>PVIA01000266.1:0-525060 GCA_004024845.1 Tonatia bakeri
GGGTTCTGCACAGTCAGTCAGACAGCTGGGTGTTTTAAGTGAGGTTTGAAAATCACTACATAATATGATTTTACTCTGTTATTTAATATGCATTTATAAATATTGACTATTTTTATATTCATTCATTCAATTAATATTTACTTTATTCTTATTATATGCCATGCATTCTCTGAAAGCAGTGGTCTGCAAACTGTGACCCATGGGCCAAATATGGCTTGCTGCCAGCTTCTGTTTGGCTTGTGAGCTGAAAATGATTTTATATATTATTTTATATTTTATATACTTAAAAACTCAAAAGAAGAATATTTATGACACATGAAAATTATATGAAATTTAAATTACAGTGTCCATAAGTACTTATTAGGGTATAGCCATCCTTCCTTCCTTCCTTCCTTCCTTCCTTCCTTCCTTCCTTCCTTCCTTCCTTCTTTCCTTCCTTTTTCTCTTCTTTCTCTTTTTCTTTCTATGCCTATCTTTGTTGTCTTAAGCTACTACAACAAAATACCATAGATTGGGTGGTTTAAACAATGGAAATTTATTTCTCACAGTCCTGGAGGCTGAAAAGTCCAAGATCAAGGTGCAGGCAGAGTTTGGTTTCTGGTGAGGATTCTCTTCTTTGCTTGCAGATGGTGGCCTTCTTGCTGCATCCTCACACAACAGAGAAAGATACATTTCTTTTATTTTTAAATATATTTTATTGATTATGCTATTACAGTTGTTCCATTTCCCCCCCTTTATTTCCTTCTACCCTGCAGACCCCCTCTCTCCCATATTCCCCCCTTTAGTTCATGTCCATGGGTCATACATATAAGTCCTGTGGCTTCCCCATTTCCTATACTCCCCTTGTCTATTGTATATCTACCACTTATGCTACTTATTCTCTGTACCTTCCTCCCTCTCTCCCCCTTCCACTTCCCCACTGATATCCCTCCATGTGATCTCTATTTCTATGATTCTGTTCCTGTTGTAGTTGTTTACTTAGTTTGATTTTGTTTTTGTTTTTTTTAGGTTCAGTTGTTAATAGCTGTGAGTTTTTTTATAATTTTACTGTTCATATTTTTTATCTTTTTCTTAGATAAGTCCCTTTAACATTTCATATAATAAGGATTTGGTGATAATGAACTCTTTAACTTGACCTTATCTAAGAAGCACTTTATCTGCCCTTCCATTCTAAATGAAAGCTTTGCTGGATAGAATAATTTTGGATGTAGGTGCTTGCCTTTCATGACTTCAAGTACTTTCTAGCCCTTTCTTGCCTGAAAGGTTTCTTTTGAGAAATCAGTTGATAATCTTTTGGGAACTCCTTTGGAGGTAACTGTCTCCTTTCCTCTTTCTGCTTTTAAGTTCTCTCCTTATCTTTACTTTTGGCTAATGTAATTATGATGTGTCTTGGTGTGTGCTTCCTTGGGTCTAGCTTCTTTGGGACTCTCTGAGCTTCCTCGACTTCCTGAAAGTCTATTTTCTTTGCCAGATTGGGGTAGTTCTCCTTCATTAGTTTTTCAAATAAATTTTTCATTTTTTGCTCTTTCTCTTCTCCTTCTGGCACCCCTATTATTCAGACATTGTAATGTTTAAAGTTGTCCTTGAGGTTCCCAAGCCTCTCCTCATATTTTTGAGTTCTTGTTTCTTCATTCTGTTCTGGTTGAATGTTTCTTTCTTCCTTTTGCTCCAAACCGTTGATTTGAGTCCTGGTTTCCTTCCCATCACTGTTGGGATGTACATTTTCCTTTATTTCTCTGTACATTTTCCTTTATTTCACTTTTCATAGCCTTCATTTTTTCCCTCTAATTTGCAACAATTTTCAACCAGTTCTGTGAGCTTCCTGATTACCAGTGTTTTGAACTGTGCATCTGGTATGTTGGCTATCTCTTCGTTGCTTAGTTGTATTTTTTCTGGAGCTTTGATCTGTTCTTTCATTTGGGCCTTTTTTTTTTTGGTCTCAGTGCACCTGTTACACAGTAAGAGGCAGAGTCTTAGGTGTTCACCAGGGCGGGGCAATCCAAGTCACCCTACATTATGTTGTGACACTGTACATGGGGGAGGAGTCCAAGAGGGAACAGTGCCACTTGCTCTGCTCTGCCAATTTTCAGTCACTTGTGGCACTACCCACAATCAAATGGAGCTCTTCTGGTGCTGATTCCTGGGTGGGCATGTTTGTGTATATTCTAGGACCCTGTGGGTCTCTCCAACAAACTCTCCTATGAGTCTAGGAGTTTCTCCCACTGCTGCCTCAACCCCCACAGGTGTTTTCAATCAGAGGCTTGAGGCTTTGTTTCCCCTTGCTGGAACCCTGGGATGTGCAGTCTGTCTTGCTCCCTGGTTGTTCCTCCCAGTTTGTCTGCATGCGAATGTGGGACAGCTCTGTCCAGTAGCCGCTGCCTTGCCAGGTCTTCCAGGTGCCACCTTGCCAGCCCTGGTCTTCCAGCCACCTCTTTGCCATGAGTCCTATCTGCCCAGCTGCCCATCTCCACCCCTCCTATTGGTCTGGATGAATGTTTCTCCTTTAATTCCTTGGTTGTCAGACTTCCATACAGTTAATTTTTCTGTCAGTTCTGGGTTGTTGTTTTCTTTTTGGCTTTAAATTTGGTGCTGTCCTTCTTTTGGTTGTGCAGAGGCACAGTGTGTCTACGTATGCCTCCATCTTGGCCAGAAGTCCTGAGAAAGATACATTTCTGGTATCTCTTCTTTTATAAGGATATGAGTTCTATGGGATCAAGACTCCACCCTTCTGACATTAGTCTTATTCAACTCCTTAAAAACCCTGTCTTCAACACAGAGATGAGGGGAGTAAGGCTTCAACATAAATTTTAGGGGGAACATAGTTCAGTTCATAATGATACTTTAGTTAGGACTCAGTGGTTCTGAGTTATTAAATAATAGAGCTTAGAAGAGAAATAACAGTAATAATAATAGTTTCTTACAGTGATGTATTTCATATTTTTTCACTACTTTATTTCCATAGTAGCTAATATTTTGTAACATAGTAGTAAACAGTTACTGCCATTATTGCATAAAGGAGGCAGTCAAAATATTTTATAAATGATGTAAATAAGTGTTTTTCTTAAAGTGTAAGAATCATGATGATCTAAGGGCAGAAAGCTAGAAAGCCTGAGTGACTATCCCCAATATATATATTTTTTATAATGACAGTTTTTAAAATCAGAGAACATAAAGTTGGGACTTAAAATTATGTACACCTCATTAGATTTAAACAAGTTTCTCATTTCCCAAGTCATCTAAATTAATCCATTATTTTAGGGATAAAGATACTGAGGGGTAAATAGTTTGGTTGGCTTGTGCTAAGTCACATGTATTTAAAATTTGACTGCATCTTCCCCAACACAGAACTTCTAACTCAGACATCTTGAGCAGATATAAATGTAGCAATAACTATCCCCAAACTATCAATTTCACTTGTAAATTAGAAATGGTGAAATAGCATCAACTGAAGATTAGCAACGAGTTCACATTTTAATGGAGACCAGGAGGTTAACAAATGCTGGAATAAATATATGATGAAGTGCTGTGGGCATATATAAGTGAGAATAACCTAATTATGACTAATTAAAATCTGATCACATCCATGCTTCTTCTGAAATTAGTTACTAATTATAATGTATTCAGTGAATATTGTCCATTCACTTCTAATGTACATTGGAGATCTCTTCTGCCTGAGAAAAGCTTAAGTGTGAAAATTACGAAAAAAAAAAAAACCCTGGAAGAATCAAGTTTCAAGAATAAAAAATCTTCACATGGAATATCCTCTCCTAATTTATAATTTTAGCCAAATTAAATATTTTATGCATTTAAAGCCATATAATTTTCACCCTTATAATCATACTTAGGAAGTTATTGCATAACATTCTCCTGTAAAAGGGGAAATGATACATAGACAAGAGACATATGAGGCAAGAAAAAGGGGCCATGACACACAGAGTAGTGAGCAGAAGCCCCATAATAAAAAAAGAAAAGTAATTCCCAGAACAGCAGGCCTAGAAAAGACATTTGGATTGGAGCTCTGGGACAAAGGTCACCATAGGAAAAAAATAAGTAACTGTTAGATGATCTATTATGATATGCCACTTAGAGTAAAGAGTACTTCTAGAAATATGTGATAAATCTGATAAAATATTTGGAAGAGCATAGGTACATAGATAACTATGTCTGGAAGAATAATGGCAATTAGGTAATTATTAATTCCAGGAAAAATAAAAACTTATAAAAGGAAAGACTTGTAATTATAATACAACAATTGGTTTAATGATTGCCATTTAATTCAGTAGAATAAAATCTGTTTCAATATTCAATGAAACAGATAACACTGATTAATTGCAAATGTCATAACTCTATTAGGAGTATGGGGAAAATGGTTTTAAAGTACGTTATTAGTTATCTATTTCTGCATAACAAATTATCCCCAAACTGGATCCACACTTCCCATGGATCAAAAATTGGAGGGAGCTTAGCTGGATGGCTCTGGCTTGGGTATTTCATGAAATTATGGTGCTGATATTGGCTGGATCTGCAGTCATATGAAAGCTTGGCTGGGGCTGGAGGTCATCCTCCAAGCTCACTCACATGGCAGCTGGCAGTAAGCCTCAGATCCTCACCAAGTGGGGCTCTTCTCACGACATGGCATTTAGTTTTTCTTGGATCAAGTGATGAGAGAGAGAGAGAGAAAGGAGACCATGATAGAAGCCAAAATGCATTGTTATGACCTGATCTCCAAAGTCAAACACAATCCCTTCTGCTTTATTCTATTTGTCAGCAGCAAGTTATAAATTCTAACCTACACTCAAGAGAAAAAAAAAATTAAGCCAGAAAAGAGTATCAGAGAATCTATAAACATATTTTTAAATTTACATAAGAATTTTATTAATTACAAAAAATGTCAAAAGATAAACTAAGTTTGAATAATAAAAATAGTATAAGCATTTAAAGTATAAAGGTAAGTACTATTAAAACACAGCTAGAAGAGGTAAAAGTGTTTAGCTTTGGGGAGGAGAATTGAAGAGGTATGGAAGGGAGAGGTATGGAACTGTTTTCTAAATTATTGTTTTTGTAGCCTGTCGTGGCCACCGACTGGCAGTGACCACAGAACGCTGCAGATGGCTCGTCAAAACATGAGGAAAACATACATAGAGACAACTGAGTCCTGTGGAGAAATAGGAATGAAGCAGCCACTCTTTCTAGTGGGGAGCACTGGGCCACCCTCCCTAGGGGAGAGCACCCCATTCCCCTGCCCAAGCAGGCTTTTATTGGGTTTGTTTACACAGGAATTCAGGTAAAGCTTATTAATCATTGCCAGGAAGTAAGGATCAAACAATAGATAACAAGGAACTCTGAGGGCCTATTTTGAGTCAGGGTCTAAGAGTTGTAAAACTTTAAGGAACAAACTTACTTATTCCTTGGACCCTTATCATCCAATTGAGAGCATTCTAAACAAAGCAGGTTTCACAGGATTTTACGTATTCTTTCTTAGGCCTGATCACCGGGGGAACCCACCCTTTCCAGCACAGGGCAGCACCACCCTGTCATTGTTTCAGGTTTAGGTGGAGCAAGGGAAGTAAGGCAGCCAAGAGATAAGGAAATTTTCTCACGGATGGAATGAGGACTCAGGCTATGTCAAAGCCGAGGGGTGAGGGTATATCACCTCTTTTTGCTGTAGCCCCCAAAGACCTTCCTTGGGCGCCTCCCACGTGATCGTGCCTGTCTTAGGTCATTCCTCCCTTTAGGAATCTTACCCATCATTGGCTGACTGACCAAGCATTGGGGTCCAGGCAGGGTGAAGTAAAAGGAGCAGAAGTGGTGCTCCTGCCAGGGAGATAAGCTTTTGTCTCCTTGCTGGCTTACTGTCCAAGGTCGTTCCTTCAGCCTTAGCCTTGGAGGGGGTTACAGCTTCTGATACCAGGCAGGGTGGTTCCCAACAATAGCCCCTTCATATATTTTATTTAAAATTTTAAATTAAAAGTAAAGAAATAAAAAGAAAATGGAAAATAGAAAAGAACCTTCTCACTTTGTATTATATTGTTATTTAATACCGTGTCTATTTACCATTTAAGACTTCCTTGTGTTATTTGTTCTATGCTTTGAGAATCACAGACCTAAAGAAAGAAAAAATTGTTAATGAGATTCTTTTCCCTTACTTATTTTCCTGAAAGGAAGGGAAGGGAATGGAAGGAAAGGAAAAATAAGAGAAGAGAAAGAAGAGAGAGAGAAAAAAGAAGGTAGTTATAGTCTCCTTCAAAGTCACCATATCTGACAGCCCTTTTGTATTTTGTGAAATAAGGAAGTATTAAATTAAAAATAATCATTATAAATAAATTATCAAGGTGCTTGATTAATATTTGTTGAATGAATTAATGAATTTCTAAAGAGCTTAACACATCAGTGCTGTTAGTTCTCCAATATTATTGATTTTCCCACAAAGATAGTAGAGTAGTCCCTCCTCCAAGCCCTACCCTCCACCTTTGCCTTCTGTGGTTTGAATTATCTGAGGTTAACCAGAGTCCAAAGATAATAAATGCAAAATTATAAACATAAACATTTTATAAGTTTCAAATTGAGCACTGTTCTGACTATTGTGATGAAATCTTATGAGTCCTGTTGCATCCTGCCCAGGCCATGAACATATACTTATCAGAGAATCTATAAACATATTTTTAAATTTACATAAGAATTTTATTAATTACAAAAAATGTCAAAAGATAAACTAAGTTTGAATAATAAAAATAGTATAAGCACTTAAAGTATAAAGGTAAGTACTATTAAAACACAGCTAGAAGAGGTAAAAGTGTTTAGCTTTGTCAGTATGTCCATGCTTTGTATGGCCAAAGACCATCTTGGTTATCGGATCCACTATCCTGGTATCCAAGTGTTTGAGTTCAAGTAATCCTTATTTTACTTAACAATGGCCCCAAAGCTCAAGAGTAGTAAGGCTGGCAATTCAAAAATGCTGAAGAAAAGCCATAAAGTACTTCCTTTAAGTAAAAATGTGAAGGTTCTGCAGTTTAAAAAAATAGTGCATGCTGAGGTTGCTTAGATCTATAGTAAGAATGAATCTTCTACTTGTTGGGAAAAAAAGAAATTCATGCTAGTTTCACTGTCACACCTCATACTGCAAAAGTTATGGCCACAGTATGTGATAAGTGCTTAGTTAAGATGGAAAAGGCATTAAATTTTTGGGTGGAAGACATGGACTGAAAAGATGCTCCAACTGATGGCAAAGTGATGCACCAGAAAGTATTGAGCCTGTATGAAGACTATAGCAAGGGAGCCCCTGTAAGGAGTGACACTGAGCCATTTGCTGCAAGAAACTAATGGTTACACAGATTCTGGAACAGGTTTGGCATTTTGTTATCTCACATCATCACAGGAAGAAGAATGGTTAGTATTACATTCACATAACTTTTCTTACAGTATATTGCTATAATTGTTCTATTTTACTGTTAGTTATTGTTGTTAATCTCTTACTTTGCCCGATTTATAGATTAAATTTTACCATAGAAATGTATACACAGGGTGAGGCAAAAGTAGGTTTACAGTTGTATGTGAAATACAGTTTATTCTTATATTATTACTTTTAATTATTATATTATTTGCCATAAAAATAACTGTAAATCTATTTTTGCCCTTCCCTGCATAGAAAAAGACATAGCATATACAGGGTTTGGTACTATCCTTGGTTTTCAACATCCCACTGGGGTGTTAGAACATATCCTCATGAGTTAGAGAGGGACTACTGTAGATGAAAGTAATTCCTATATTCCAAGAGAAAATCTGAATCTTCAAGCTTTATCATTTTATTTCTATTTATATACATATTTATCTTTGTCTTGATGGCACCAAATGTTGCTTAAGTTACATAATTTTTGAAAAGGTATCTCTCCAATGTTGTTAGGCTGTTCTCTAGAGTAGGCAACCATCATTCTTGCTCTAAGCTGGATCCAAGTGGGCTTGTCTCTCCAAGGTTCACAGGCTTATTCTATTTATGATCTTTCTCTCCTACACCTATGGTGACTCAGGGAACCCATCCAGAGCCATGCTTTTTTTTGTTTCTCTCTACTGTATGGGCCACAGCATTGTACATTTGTTCAGTCTCCCACACCACAATGTGCTTTTTTTTTTTTTTTTTGTATCAGTGAGGATGTACATTTAGCACTGAGTGGCAGAAATGACCTAGAGTAAATTAAACAAGTAGGAAGTTTCATTTTTTCCTCATGTAAAAAGTGGTCAAGAAATAGGCTGTATTTATTTCCCTTTCCCTTTCCATGTAGCTCTCTTCGAATGTAGCTTCCCTGCTCATCATTGTACCTCAGTGTTTCTGCCTGGTTGTTCTTCTTCTGCTATTGCTTCAATGTTCTGCCAGAAAGAAGTGAAAAATTCAGGACAACATATGTCTCTCCAACACTAAGCAGCTTTCTCAGAAGTCCTAAATTGTGACTTTCACTTATGTCTCTTGACTAAAATGGTATTATTTGACCACCCCTCAGTGTAAAGAAGGCTGGGAAATAGAAAGGTTTTTTTCTTTTGTTTTTGATTTTTCTTTCTTTGTTTTTAACCTGGACACATTGCTCCAATATTATGCTGAGACCTAAGGAATCACCAGCTGAACCAAGCCCATATTGCTGTGTCAGAATGATGAATGGTGGTTGTTTTAAGCCACTAAATTTTGGGATGGATTATAATGCATCAAAAGCTAATTGGTACAGCTGCACCAAATACAATTAGGGCTATATTAGTAAGGGAGAAATATATTAGGCATCCAGCTGTGTTTGTCATAGGGTGGACCAATATTTCCCATTTCTGTGGTTTCCTGGGGGTACAAAGGAAATGATGTCTTTTTAGTAAACATGATGATCATTATCAACTCATTTAAAAATAGAGGTGAGAGAGTCAGAGAGATTCATATTGAGTGGTCACATAGCAAGATAGCTGAGGGCAGATGAATATGCCAGAGCCCTATGCTTCTCCCAGTTTCTTACTTAGAGGAACATCATCCACTATCATGGTGGTTTGGGCCATCATCAGGTTTAAGTGCTTTTATTTTTAGAAACATATCTTTATATTTATGCCCAGGTAGGACTGATGGTTAGATGGGAAGACAAAGAAATGCTGATGTGGAGAACAAGAGACACATAAAAATTCCATTAATAGTGCCCTTAGTAGATTTGTTGGCTACAATCATATTATCTATTTCTCATACAGCATGGGAATATTCCATGATGTTGCACAAACCAAAGCTAAAATGGAAAAATATAAACAGGGACTCTTATATGCAACCTGGCATATTATTTATTGAAATAATGATTAGCCATAATTCCACAGTGTATTTTAGAAAGAAACACTTCTAAATACATGTCAGAAACCTTCTCTTGCATTCACTCATTTTGAAAGACAAGGAAATTATAAAAATAAAACATTAATTTTTTATACAAAATGCAGAAATCCCTAATATGAGGTCATACAAAGTAGTATTTTATGCCTACATTGAATGCTATGATATGAAATTATAGTTCAAACTAGTTTTATATATTCATTACCAAAACTATGATATATCTTTGATAAGTAACTTAGAGTAAGTTAGTGTGTCTTAGTAAATAAGGTAATTTAAAAATAATACTTCACATATGTTACATAATCATCAAATACTTCAAATGCAATATATATGTTTATGGGTATATATCTGTATATATGTATTAAGAACACATGTGAGTATAAACTATGAGATGCAAGTAAATGATCTCACCATCTTCCAAGGAACAGAGTGAACAGCCAGTGGAATCCCAGCTTATATGAAGTTTGGAGGCAAAAAATTGCAGAGGACATTGAAAAAACAGACAGTGAGGAGAGTGTCCTGGGACGGTAAGGTCCCTGGGATCTGTGCCTGGACCAGGGCTGCTTCAGCCCCCTGGTCTGGCATCTGTGGAAGGATATGGGAGGAGAGTTAGGGCACCAGCTACCTCCCCTACTAGAGCAAGGAGGGCAACCCAGCACTAGGAGGGACGTGGGTACTAGAAGTCTCTGGGGGAAGTAGAGACGAACTGGAAGACACACAGAGGTGATGTACATCCACTGGGGCTGTGGACACTGGCACCATAGAGACTGGGATGCCGGGCAACACCGGGAGAAGGGAGGAGTTGGGCTGTGTTGGACCCCGGCTTGAATAGTCTCCGGACTGACTGAAAAGTGGGGCTGTGTGAAAAACTGTGTGCTTCATTAAAACAGTGGGAAGCTGCCTTGTAGGGAACTCTGCAGAAGGGGCTGGTACGCCAGGAGGGAGATTTCAGCTGTATGTGCCCAGAGTGAGTGGTGGAGGGAAATCCTGCACCACACCTGTCTTGCACTTAGTGCCCAGAGACAGTAGCTGAACTGAACCATGCACCCCACCTGGGAATACCCAGAATGAGTGGCAGAGAAGAAACATGCACCCTGCTGGTCTTGCACTGCTTGCCCAGACACAGTAGCAGAGGGGAACCATGGGACCCACTTATCATGGGCTCCACTCTGGAGATTGACTTATGTTGTGAACAGCTGAGTAACTGATTTGAGCCTGGCATCTCACAGAGGACCTGGGTCAGAGGCTAGGAAACTGTGGATAGTGTGACCCAAACCTGGTCCCCATCGTCTCAGAACCAAATGAAGGGAGAAAAGTGAAGCCCAGTCCCCTCTTCCTGTGGCATCTAGGAAGACCAGCAGAACTCACTGAACAGGTTTAAAGTAAGCAGGAGGCTTATTATTATCTTTCTTTTTTTTTTGCTTTGCTTTTGGATCCTCTCTCTTCCCACCCCTTCTTTTTTTCTTTCCTCCTTTTTTTTCTTCTTCCATGTGAGACAGTAAGACATGGAGTTACAAAGGATTCAGAGACAGATCAAAAAAGGGAGCACAAGGCTAACCCCAAAAACCAAGGAACTGAGACAAATGTCACTTTACTATCCCACAGAGGTGGCATTTTATTGTGTATGTGTATTATTATTATATTTCAATTATTTTTTACCACTTTTATTTTATTAGTATTTTTTTTATTTTGCTTCCTTATGTTTAGTTTTTCTCATTTTATACCCTTGTTTAATTGCATTGCTTGACTGGTTTTTCTTATTCTCTCTGTATTGTATTTTAATTTCCCTTCTTTCACTTCACCTGTGTTCCAATAACACACAACTTTTGATCGGGTACTTTCTATTCTGATTATCCAAATCATATATTTCTTGTCATATCATTTTTGTTCCAGTATTATTGTAAATAATTGTTGTTCCATACAATTGTACATACTACATAGCAACCCTCCATGATCTAAGTCCACTTCACTTTAATCCAGAACATTATGATTGTTGTGGTTAATTCTATTCTCTCTCACACTACATCTACTTTCTATACTTTAATCTCACTATGTCTCATCATCTAACCTTGCACAAGTGCTCTGTTTTCTGGATTCAGCTCGCAATCATCCTCCCCTCTAACAAGAATCGTATCTCTCTTTCACCTTTTAAACAAGGTGGCTAATTGGGCGCAATATCACAGTTAATGCTATACTTATCCAAAGAATCTCCTATCTCTTTTCTACTTGCTGGTACTTTAAATCCCATAAAATACTCTCCTGCTGTCTTAATCCATTTTGCCTACCCCCTGCCACTGATCACATATGAGAATAGGTGGGAGCTGCAAACATCAGTATACCTGCTGGAGGAGAAAAACCACCAATAAAGGAACCACCAAAAGGTACAAACCCAAGTGCAACAAGAGAGCCCACACAAACAGAAGAAAGGGCAAACATTAGAGATCACACCACTGAACCTCATAGAATTCCTACCATAGAAGTTCACCCTACAATGACAGCTAACAAAGCAAAACAGCAGGAAGCACAGAAACAAACAAAAAGAGTCAACTAAAATAGAGAAAAAAAAAAAAGAACATGCAATCAAAAGTAATGGAAGACTCCCCACTAAAAGAGCTAAATGAAATGGAGGTAACCAAACTATCAGACATAGAATTCAAATTAATGGTTATGAAGATGCTCAAGGAGCTCAGAGACAACTATAAGGAACTGAGTGAGAACTACATCGCTACCACTACAGGTGGTAAGGGAACTTCAAGACAACATGAAACATAACAAAATCCGTATAATAAGGATACCAAAAGGAGAAGAAGAAGAGCAAGGGATAGAAAACCTGTTTGAAAAAGCAATAATGGAAAACTTCCCTAATGTGATGAGAGAAAAAGTCACACAAATCCAGGAAACACACAGAGTCCCAATCAAGAGGAACCCAAAGAGGCCCACTTCAAGACACATCATAATTAAAATGGCACAATTCCAAGACAAAGAGATAATCTTAAAGGCAGCAAGGGAGAAAAAGGAAGTAACATACAAGGGAACCCCAATAAGGCTAGCAGCTGATTTCTCAATGGAAACACTCCAAGGAAGAGAATGGCAAGAAATACTTCAAGTAATAAAAGCCGGAGGCCTACAACCAAGAAGTCTAAAAAAATATACCTTCACCAAACTAGCCCTGTAAGAGATGCTAAAGGGACTGCTTTAAAGAAAGGAAGGAAAAGAGTGAGAGAGGAACACGGGTACAAAAAAATGGCAATGAATAAGTTTCTATCAATAATAACTTTAAATATAAATGGATTAAAGGCTCCAATCAAAAGACATAGGGTAGCCCAATGGATAAGAAAGCATGACCCACACATATGCTGCCTACAAGAGACCCACGTGAAGATGAAAGACCTACACAGACTGAAGTGAAGGGCTGGAAACAAATATTCCAAGCAAATGTACACACACACACACACACACAAACAGGGTAGCAATATTCATATCAGAAAAAATAGACTTAAAAAAAAAGAGCCATAAAAAGAGACCCAGAAGTTCATTTCATAATACTCAAGGGAAGAATCCATGAAAAGACACAAACATTGTAATAATGTATTTATCCAACATAGGAGCACCCCAATACATAAAGAAAATCTTGGAGGACTTCAAGAAAGATATTGACAGCAACACAATTATAGTAGGGGATTTCAACACCCCACTGTCAAAAGTGGACAGATCTTCCAAACAAAATATGAACAAAAATATCGTGGCATTGAAAAATGCTCTAGATCAAATGAACTTAACTGATATATATAGAGAGCCTTTCATCTAAAGAAGCAAAATACACATTCTTTTCAAATGCACATGGAACCCTTTCAAAGATAGACCACATGATGGGTCAAAAAACAAGCCCCAACAAATTCAAGAAAATTGAAATCATAACAAGCATGTTCTCTGACCACAAGGGACTGAAACTAGAAACTAACCTCAAAGAAAAAAAACACTCAAACTCATGGAGCATGAATAGCATGCTATTAAACAATGAATGGAGCAAGAACGAGATCAAGGAGGAAATCAAAAAGTTCCTGGAAACAAATGAAAATGAACTCACAACAACCCAAAACTTATAGGATACAGCAAAGGCAGTCCTGAGAGGAAAGCTCATAGCTATACAGGCCTATTAAAAAAAAATAGAAACATTTCAATTAAACAACCTAATGCTACTCCTTCAAGAACTTGAAGAACAACAACAAAAACAGCCCAGAGGAAGTAGAAGGAAGGAAATAACCAAGATCAGGGAATTAAAGGACGTAGAGACTGAAAGCACAATTTTAAGGATCAATGAATCCAAGAGCTGGTTCTTTGAAAAGACACACAAAATCAACAAGCCTTTAAGCAGGCTCATCAAGAAAAAAAGAAGACACAAATAAACACAATCAGAAATGAAAGAGGAGAGATTACAATTGACACCACAGAAATACAAAGGATTGAAAGAAATTAAAATAAAGAATTACATGCCAAGAAATTTGAAAACCTAGGTGAAATGGACAAATTTCTAGAAAAATATAATCTTCCAAAACTGAATGAAGAAGAAGCAGAAAGCCTAAACAAACCAATAACAGCAGATGAAATTGAAGCAGTAATTAAAAAACTTCTGACACACAAAAGCTCTGGACCAGATGATTTCACAGGAGAATTTTACAAAACACTCAAGGAAGAGCTTCACAGACTATTCCAAAACACCCAAGAAGATGGAAGACTCCCGAACTCTTTTTATGAAGCCAGTGTCACCCTAATCCCAAAACTAGATAAAGACACAACAAAGAAAGAAAACTTCAGACCAATATCACTGATGAACATACACACTAAAATCCCCAACAAAATATTGGCACACCACATCCAGCAATACATTAAAAAGATCATACACCATGACCAGGTGGGATTCATCCCAGGGATGCAAGGTGGTTCAGTATTGGCAAATCAATAAACATAATACAACACATAAACAAAAGCAAAGATAAAAATTACATGATCATATCAATAGATGCAGAAAGAGCATTTGATAAGGTACAGCACCCATTTATGATAAAAACACTTAGCAAAGTGGGAATAGAGGGAGCATTACTCGACATAATAAAGGCCATATATGAAAGACCTACAGCCAACATCATACTCAATGGGCAAAAACTAAAAACTTTCCCACCAAAATCAGGAACAACACAAGGTTGTCCACTTTCACCACTTCTATTCAACATAGTATTGCAAGTCCTAGCCACAGCAATCGGACAAGAAAAGGAAATAAAAGGCATCCAAATTGGAAAAGAGGAAACAAAACTGTCATTGTTTGCAGATGATGTGATAGTGTACGTAGAAAACCCTACAGACTCCATCAAAAAACTGCTCGATCTAATAAATGAATTTGGCAAAACAGCAGATACAAAGTCAATATCCAGAAATCAAAGGTATTTTTGTATACCAACAATGAAATACCAGAAACAGAAATGAGAAAAAAATTCCCATTTGATATAGCAACAAGAAAAATAAAATGCCTAGTACTAAACCCAACCAAGGAGGTAAAAGAACTGTATTCAGAAAACAACACTGAAGAAAGAAATTAAGGAAAACACAAATGGAAACATATACTGTGTTCATGGATCAGAAGAATTAACATTATCAAAATGTCCATACTACCCAAAGCAATTTATAGATTTAATCCAATCCTTATTAAAGTACCAATCTCATATTTCACAAATATAGAACAAACACTTCAAAAATTTATATGGAACCATAAATGACCCTGAATAGCTGCAGCAATTTTGAGAAAGAAGAGCAAAGTAGGAGGGATCACAATACTTGATATCAAACTGTACTACAAAGCCACTGTAATCAAAACAGTCTGGTACTGGCATAAGAACAGACACATGGACCAATGGAACAGAATAGAGAGACCAGAAATAAACCCAAGTCTCTATGGTCAATTAATATTCAACAAAGGGCACAGCAGCATAAAATGGAGCAAAGATAGCATCTTCACCAAATGGTGTTGGGAGAGCTGAATAGCTACATGCCAAAAAATGAGACTCGACCACCAACTTACACCACACACAAAAATAAATTCAAAGTGGATAAAAGATTTAAATATAAGTCACGACACCTTTAAAGTCCTAGAGGAGAACATAGGCAGGAAAATCCCAGATATTCCATGCAGTAATATTTTCACTGATATGTCCCCTAGAGCAAGGGACATAAAGGAAAAAATAAACAAATGGGATCTCATCAAAATAAAAAGCTTCTGCACAGATAAAGAAAACAGCATTAAAATAAAAAGAGAACTAAGTATAAGGGAAAACATATTTGCCAATGATACCTCAGACAAGGGTTTGATCTCGAAAATATATAAAGAACTCACATGACTCCATTCTTAGAAGACAAGCAACCCAATTAAAAAAATGGCAAAGGACTTGAACAGACACTTCTTCATGGACATACAGAGAGCCCAGAGACATGTGAAATTATGCTCAGTATCACTCACTATCAGAGAGATGCAAATTGAAAACACAATGAGATACCACTTCACATTGGTCAGAATAGCCATCATAACCAAATCAACAAACAACAAGAGTTGGGGAGGTTGTGGAAAAAGTGCACCCTAGTGCACTGTTGGTGGGAATGCAAATTGGTGCAACCACTATGGAAAACAGTATGGAATTTCCTCAGAAAACTAAAAATGGAATTTTAGTTTTGATCCAGCAATTCCACTGCTAGGATTATATCCTAAGAACCCTGAAACACCAATTCAAAAGAACCTATGCACCTCAATGTTTGTAGCAGCACAATTTACAATAGCCAAGTGCTGGAAGCAACCTAAGTGCCCATCAGTAAATGAGTGGATCAAAAAACAATGGTACATTTACACAATGGAATTCTATGCAGCAGAATAAAGGAAGGAGCTCCTACCCTTTGCAACAGCATGGATAGAACTGGAGAGCATTATGCTAAGCGAAACTAAGCCAGGTGGTGAAAGACAAATACCATATGATCTCACCTTTAACAGGAACCTAATCAACAAAACAAACAAGCAAGCAAAGTATAGCCAAAGACACTGAAATTGAGAACAGGCTGACAGTGATCAGAAGGGAGAGGGGAGGGGATAATGGGGGAAAGGGTGTAGGGTTTACAGGAATAATTATAAAGGACATACGGACAATGACAAGGAGGGGTGAAAATGGGGAAGGAGGTGAGGAGTGCTGTGGTGGTGTGGAGGGGTGGGGGAAAAAGCAGAAAACTGTATGTGAACAACAATAAAATTTTTTAAAATAAATAAACGATCTCATAGTTAATATATGTGTATCTAATAATATATATGTCTGTGGGTATATATGTGTATATATATATTTACACATATATTAAGTAACTGAGTTATAAATAGATGCTTTCATAGCTAATTTATATTTCACTTAATGCTGCTTCTTTAACACAAATTCAGAAGGTGAAATAATGGATCCCTGTGTGACAGAGGGTATAACTAATGGGACGGCAAAGATATAACTAAGGAAATAAATCCTGCCTCGAAGATATGTTGCTTGAGGGTATGGGTGTTGCCTCAGACTTTGCACTGTTTACCTCATTCACAAGCTTGATTCTGCATCAGCCCTTTGCCACTGGCAGAGGAGGAGTTCTTGGCTTGACTAACCACTGTGGTAGTGGGGTCCCCTCTCACAGGTCTCAGCTTCCTCAGTCTTGGAATCCCATTGCTTCTCTTGTTTCACAGCAATGTCTCTTCTTTTATTTTAAAATAACTCTCTTAGAAAATCCTTTTCATGTTGTAGACTTTTGGTAGTTGAGGGTAAAATTAATTTGTCAGGCATGATTCTTATTAGAATTTATTTCCAATAAGCCAGCATCTGATAAACAGGGACTAATCAAACAAAGAAGTACTAAAATTTTCAGAGGTTAAACAGGATAAAAAGTAGCGAAGGCCATTTCTTGGATTTTTATCAGAGGATTGATGGAAGTCTGGAATGTCATCTACTTTGATGTTTTCAGCCAAAGGGCCTTTTGAAATTAATTAATATAAAACAGTGATGTTCTATACAGATTTAGAAGAACCTTCAAATAAAGAACTCCTCAAACTTCAAAACTCAGTGCTCCTCACCCATGAAGGCTCTGCTCTATGAACATTTCTGTCTGTAGCTGGCCTGGTTTTCTTTTCTAGTACCAGGCACTAGGGACAGAGAGGAGTCACATGGCTGCACCAGCTCCTAGAAAATTGAAAAGAATAATGAACAAAAGTCCAACACTGAAACTTATTTTCAACTCATTGTATGTTACTGTATTTTCTGGATGCACAGCTGAAATTTTTGAAATAACAATAAATGTATATTCTTTGGGTCCTTACTTTGATCTAGTAAATTCTCAGGAGTGAGTACAGCTAAGGCTCTTCTGAAGAGGCCAGACTTTAACATATGAGAACAACATCATATAACTCTTGTTTTTTTATACAGTTCTTATTTCTGAATTGGAGTTTATATCTGTCAAGGGCCTCGGCTGTATTTTATTCTTCATTCTGACCCCAAACATATATTGGGAACATATGTATTTATCTATATCAGAGGCATAAAAAATTTATTGATGGAAAATCTAAAGGATAAAATTGATATGTTCATAATTAGAGGAAAGGGCTTCTGATGTATATGCATTAGAGGCACCTGGTAAGAATTCCAGAAGAACATAGGGTATAGGTACAAATCTAGACAGGTATATGGCTGAGAGAATTTTTGGTGATGTCTCAATAGAAGCAAACACTAGGGGTAGGGTGAAGACTAGTATGTGAGAAAGGATGGTGAAGATCAGAAGGAGCCAGAGAAGGGATGGTAAATTTTATACCCCAAGTAGTAGGTTGGTGAAACATGTGCACTGCAAGGGCAATATTTGGGACATCGCATGATGTAATCCATGCAAAGCCCTTAGCAAATGCCAAATGCACTTCAAGCACCAGGGAAACATTTGTTTGAGGTCTTCTTCTGGGCAAGCACTCTGTTCAGTGCTTTTTATGAAGCTCATTTAATTTTCAAAGCAATGCCACAAGAGAGATGCTATTATTACCACCATATTACATTTGTGGCAACTGATATCTACATCATCTAACATGCATTTTTCCTATGATATTATCAGATTTAAATGTTATGTGTTTATGTGTAAATATGCAGGGTACAGAAATTGATCTGTAAGCAATTGACATTTTAGTTTCAGGATTAATAAAATATTTGATTAAATTTTTCCAGGTGGAATTTTCTCTGGGAGAAGGACTTCTATTAGCTTATATAGAAAGTAATCCTTTGGACAGAAGAGATTGTAGCCTCTCTTCTGGAATACTTAGTTGTCAGGGCCCTTTTGAAAAATATTGTGTCAGATCCTCCTTACTTTAGGCTTTTGGGCATTTAAAGTGATATCAATACAACTATTCTTTCTCCAATTTCCACTTTCCTTCATTCTAGTTTATCCAAGACATGCTCATTGTGGTTATGTTATAATTCAAGGTACAATTATTTGGGGTATTGCCTACCATGTATACCGCATCATCACTGGGGAAAGGAATGACTGTACAAAGTTTTAAATCTGCAAGATTGGGTTAATTGAAGTTTTGCTAATTTCAAATCTAAACCTTATTTCTGTATGCTTAAACTTAATAGTTGGTTATACATGTCACATTGCTTAATACCTTGATATTTTAAAAAGTAGAAGAAAAACAGAGAATACTGTCTGATACCATCATCATACTTTTTCTTATTTTGATGAATCCATTCAGTGAATGTGACTGTGAAACCTCCACACAGAACTCTAAACCATTTGAAGTCCAACGAGCTTGCCTGCATAGAAAATTGAATTCTGCTCCTAGAAAACAGCAGGGACAAGCAGAATGTGAAGCTCAATGAAGATTAATGGCATATTGCTTAGTACAAATTAAAACAGATAGATAAAATGTAGTCTCTTGGGGCTAATCAGGGGCTTATCAGGGTCTATATTTTTATTAAAAGATGAAGCTCCACTAGTTTGCTCTGAGATGCAGATGTTGCTTATGCAGCCCCTGCTGGCTGGCAGTGGGACAGGCACATGTATGACGGAGCTTTGTGGCTTTGGGTTAAAAGGGAACAGAATGTCATACCAGAACTTGTCAAGGCCTCATCATGTTTATCAGACAGCAATAGGAAAAACTGTGCATACCTAAAAAAAGAAAAAATCTTGTGGCCAGAGTTCAATAAACATATCATGTGTCTTGTCACTAATGTGTTTCCTTCTTGATTCTGTTGCTAGTAAGCTCAGAATTAAATCTGTGATACAGCTTAAACATTTTTTTGCAGAGTTTAGAATATTTTGGGGGTAATATTCAGCAGTTGCTTTATCTAACCTTAGCAACTGTCTTCTTCTGTTAATTATTTTAAGAGTTTTTATGGAACCATACAGGGAAGGAATAAATGAATAGATTAATTCATTAACATTCTTATATATAAATACTAATCTTTAAATTACAATGAGTGATGAGACAAAGACTTGCCAGAGGCCAAAATATTTCATAAGCTGAAGGACACATATACCTACAGCTATTGCTGAGGCTGTAAAAATGGACACTAGTTGGATTGACTGCAGCTCAGTCTCAGGATTCTTTTGAGCCAGATATGTATTAGTTTCCCATAGTATAAAGTATGGACAAGCTTTAGAGAGAAAAGAAAAGGCCAATTGATTCAGAAATGAAACCCAGGTTGGAATATAAGTGGGAAAATTTCTTGAGCATCAGCTTTGAAAGTAGAAGTCAATGCTTGATTGTGAGAAGAAATAGAGAATGGTTATCAATGTGAACAAATTCTTTCAATGTCTTGGAGAACTCACAACTGCTGGGGTCCTGGTGTAGTATAACTAACTCTGTTAGTGACTTTGCTGGTGTGGAAGACAGAGGTTGTGTTTTGGGTGATGCTTCCCATATAAACTACACTGTGGTGAGGCAGGAGAAACAAGTTGCTCTTTGCAGCTCTTAGGCAGTGGAGTTAAGCTCCTATGGGTGGTGTCCTATCTGCATATTAGTTTACTGGTGGTGGATGGTGAATTCACAGGAGGATCCAAAGGCACTTTGGAGAGTGTGCCTTAGAGAACAGAAACAAGTCAGAGGCTCTGACTAAATTTCATTTTTTTTATTTGTCCTAGAAAATAAGACACCAAGGCAGTGCTCTCTATGCAAACTCACATGGGTAGTAAACATCTTATTTGCTTTTAAAAAGGACAGCATGGCAAATTAGACACTTGCAGGCGGGCTTTAACACACTGCATGCGAGGCCCAGGTTTCCGGTGTGTGTAAACAATCTCCACTTCACACTTGCCCCTTCCGTCTCTGAATCCTTTTGGAGTGGAGACCAGTTTTTATGTGTTCTGTAGACAAGGAAAATATTTTTAATGGACTAAGTGGCCATGATTAGGACAAAGTGTGTGTGTGTGTTAGTGTGTGTGTGTGTGTGTGTGTGTGTGTGTTGGTGGACCTCCATACCAAGGCAGAGTTGTGATTATGGAAGGTAGGCAGGGCTGTGACAGAATCTCTAAGATTACATTCATGCATGTTTGGGATTTGGGAGATGGCACTGCAATTCTTGGTCCAGCAACTTATTAAACTACTTTACATGTATTACTCACTTAACTTTTTTTTAGCTCTGTAATATAGATGTTGTTATTATTTTCATTTTACAAAAGAGGTTATTGAGACATTAAACTTGTAGGTGACTCTCCCAATAACTACAATTGAAACCCAGGCAATGGGAAGTCATCCACCACATCATATCAGCTTTGCTGTACTGAATCCCTACTTAGAGTGGCATTGGTGTTGATGCAGAGGCAATCAGGATATACTTAGGAGTGGCAGGGTCAGGATGATCCAGCAGCATCAGCCATCAACTGTGCTCAGATTAGTGTCTCTTCCCTCTCTCCCATCACCTAACACCTAGGCCCTATTTATGAGCCTGGTTCTCAAACACAGAATGGATTTTCTGTTCTGAAAAAACAAATTAATTGGCAGAAACATTGCCTTCATGTTTCAACTAACTGGTGTATGAGGAAGAGATTCCTCCCCTTGTACATCAAAGAGCAGAGATTGGGTCATGGTCTTTTCTCTTCTTTAAGTTGCAGCTACCATCTAGGCAATAAGTAAGGCATCTTCTGCTAAGCTACTGACAAGTAGTATTGTTTTCCCAGAAAGAGAGTTCTTGTACTGGCCCTAGAAATGTATAATGCAGGGAAGAGCACAAGTGATCCTCTGCAGCACAAAGTCTGTCTGTTCCTGTTAGAACAGAATTCAACAAAAGCTGTACTTACTTCATAGTTAAGCTCTCAGAGATTAGACTGGTTAGAGCCCTAAATACTGGCACCACCACCAGTTATCTCATGACTCTTACAGCTTCGCTTTTGTCACAAAGTTCATGACCATAATTGCGTCAATAATTGTGTTGTTAGCGGGGTAATGTCTTTCCATAATAACTCACCATGGAGACCATCAGTAGTGACAATCTTTCTGCCTCTGATCTGCAATATGCTCAGTTACTGTTGACAAGATATCAGGAGATAATCTACTATCAGACATGAATATTGAATGCTTCAGGTAGAGGATAGGAAACATTAATTTTATTCAGTATAATATCATATACTGAAACAAACAAACAAACAAAATAATTGAAGCATAAGTGTGGGAAGAAAGTAAAAAATAATAATAATAATATGGTATGCTCCTGTTTCCTAGATTATCTCTCACTTTCTCTCTCTCTCTAAACCACTCTATATCTGTCTTTTTCTCTCTATATGGACTTTAAATTGTCTTTATCTTCTCCAAGATTCAAGATAGCAATTAACACCTACAATGGAAACTTAAGGTATGTCAGTTACCCAGGAATTCTAATAGCAATTAAAATGTTATCAGGAAAAAATTAAATTCCAGCTGAAGAGAAAAAAAACATATCATTAAAGATCTTCAGTGACATTTTAATGGTAGAAACAAAACTCTTCCCAGATCTCATGGGTAATGCTGTGTGTATAGAGAGACCTTTTTAAATAAATGTCACATAGTACAGAGAAGGCCTGCCTGGTTAGGGCAGACAGGGCTGCTTCTCAGAGGCTCCAGGCCAACAGTGTTGAGCTCCAAAAGAATGAGGATTTACATATGGTCTGTGCCTGGAGAACTGTATCAGTCAGAATTCAGCAAGGGCAACAGAGCAACTATGAGTAATACACAATGAGTACTTTATTATGGAAGTTATACCTATCCTGGAAGGGGAATTTGAGAATCAGCTATAAACTAGTCTGACTGCAGCTCTGGGGTGGATGATATCAGAACTTGCAGGAACACTCTGTAGTTCAGGCCATCAGAGTGGGATCCTATATAAAGGAGTCCAAGGAGGGTCTATGGGAAGCTCTTGCTTCTGTGTAGATCTCATTTCTGTGGGTCCACAGCCAGGTACCTGGTGGGAAGTGGTGCAGGACAAAGGGTAGAGGAGATGGGGACAAACTGGATCTGTCAGAAGCATCTGCTCCATCCACTGCCCCACCACCATCACCTTTGGAGAGTAATGACTTCTGTTTCAGATCCTCTTTCCGAGTTTCATGCAAGTTCTTCCTTTGGCCGTCTCTGACAAGGACCAAACAGAGAGAGGATTCTCAGGACCTTAGTTAAGTTTACATAATACAATCTAGTGCTCTGACTACACAATAACTAATTTACCTCAAGCTATCTGGCTACTTATTTCAATAAATATTTACTTAGTACTTATTACTATTCTAAGCATTAACATCTCACAAAAAGAACATGTTTTTGATCTTTAAGGAGCTCATAATCTAGTTAGCAGACAGAGATGTGAATAAAGACAAAAATTCAATGAAATTAAGTGTGACAAATACATTATTTCAGATATGAATGCAATTATTTAGGAATACCAAGGAAGAGACTCTCTCTGATGGAATCAGAGAAAGCTTTTGTTGAGTACAAAATTGTGGCTAATATAACCTAGCAATTCAGCTCCTAGGCATCTACACAAGAGAAATTAAAACATGCCCAAGTAAAGACATATACATAGCAGCATAAAAAATAATATACCAAGACTTAACCAATAAACAAAAAATTGTAGATACAGATAACAGTATGGTGTTTACCAGTAGGGAGGGTGGGTAGGGAGGTGGTAGAAGAGCATAAAGGGAGCAAAATACATGGTAGAGTATAAAGGGAGTGAAATATATGGTAATAGGAGGAGATTTGACTTTGGGTGGTAAACACATAATGTAATATACAGATGATGTATTATAGAATTGTACATATGGAGATACTTGAAACCTGTATAGTTTTATTAACCAATGTCACCCCAATAAAGTTAATAAAAAATAATATACCAAGTGTTGGGAGCCAAAGTGAGTTTGTTGGGAACAATCCTGCCTGGTTTCAGGAGCTGTAACCCCCATGGCTCAGGTTGAGAGAGCGACCTTTGGACCATAAGTCACTAAGGAGACAAAGCTTATCTCCCTGGCAAGAGCACCGCTTCTGCTCCTTTTTCCATAACTGGTCCCCAATGCTTGATCAGTTAGCCAATGATGGGTGAGATTCCCCAAGGGGTAATGACCTAAGACAGGCATGATAACATGGAGGCCCCAGGGAAGGACTTGGGGGGCTACAGCAAAAGGGGGTGATGAGCCCTCACCCCTTGGCTTTGACAAAGCCTGAGTCCTCATTCTGTCTGCAAGAAGTCTCCTAATCTCTTGGCTGCCTTACTTCCCCTGCCTGACTTAAGCCTGAAAAAATGACAGAGAGCAGTGCAGCCCTGTGCTGGAAAGGGCAGGTTCCCCGAGTAATCAGGCCTGAGAAAGAATACATAAACTCCTGTGAAACCTGCTTTGCTAAGAATGCACTTAATTAAATGATAAAGGCCCGAGCGGGAAAGGAGTTTGTTTCCCAAAGTTTTGTAGCCTTTTAGCTGATAGACCCTGACTCAGAATGAGCCCTAACAGTTCTTTGTATGCTATCATTTGATCCTTTCTGCCTGACAATGATTAATAAGCTGTACCTGTATTCCTGTGTAAATTAAACCCAATAAAAGCTTGTATAGGCAAAGGCATGTGCGCTCTCCTCCTGAAAGAGTTGCCAGGCCTCTCCGAGGCACCCTCCCCTTGAGAGGGTAGCCACACCATCCCTTTTCCTCCACAGGACTCGGTAGTCCGTGTGAGTGTCTCATTTCATCCATAATGACGTGGACATTGTGGGCCAGTGTCTGCATCAACCAAGCTGAAGACAATTCAATGTCTATTGACCAGTGAATAGATAAACATAATTTAGTATATTCATACAATGGAATACTATGCAGCAATTAATAACAAACTACTGATATATACAACAACATGGGTAAACCTGAAAAACATTCTAAGCAATAAATGCTAGAAATACTAAAAGCTGATTTATAGTTGCCTAGGGCTGGGAGGATGGGTTGATTATATGCAGGAATGAGGGAATTTGGGGGTTGATAGAAGTTCTACATAATTGTATAAATGTACTAAAATCTTTACAATGACTGAATTATATGATAAAGCTGTTTAAAATGTTACTGCTTTCTCCCTTGGTACTAAGGTGATAAATATATCCCAAACACATTTTTATGTGTGACTTCTTCCAAGGTGTGGTTTTGTTAGCTGGAGAGCCACTATATTAGTTAGGCTCATGTTAGATATCCCAGTATCTCAGGATTTTAAAATAATAGAAATTTATTTCTGGTTGCTATAAGTCTGTAATGATAGCTCCCCATTCAGATACTTTTTTAATGGTCCTGATCACTCTCATCTTGTGATTCTTCTGTTTCTAATGTAGATTCTAAGGTTGTGGTGTTCCTGGACATGAACCCAAACAAACATAAAGAGAGCTTGGAGGAACACTGCGGTGGTAGTGGTGGTGCGGGGTTTACAAACCAGGCCTGGAAGTGACAAGCTTTACTTCTGCTCACATTCCACTGGTCAACAGTCCATTCTTTGTCCATACCTAAAGGCAGGAGGGTTAGAAAGGTCATCTAGCAGTGTTTCCTGAATGCAGAGAAAGCAGATTTGATGAAATGCTAGCTGCATTTAACCTCATTAGCCAGCCGTATTTCCCTTCTCTATCTCCTTTCATAGGCTCATTTGAGGTTTGCAACTATAAAGAGACATGGTGGGCATGCTATCTCTAGCTGACTGGTGCTAAAGGGGGAGTCCTTCCTGATACTGCTGGCCACGAGCATGACAGTTTTGATAAGATGATGCACTTTTGCTACATCATTATGCACAACCCTCATCTTTATCTGGAATGGGCATAGAAATTGAGGAGCAAGATTGCATTGACAGCTGACTGCTCCATATTATAAATAGACTGTGGCAGAAGCTACAGGCATCGTCCTTTAATGATGCTTCTTTACTCTTTGGAGGCTTGGGATTCAGTGCGTTTGGGCACCCTTTAACAACTGGGGGAAATGAGTGAGCTCAGCTTTCAAAGGGGCCTGTTTTCAGTGATGGAGCAGGCTCAATGACGGCAGACCTAAGCAAAGTCCCCATGTGGGCAAAGCAATGACTGCTATTTAGAGAAAAGATCGATGCAACTGCATATGCTATCAATATTCTAGCTAATTAAAGTTTTCTACCCGGAGACCACCAGAAGTCATAAAAACAATGGTGCCTCCTAAGTTGACAGGCCCTAACCTATTTCATGCTCAGCTCTACTAATTTCCTGCCTCATAAAGAAATTGTGTAAGTGAGTTTATTAAAGCTTTCAGCATCCTCATAAAACAGTCCTGGTGTGGCAGGAAGAAGATATTGATGGATTGTCCATTATCAGCTGTGCATGGGAATCTCAAAAAAGAGCAGGCAGGATGCTTGTTGCATCTTAAGGATGGAAGAGCAGAGGTGCTTAATTACACTGAAGCACTGTTATCCCAGCAGCATTTCTGTTATCACTATAAACACTTGAAATCTTTAGAATGAACTGCTCTGACTTGATAATGGTAATTGACTGGAAAGGAACATTTAAAGCTGGCTCTGCTTCTACATTTGCACTTGTCTTAGGACCTCAAGCATTCCTACCTAAAACCTTCCGATGTTCCTCCACACTAGAAATAACTTCCAGCCTCAGTTATGTGTGATCCAACCCCATCTGCTTCCCCAGTGTCACTCCCACCTTCCCCTCACTCACCACATCCCCCCACCCTGAGATTTTCTGTGTTTTCCAATCAAAACCAAGTATATTCTGCCCCGTGAAGGTACTCTGTTCCTTCAATTTGCAGTCTTCCTCCAGCAATTCACAAGCTTGGCTCTTCTTTAACTCAGTTTTTAGCTGAAATGTCACCTCCTCAAGGAGGTCTTTCTTTGCTGTTCAATATAACACCCCCCCCACTACCACCTCAATTATATCATTCTATACTATTTTCTTCATAAGAGTTTATCATAAAAATACTTAATAAATTTCTCTCCTTGTTTATTTTCTGGTCTCTCCAAAATCTGTTAGTACCATAAGGGTAGAGGTATTTTCCTGCCCTGTTCACTGATATTTCCAGCACCCAGAACAGTACTGGGTATATGGAAGTATGGAATAGACAAAGATCATCCAAACGAGAATAAACAAAAGCTATATATTCAGAGCTTGTTGTAGTAAGGGAGACAGCCTCATCACTAGCATTTGGCAGAGACTCAAAGGCAGGCAGAAGAGCTGGAAAGCTTCACAGCAGGAAAAATAATAAAAACAAGAAAGCATTGGGTGTGCCCTGAGAAAGTGGGCAGCCTATGTGACTCAGTGGAAGAAAATTTGACTTTCTCCAGCTGGTCCCAAGTTAAAAGTATGGGTAAAAATTAGGTAAGCTGTCAGTTACTGATCAAGTCCTGGCTGTTTTTGGCCAATTGCTACAGAGGTTATAGTTTGACTTCCTGGGCTGGCTGCTGTGGGTTGTGGGTCAGAGCTCTATTTTTTGATATGGTCTGGTCATTGTCCCTTTAGTCTCTCAAAAGCAACTCCATACACAGTTATAACTAACCAATCATAGATAGTTAATGAAGGGTCCTTCTGAGCCTTTGATTTTTCATCTGGCATTTAGGTATTTTCTTAGTCATTCTAATACCTACCTCTTTTTCAAAAGACCTCTCCTTTTTTCATGGCCTTACCTCAATATTAGGCTGCTCATTTATGTCAAGGGACTATTTACTTTTTGGGCTCCCATAGCCATCATGCTCCTGCTTCCAGCCAGTATCAAGCCATTGTTTTCTGAATGGAGAGTATACTCAGGCACTAGTCCAGCTCTAAACTCTATTCCTAATCCATTTTCCTTATTGCAAACCCAGGCTTTCCTTTTCAACATCTACCCTCTTTATTCCTTCTTCATGCTATACCACCCCCTCTCCCAAACTCTTATAAACCTACTATGGATGGAATTTCTTTATTTCTTTGTTGGGATTACACCCCGCTTTGACTCTTTTCAGTAATGTTCAGACCACATGGTTGCACTTAGTCTCTTCTATAATGCAATCCTTTTATGCTACCTCTCACGTCCATCTTCACAATTTCTCCACACTATGGGTAACAGCAAGGGTCACATTGTTTTCTTCCATGGTCTTCTTTTAGTACCAAAAGTAAAGCTGTCTTCTAAGGAAGGTAAATAGAAGTCAGCATACTTCCCACTAAATTCCTTTTAAATCTTGAGATTCAATGGTTCTCCACCACATGTTAGCACAGCAAGGGGGTTTTTCACTCATCAAAGACTTCCTTACTCAGAGATCCCCTCTTTCACAGCTGAGTTGAAGCAGAACTGAATAAAAACATCTCTACACTATTAGAAAGTAAAAGCTTTAAAAAAGAAAAGGAAAAGAAAAACCCTGTGCAAGGAGGGCTTATGGATCCTCACAGCACTCCTTACCTCCCAGGTTTAAATGGCTTATTGCCATGGTTGGCAGATTAGCTAAGCTTCACTTAGTCATAATTATCTTGATGAAAGTGAAAACTGCATATATGCTTTCCCTTTTCCTCTTTAGAGTAAGAGAACCTGGAGGACAGGAATAAAGGCTGACATACTTTATTTATACAGCCAAGTCACGGCTGGTTCACTGTGGGCATTTAAATGCTATTGATAAATAATGCACACAATGGAGCTCTGGTTTGGAATGGAATTAAACCTTGAGTTCAAACATATTCTCCCTCTGGTTATATCTGATTTATATCCTAGTAAAATGCATCAGTGAAGTTCAATATAAGTGACTAGAGGAGTGAGAAACAAGCCCCAGAGAAATAAAGTTTGTATGTTCTGAGTATTGTGAATCTTTACCCTAAAAACATAAAATGTTAGCTTGACAGACTCAATGTTTGCCTTCTTCCAGCTGGTTTGGAAGTTCAAAGACTGCTTCACAGAGGAGGCTGATTATAGTTTGGAGGCAGTGTGTGCCCAGTTTTGTACCTGGAAATTCAGATCAAGTCATGTGTTAGACAAGAAGAAGACACAGACATCCCTATCCTCAATGAGCTTAGAGTTTAGTACACATTGGGTTTCAGGGGCCTTAAAAAGGATCTCAGTGGCCTGTTTCACTTACCTTTCATTATCTTACACCTTACCATTCCCCAGCTTACCATTTATGATCTAGTGATATTAATTATGTAAAATATTACTTCTTGCCTCCCTGCCTTTGTTTATATTGTCAGTTCTGCCAGGTCTGCTCTGTCTCTTTTCCCTTTTTCTCTGAGTGATTTCTACTCAGCCTTTAAGATGCAGCTTGGGCATAGCATTCTTCAGGAAGATTTGGACTGAAGTCAAGTGCATTTCTTTATGTTTCTGTATAATTCCATGAATGGGGCCAACGTTATCCTTAGCTCATAGAACTGCTAGCATTATTTTCTTGCTTGTCTTCTCTAGCCCATGAGACCCTTTGTCTCATTCATCCTTGGTGCCCAGAACCTGCTGCAGTATTTGTAGTCATTGGAGGCTGAACAATTTAATGAATCAATGAATTACTGGCTCTGGTGATTGTTTCTATATGAGTTCACATACTTTTGTGGACCCACATACCCACATATATTTTTCTTTAATGTCAGAATTGCCTGTAATAAAACTATATTGTCATTTGGATAATATTTGGGAAGCCTTAGTCACTGATGATATTCAAAAAGACAATCAGTATTTTGCTTTTAGACAACGTCCTGAAAGATAACACATATGCAAAAATAATAGAAATTCTCCTTTCAAATTCTTTACTCTTTTTAGTTCTGTTATTTTTCTTGCTTCTTCTTTTCATCATATTTGTATTTTTTCTTAATTATTTCATCTATTTTATTCTTTCTTTTTTAACATCGAAACCAGCAAAGGGGTTGACTATAACTAAGTGCAAGTTTAGAGTATTTATTTGCATATGAAATATTCTCACATTTGCTATAATCTAAATATTGTCTATTTGAAGTGTTTATTCTTTGTGGACCAATGATTTAGAAGCATACGGAGTATTATTAATTTTCAAGTAATTAGCTTTATCTCTTCTTTCTTTAACAATTCCTAGTTTTACTGAATAATGAGAATGTGGTTTATACTTTTTCTACTCTTTTGAGACTATTGAGATTGATTTTTTATTGTGTTTCATTTGTTTATTGAAATATTTGTTGTGGCCTTGAAAATGGTATTGGGTGTGGTTAAATTTTTCATTGCCTCTAAAAACATTTCCCATCCTTGAAAATATATATGGCATCTATTTGGAAAATTTCCAGCAATTGTTGATATAAAAAGAGTGGTTTGTGCAGCATTGATGTAACTTCTGGCAGCAGAGGAAAGTGGACTGGAATGCACATGAGTGAACAATGATGACTTCACTGTACTAGTCAGTGGAGGTGGTAGATGCTATTGAGTGAACATGTGCACTGTGTAGCCATCACATTCTACTCACATGACTAAGTGAGTAGAACAACAAATCTGCATCAAATTTTGCATTAAGTTTGAACATTCCTCTGTGAAAATGATTCAGATGGTTCAAAAGGCTACCACTATGGGCAACTGGTGATTGGCAACTTCATCACAACAACGCGCTGCTCATGCATCATGTCTCAGGCAGAGTTTTTTGTTGAACCATCAAATCACTCAGGTGATCCAGCTCCCCTACAGCCCACATTTAGTACCCCACACCTTTTGGCTTTTCCCAAATCTAAAATCACCTTTGAAAGGGAAGAAATTTCAGACTATTGATGAGATTCAGGAAACTAAATGGGGCAGCTGATAACACTCTAACAAAGGATTTTGCAGAAGGTTTTGAATAGTAGAAGAAATGCTGGGAAAACTGTGTGAGATCCCAAGGTATCTACTTTGAAGGGGACTGAGGCATCATTGTCTGATATATAGTTTTTTGTATCTTCTTCAATAAATGTCTGTGTTTTTCATATTACATGGCTGTATACTTTCTGAACTAATTTTTTTATTGATTATAGGAAACTTTCAGATGGTTTTCTGAAACATTTTATGGATGGCCTATATATTTTTTAAAGCTTATATTTTATTTTTTAAGATTAGTTTTTCTGAATGAAGAGTGCATGTATTTATGAAATCAATAGTGATTGTATTTATGGCCTACCATCTGCTTCCCATAAAATATAGACAGAGATTGATGCTTACAATATTCTACCTCTCCCAATTTACTTTTTCTTTCAACCCCACATGTACAACTTGGCTTATCCTGAAGGTTCCTGACTATATCTACTTTGACTTAGGTGGGTCATCCTTATGTAATTAAACATTTTGGAACACAATCACATCTCTAAGCCTCTCATTTCACCTTCTGCTACAGTGCATGCTGGGAGCTATAGTCTTCAAAGGATGCACACACACAAAGAAAAGGAAAAATAAAGAAAAAAAAGAGAGAGGGAAAAGCTATAAGACCAAATGTAGAAGGAAGATTTTCTGGATGACTCAAAACAATGATTGCTTAGCTTTGGGAACATGGCTGCCATCCTTCCACGTGGTGCAGCTCCTTCATCCAAGATGTGTCACAACAAGCAAGTAGGAATCAGTTATTTCTGTCTCCTCTGTTTTGAATTTGTTCTGAGTATAAAATATATATTGTGTAGTCTGAGAATAAAGTTCATAAACCAACCCTTTGTCACTGTAGTTAGAATATATTTCTCTCCCACTTGGTGTCTTATCTTCTTTTAACTTTTGTTTGCATTGTTATTGTTAATTTTTGTCTTTAGCTTGTTGAGGTAACTCAGTTACTTTGCTACTGTTTAACCTAGCAATCATGGGTGTGTAGTTTAAGGAAAAACTTCCTAGAGAAAAAAAAATATTAATTAAATGCAAACAATAGCATCTGGATGGGCCCCTCTTTCATTGAGTTTCATCCCCCAGCACTGAGGAAGCCAAATCACCAGTCTTGTCGATGAGCTATTCCTCAAATCTTCTCTTATGGCAGGTATTATTCTGCTCATAGTTTATTTATACTTATGAACACCTGGAGGCTTTAGTACCAGCCTTTATAAACAGAAATTGTTTCTCAGCATCATGGAGAGGTGTAGACTCCAAAGCCAGAGGATGTGGATTCATATCCTGGATTCTTCACATACCGAAGATGTTTCTCCTCTAGTTCTCTAACAATTCTGTGTCATGTTTCTCAAAGTGGAAATGATGTCAATAAATAAAGTACATTCACTATGGATATTGTGATGATTTAATACAGTCAATCAATATAGCAATCAATACAGTAAAATACACAGAAGAATATTTGATATTGTATAAACACTGAACATGTGTCCCTTGCTCTTATGAAGAAAAACAATCTTTTTTCTTGAATGTTTAAAAAATTATATACATCTGAAAATCTTAAAAAACCAATTAAGTGATTTTTGTCTTGAATACCTTTTTAGTTGTTATTCTAACTTCTTTGCATACATCCAGTAAAGCGGTTGCAAAAGGAACTTACTGGTCTTAATTACAATTTGGTATTTGTCATGGTTGTATTTCCCCCAAGTTCAAGTGACAGTGAGGAGCTGTTTGACTTTCTCTTCATCCCCTCTCTGCCATGTCCTGGGAGTAATGCTACTGACTCTAAAGTTTTCATAAATTGCCTACTGTTTTTCCTGAGACACCCACAGCAATGATTAACCTAGCATGAGTGTTGCATTGCCAAATACTCTGATGAGGTATATGCAAAACTTTTTAAGTAACTCCCTTCCTCTTCTCCAACCAAATTTCTCATTAGGAAAAAAGAACCTAGAATAGGGGTGTCAAATTCATTTTCACCGGGGCCACATCTGCCTTGTGGTTGCCTTCAAAAGGCAGAATGTAATTTTAGGACTGTAAAAATGTAACTACTCCTTAACTAGGAGCAAAGAGCTCAGCGCTGCTGCCAGGTAGAAACAAGGTGCCAGACTGGATAAAACAAGGTGGAAGGCCGGATTCGGTCTGCAGTCTTTGTGTTTGCCACTTGTGGCCTAGAAGTTACTGAGAAGTGGGCAATAGGGAAATCCTTGGAGCCTGATCCATTTTAAAGATTTTATTGTCCTTTTCTTAGGTGTGTATTTCAGAGCATGGCCATCCAACCATGTAGCACTAAAATATATTATTCACAACTGCTGAAGAATGGTGACTCATTATTGATCTCTGGGACAGAGATTAATGAGGAAGAACAACCCCCAGAGATCTGGTCTAACTATCATGTGGTGGCAATCTCTCTGGACATTATATTAAGTGAAACTGGAATTAGGGTTAACTGAATGACATGGTTTGATTGGAAATGCCCTGGTTTTAACACTTGAATGTCCCACTCTCTGGGAACCCCCTCAGTCCTGAAACTAGCACAGTTGGTCACTCTACCTAGAATTAAGTCATAATTTTGCCATTTAGAACAAGCTATGTGAACTTAGACAGGTCATGTGGCCTCCCAAGGTTTGATTCCTCTTTTATAACGTGGAAATATCTATCTAGCAGTATTACAAGAATCAAATGCAATACTATCTATTATCTCATGCTTTGTGTCTTGTGAGACATTATGCCAATGTCAGCAAATGCAGTTATCAATGATGTTTTTTTTCTCCCCCCAAAATGGAGAATTCTAGAATGGTGGTGATTATACATAGCTGAAAGCTTTATCCTGAAGACTTCTGCAGAACAGCAATGTGTATAATTCCAAAACCAATGGACTTGCAGAGAGATTGAAAAGAGGTTTTGGTGTAGGGGGAAAAGTGAGGTGTTGCAAAGATCCACAACGTGGGATTCTGATGACTCCTTTTCTGTTTAAAATTTAAAATGGCTGTAAGCTATAGGTACTCATTCAAACTTTTCATGTGCCTAGACTAGTCTGGCTTTTCCATCAGGGAAAGAACCTGCTTTTTAATATGTAAAATAAAGGGTTATTTTATACAGAATCAATGATCTCTCAATTTCCTCTCAGCTATAAAGCTGACCTTACACCTTTTGTAGTTACCATTTTTACCTCATCACCTATTTCTTTCATTTACTTACCACACTGTCTAATTATTTCCTTTGTATATTTATTTGCCATTGTTTCCCTGTTTGACCTAGAATATTAAGCTCTATGAGGGATGTAAAATTTGCCTTTGTCTACCTTGTTAACTTGCTGCCATCTCTCCCTGCCAGCAAAGGGAAATGCCCAGCCAATATGTATTAAACATGAGTGGATTGAACATTCATGGTTATTTGCTATTGCTCACAAGTCACACAGGCTTTATATTTTTTAAATGACTAAATAAACGACAGAAAACAATAAATGACTCAAGTATGAATAGAAATAACACAACTTTATGTCGGCAATATTTTCATTTCTTTCAAAATCAATCTTTTTTAGAGTTGCTGATAATAAGTGCAAAAAATCTGAACTGGAGAGTTCTCAGATACCTTTAATATAAGGATGTTGCAGACTTTTAGACATCAGGCCAGTGAATTATAGTTCATATAAGAGATTGCTTATTGGAAGTTTGAGGTAATCTGAAATAGTTATTGAACATTTGCTTCAGCTATTACATAGCACTTATCCCCACACTCTTCTTTTTCATTATATACCAGATTGTTAATATAGCCTAAAGTAAAAGATGGCAGTTAATTCAGTGTACAAATGTGATGGATTCTAGCCTTTTAATGGCACTAAATTTACCATTAAATTCTGACTCTTCTTTTCTTTCCTCCCTTCTATCCCAGTCAACCACGGTTGTCGACTGACATTAAAATTGTAGGAGCAGCAAGGCAGCCACTGGTAGGGTAAGGAAAAGAAGGGAGGGTGTGTATAACTCCCAGATTAGGTCTGCTTTCACTATATGATTTGCAGCAGATGTTAGTGTTAAACTCACACAGCTGATCCTTGATTTAAAGATAATTTGTTTATTATTATACTGAACAGAGCCTGTAAATCTCTATTATTGGCTGATGAACACTGAAGAAAATAGTGTATGCTGAATGAAACTACAGTTCACATTTTCCAGACTCCAGTCTCTCCCGTAATCTGAAACACTGCTAAGAAATATTGACACTTTTAGAGAGAGTTATAAACAATAAACATTCAAAGTTTTGTTGTATATTAAATATGTCTTGAATTATAGTTTCAAGTGGAAATCAGGCTCAACTTTGGTAATCTACCAAGCAGTATGTTTTGGTGCTGGCTGAGCCTTGTCCTGGAAGTCTGTGTTCTTTCAAGTTCCTCATATGCATCCAACTCCACTGGGTTTACATTCTCAGAGAGGAAATTGGATGCACAAAGAACAGAAGTTGCAAAGGCCCCTGTCTGTCCCATGATGGCTGTTTACACAGCTGTAATCATTATAAACAAATGACTTCATAAATTTCAACAAATGAAATCATGTTATTTTATTTTGTCTGCTTTGTTTCTTCCTTGTGCCGCCAAGTCTCCAGTGTGTCATTTATTTTGGCTCATTTTTGTTGAGATGAGATTTAAAGAAGAGCCCAATTATAGCATCTGAGAGTGCTCCTCTCCCGATGCCAACCTTTGCTTTTTCTGTCAAAGGGAAAAAATAGCCAATAATAAAAATAGTTAACAGATTTATGTAAGAACAACTATTTTTGTATTTAGTTCCTGGAAGACATTTGTGTGTGTGTGTGAGAGAGAGAGAGATATTTAGGTATAATTTGCATGTAAAATTCACACTTTATAAGAGTATGGCTCTTGAAGTTTTTACAAATGAGTCATCATATGACCACCATCACAATCACCATATAGACTATTTCTGTCATTCCAAAGAGCCCTGCACTTCTTTGCAATCAACTCCCCTTCCTATTATGGCTGTATTTTCTGTCCCTATGGTTTTTCCTTTTCTAGAAAGTCATATAAGTGGATTAAACATGAGTGGTTCATGAGTGGATCATACAGTGTGTAGCCTTTTGATTCTGACTTCTTTCATTGTGACTGATGATTTTGAGATTTGAACATGTTGATGTAGGTATCAATAGTTTATTCCTTCTTATTGCTGGGAAGTATTTCATCGAATGTATGTGTCATGGTTTTGTATCTATTTCTGAGTGAGGAGCACTGGGCCAATTTCAGTCTGTTATTATGAATAAAGCTATTTCAAACATTCTTGTACATGTTTTTGTGTGGACATGTTTTCATTACTCTTGGGTAAATACCTAAAAGTGGGACTGCTGGCTCATATGACAAGTGTTTAACTTTATAAGAAATGCCAAACTGTCTTCCAAAGTGCCTATTCCATTTTTATTCCCATTAGCAATGGATGAGAGATCCAGTTGCCTCTGCCTTCTTTCCAGAGCTTAATGATGTCAGGTTTCTTTTTTGAAAGCTGTTCTAGTTGCAAATAGTGACATCCCACTATAATATCACTTTGCATTTTCCTAATGACTAATGATGCTAAGCATATTTTTATGTGCTTATTGGCCATTTGTTTATCTTCTTTGCTAAAATGTTAATTCAAATTATTTTCCCATGTTCCTCAAAAAGTTAAACATAGAATTACCATATAATCCAGCAGATCCTTTCCTATGTATGTATTCAAAAATATTGAAAGCATGGACTCAACTGATACTTGCATACCAATGTTCACAGTAACATTATTCATAATAGTCAAAAAGTAAAAACAATCCAAATATATACTGACAGATGAATGGATAAACAAAATGTTCATAAAAATAAATATGCTGAAATATCACTCAGCCTTAAAAGGAATGCAATTTTGATGCATACTACACTATAGATGAGAATTGAGTATATTATACTAAATGAAATAAGCCAGACACATAAGGACAACTATTATGATTACACTTATATAAGGCATCTAGGAGAGGAAAATTTATAGAGACAGAAAATACAGTAGCAGTAACCTAGTAGGAGCTATTAGAGGTTGGGGAAAGGAAAGAATGGGAAGTTATTGTGCAAGTTATTGGTATAGAGCTTCTGCTTGGAATGATGAAAACATTGTGGAAATAGATAGTTGTGAGAACAGTACAACATTTTAAATGTATTAATCACCACTGAATTGAACACTATAAAAAGATTAAAATAATAAGATTCATTATATATATTTTACCACTATAAAATATTTTTCACATTTTATAAATAAGCTGTCTTTTTATTTTTGATTTATCATTCTTTATATATTCTAGATACTAGAACCTTATCAGATACATGATTTATAATTATTACTCCTATTCTGTGAAAGTATCTTTTCAGGCACAAAATTTTTAAATTTGTTGAAGTTCAATTTATCTATTTTTTGTTGGTTTTACTTTGAGTTTCATATTTATAAAACCATTGCCTAATCCAAGGTCATAAAGATTTACCTATCTTTTTTAAGGACTTTTAGTTCTTACATTTAGATTTTTGATCCACTTGGAGCTGATTTTTGTACATGGTGTGAGGTGAAGTCCAAATTTATGTTTTACATATGGCTATCCAGTAGTTCCAGCACCATTTGTTGGAAAGGCTATTCTTTCCATGTTGAGTTGTGTTGGTACCCTTGTTCAAGTTCAATTGACCATAAGTGTATATAATTATTTTGGGGCTCTCAAGTCTTTTCCTTTGATCTATATATCTGCCTTTATGCCTATATAACAGTCTTGATTATTGTAGCTTTGTAGTAAGTTTTAAAGTAGGAAAAGAGTGAGTCCTCCAACATTGTTCTTTTTGAGCTTCTTGCATTTCCATATGACTTGTAGGATTAGCTTGCCAATTTCTGTGACAATGGAGATTGAAATTTAGATACAATTAATTGAATCTGTAGATTGATATGGGATTATTGTAATCCTGGCAATGTTAAGTTTTTCAGTTTGTGAACATGAGATATTATTCTACTTATTTAGGACTTATTTTTTAGTGATATTTTAGGTTTTTGTGTAAAAATCTACTTCACTTGTTAACTTTATTTCTAAATATGTTGTTCTTTTCATATTATTTCAAATAGAATTGTTTTCTAAATTTCATTTTTGGAGTGTTCATTGATACTGTATAGAAATACAACTTATTGGGTATATTGTGTGTTATTGTGATCTTGTATCCTGAAACTTAGTAAATTTGTTAATTAGCTCTAATAATGTATTTGTGAATTACTTATAGTTTTCAATATGCAAGATGGAGAAATACTAGCTTTGTAACTGTTTTTTAGGGAAATAATACAATAATTAATAAATAATAATATAAGAATAAACTGTGTTTTATGCACTCACAACTGTAAACCTACTTTGCCACACCCTGTATAACCATCATGCACAGATACAGTGAGTTTAACTTCTTTTCCAATATGAATATCTCTTTTCTTTCCTAGCCCAATTGCCCAAGTTATTACCTTCAGGACAATATTAAAGAGAAATAGTGAGATCTTAGCAGGAAAGTTGTCAGTTCTGTAATCATTAAGAATGATGTTAACTGTAAAATTTTTTTAGATGCTCTTCATTTGGCTAAAGAAGTTCCCTTCTATTCCTAGTGTGTTGAGAGTTTTTATCATGAAAGCATTTTGGAGTTTATCAAATGTTTTTTTCTGAGTCTGTTCTGTGTAGTTTTGATCATTTATTCTATCAGCATGGTTTATTATTATGACTATTTCTTCTATTTTGAACCAGTTTTGGCCATGTTGTATAATTCTTTTTATATGCTTCTGGATTTCATTTGCTAATACTTGGTTAAGGATTTTTGTGTCTATAATAATAAGAAACATCATTCTATAGTTTTCTTTTTTTGTGAGATCTTTGTTGGTTTTATTAAGATAATGTTGGTCTCATGAATTAAGGCAGGAAGTACAGTCATGTGCTATATAACTATGTTTTGATCAATGACAAACTGCTATACAACAGTGGTTCTTAAGATTATAATGGAGTTGAAAACTTTCTATCACCTACTGACATCATAGCTATTGCAACATCGCTGTACAACACATTACTCACATATTTGTGGTGATGCTGTTGTAAACAAACCTATGCTGTAACTCATAGAGAACTATAGCACATATAATTAGTACATAATACTTGATAATGATAGCAAATGACTGTCACTTGTTTATATACTTTTTATTGTTATTTTAAAATATATTTTTCTAACTATAAATTTTTTGCTGTAATACCGTATGCTGCGTTATACTGGCAGCAATTTCATAAATCTTGTGTTTACCGTGTATATTGATTGCATTATTATCTCTTATGCTTGATTCATTCTTGTGCTGTCTTGTTCATCAAGGTCCCTAAGTATACAAAATCCACTGCTAATGTGACCAGTAACAAGACACATCAAGTGATTGACATGGAAACAAAATTAAAAGTGATTAAGGACCATGAAAGTAGAAAATCAAGGATGACTATTGTTAGTTATGCTCTTGAAAAACAAGAAGAAAATGGTGGAAGCTGTAAAGGATCTGCTTCACTGAAGGTGATGAGACTGACAAAAATTTGAGAAGGGCCTAAACCAGACATGGAGACAGTTCTAATGACACAGAAGCATGTCCCTCTCAGGACCATGATGATCATGACCAAAGCAAAATGTTTGTTTGCAATGTTGAGAGGAAAGGCTAAACCCAACTGCCATATTTAATTTACTGCTAGCTCAGGGTGGTTTAAACAATTCACAAACTGTTGTCACTACATAATGGGATAGTGAGTGACGAGTCTGTGTGCCAATGTGAAGGCAGCTGAAGAATATCTGGAAACTAGATAAGCTGAGTGCAGAAGAAAATTACTTGCAAGAGCAAATTTCAATATGGTTGAAACCTCCCTCTTCTGGGAATGGATGCTTGAAAGAAATTTTATCCATAAAAAGGCCAAGTCAATGCCATGTTTTAAGGTTTTTAAAGGCAGAGTACAAGTCTTGCTTGGGAGCAGTGTGGCAGGCTACAAATTGAAACTCTCTGTGACCTGGCTCAGTGAGAAGCCCAGGGCCTTCAAGCATATAAGTAGGCATACACAGGAACTGTATCACAGAAGCAATAAGAAGTCATGGATGACCCAGCTCCTCTTCCTTCCAGGATGCCCTCCTGAATTGCTGTGTCAGAGAAATGGAGAGATACTGTTTGAAGGATAACATACCCTTGAAGATTTTGCTTTTTGTTGATAGTGCTCCTGGACATCCTCCTTTTATTGGTAATCTTCATGCTCATATTGAAGTAGTGTTTGTCCCTTCAAATATAACCTCTTTGATCCAACCAATGGATGAAAGAATTATAGCAGCTTTTACAGCCTACCACCCAAAGAGGATCTTTGCCAAGGATATGGCTTTAACTTAGGAAAACACTGAGAAGACCGTGATACAATTCTGGAAGGATAACAATGTTACAGAACAACAAGGGGCCAAGCAGGGGCCAAGGGCAATATACTATTACCTGAAAGAAAACCCCAGGTCCATTATGTCCATAGGAAAGATGTCTCTAGGAAGGATGTCTCTCAATGCCAGAGATTCATGAAAAGAAAAGGAAATATTTATTTAATGCTACACAAACTTAAAATACTGACCTAATGTCTTCATCAAAATCCCAAAGTCCCTTAAAACACCCACAAACAAACACAGTCCTTCCTTCCCCCCTTGCCCAGTCTGGGGTACCATATTTCCGGAAAGGAAATAGAAGTCTGTGGCTCAGGCAGCTACCAGTTTTTCCCGGTAATTCGTCTCGGCTGGTAGGCCTCCCTCGGTTCTCGGCACCCTCAGCTGTGTCGCCAGGATCTCCAATTAATCCAAAGCCATGCAGCACCGTCTCTTGGCCTACTGGTAAGAGTTCTTTCACCCTTCTTCCAGGCAAAGTCTGTCTTGCTTCCCAGGCCGCGTGGCCAAAAGGAACACCCCAAAGCCACGTGGTCCTCTCCTACCAGAGCTGCAGGGGTCTGCACTCTGGCGAAACCGCATGGTTCTCCCCACAAAGCTGCGGGGAGGGTGGGGGAAGTCGCCACTTGGCCAAAGCCGAGTAGCAATTTTCTGCTAAATCCGCATGGTGATTCTTCTCATGGCTGCAGGAGTCTTTACTCTGTCAAAGCCGCGTGGTTCTCTCTCCTCTATGGCTGCTGTGTCTGGGTTTTAAATCCCTGCACCAATCTTCCTCTGCAGCCCCATTTCTGACTCCTCCCACACTTGGCCACACCTGCCTTCAATCTCCCATTCTTTCCAGTCTTTCTGGCTGCCATCGTGGGTCTGGGCAGGTGTGGCCCCATGTCATGGAGCCAATCATCTCCAATTTCTCCTTCAGGCGTTGTAACTCCGGGGCCTGCCCCCCAGTTATGTACTGGGGAGGGGTCCCTTTCCTCTGGCTCAGAACACAGCCCAGCTATTAGCAAATCCAAGCTACCAGCCAAAGGCTATAGGTGTGTTAAATGACCACGCCAGAGGTTAGTTGCAAGGCTGTTGCTATCTGCCTGCTTCATTTGTCCCTTCCCCCAACCCACACCTGGGGTGGGGGCGGTGAGGATGTCCTAATATTTTCTGAACACCTTGACTTCTGGACCCCATTCCAAATCCCTATTTGGGGTCCCCCCTCTTGGTTGCACCCTGTAACAGCTGCTCAGCTCCAAATATCACATAGTCCCATGACAGTGCCCTGAGCAGGAAGCAAGAAGGCACCAAAAATATTTTCAAGAGTTGGGGTAGCCACAAAGCTTACTGTTCTAAGAAGATTGAGCTGTATTACTTGACTAAACACTCCCCATATTGTTGTAAGCCTTTGGTTAGTTCCCAGAGTTCTAAAAAATCTGATTCTGACAGTTTTTGTGAGTTCTCATAGCTTTTAAAGAAGGGTATAATTTCAAAGGTTTTTACTCTGACATTTTCACTTACATCTAAGATTTTGTGTATGTGTGTTATTCTTATATGTTACTGCCAAAATATACTTAATAAGGACTCTATCATTTTCTCAAGTGTAGTAGCAGTTAGAATTTGCTTTTGAGTTGAGTTTTAGGCCTAATTTACCTGCTGGCTGGGTAGAGAATTGGAAAAGCTGTAACGATAATAATTCCAATGTATTTTGTAGGTCCTTAAGCCTAGAAGGATGTGATCCTTCCCAAATAGTTAATGATTCGTAATAAGTATTTTTCCCTTTGATCACTAGTCTCTCCCTTAAATTAGCTGTAGCTTGTTGGGCTAGAAAAAGGTCAAGTATTGAGAAATACAAATTAGTTGTTACAGCATAGTCATGAGGATATAAAGTACAGCATAGGGAATATAGTCAATAATGTTTTAATAACTATGTATGGTGTCAGCTGGTTACATGATTTATTGGAATGATCACTTAGCAAGTTATATAATGTCTAATCACTGGGTTGTACACCTGAAACTAATATAATATTGTAGATCAATGGTAATTGGAAAATAAAAAATAATGTAAATTTTAAAAAGCTGACTAATTTGATTTGTTTATGATTCAGCAGTTTAAATTCAGACAAATGAAAAGTTGAAGTGTAAGGTTGTGATTGCATTCCAAATGCCTGACCACTCTCCGTGAGACTGAGAACCACACTTAGTTTGTTTCCTAAGGAAAGACAGTCCCATAGTCACTTCTTCAGACAGGACAAGCCTAACAGTCACCACAGCTGCTGGGACCATTTGGCTGAAGTTCTTTTCTCTACTAAACACTGAAGTATTCAATTTCATTGGGCCTCATTCTCTGTATATTCTTACCTCCTTCTCTGACCTTTCTCACCTCTCTCTCCATTCTACAGCCTGTCCATTGTAGTGAGAAACCATAACCTTTTATTTACTCTTTGGTTAAAGGCTTTCCTTTTCTTCCATGCTGGTTCTAGGGGATAGGTGATATAGCGTGGAAATTTGTTTTTTAATCTTTTAATCATGCCTGTAAGTATATATTTTTGTGTAAAGCCCTATCAGTTTAGAGAGGGGAGAAACCCTACTTCTAGCTCCACCTATATAACTAGGAATTCATTTCTAAATTGGACTGCCTTAGCAGCAATGATTTATTTCATGAGGTTCAGCAAATGTGTAAAAATCACATGGAGTACTGGAGGCTCTACAGAGAAGTGGAACTAAGTATAAAGTGTGTGTGCTAATAACTCTGCGGTGGACTTGGCCCACAATTATGAAGTGATGGCTCTGTATCTGGTTCATCAATTGACTGAGTTTCAACTCTGAATGACCCAGACATGGATAAATTGCATTCATCTTGCATCCAGATGGCAAATGTACATATGACTTCTGGTACTTACTGCATTGCCATTCTAGTCAAGTAGTATACAGATGCTAACTGAATGATGTTGTTTGCATTTATGGGAGTGACTTGAAATATCTGGAATGTGAGTAATTTATTTAGAGTATAAGTTCTTTGTATATCATTGCTAATGTCTTGCCAGAAGACACTATAGTCATGATATATTTGGTCCAATAATTGCTCCAATCTAAAAAACTAAATCACATTGATACATAATCTATATAAATTATTATTTCACTGTTGTTTACTTGCATTTCAAAATGTCCTGAACTAGAAGCTAGGTCAAATTATAGAATACATAGGTGGGCAAAATTGGTTTACAGTTGTAATACAAATAATATAATAATTAATTAATAATAATATGAAAATAAACTGTGTTTCATGTACTTATAACTGTAAACCTGCTTTTGCTCACCCCTGCATATAGCAGACCTACCTCACCTGGACAGACCACATAACATTCATTCACTCATTCATTTACTTGGTGAATATTCATTAAAAGCCAACTGTGTGCCAACTGCTCTGCTTGGTGCTGAAAGAGAAGAGCAAGGATAATGCATTATTAAGAAACAAAGCTTTGCCTTTTGTTTGGATCAGAAACTGTTAGAGGAAACATTGATACAAATTTGGTAACAGCAGTTGTGGAAAGACAAACAAATTGAACTGTTTTCTCTCTCACCAGAACTTTTATATGTTATATAGAGCTGCTCAATTTACTATGGCAGCCACTAGCTACATGAAGTACTTTAAATTTAAAAGAATTACAATTAAATAATATTTTAAATTTAGTTTCTTCATCATTCTAGCCTCATTTTCGGCATTCAGTAGTCACATTTGTCTAGTGGCTACAGCACAATGCAGAATATTTCTATCATCACAAAAAATCTACTGAGCAGCCCTGATATAGAAGGTGGAATGAAAAACAAGTAGTGACTTCATTTACAACTTAATGATTAATATCAGGCACAATTTATGAGCTAACACTATTTCCTACAACAGACACATTTATGAGGACAAGAAATTTTCTAAAACAGATTTTACAAGCTTTGAAATTACAAAAAGACAGACTTCACAGTTAATTAAAAATGTTGTTACCTCATACATCTTCATTTTTCTCTATGCTGAATGTTAGAAAAGATAGTGAGCCCATGTGCAACCAATAATAAGGGTTATGGCAGGGATTGCTGACTTTTCATCAAAATCCATTTCCCCCTTTTTTTTCCCCCTGCAATAATATAATGCTACTGGGCTGACCAGCTACACTGCAGTATCCACCCTTCCATACAGCTGGGTGTAGTGACTTGATTCTCACTCATGGAATGTGGAGAAAAGTGAAATCACTTTAGAACAGACCTTTTAAATGAGCTGATGGGGTTTTTTTCACACTTGTTTTTACTTTGCTGCAAAGTCAATTCCTGTACCATGGCCTCCAACATGCAAAATAGAACTCCTCCTTAAGTAGGACATACTGGAAAACATGAGAAGATGCTCAAGTGTCTATGACTGTGTAGAGTCAAGTGATCTAGTAACCTGGAACTCCAACTGATATACAAAAGAGAAATAAAGAAACTTATTTGACCCATCGCATTCTGAGGTCTGTTTATCACAGTAACTAATGTTACCCTTACCTTATATTTGCTCAGAAATATTATTTTGACCTCACATGTCAGAAACAAGCATATTGTTATACAAAATAAATTTACAGCACTTTCCCTGAACAAGCATCACTTCTATCCCCAATGAAATTGCTTCCCATCTTTATATGGTTGTTTTATGTTGGATTCCTTGTAAGTAGGGAATTAAATTCTTTATGTGTCAGTTTCCTCATCTGTAGGCTTAAAATAATGGTGGCACTTTTGCCATATAAGTGTGGTGAAATTAAATGAAATAATAATTGTAAAATTCTTAAAACAGTACCTAGTACATAACATGTTGTAAATAAATATTATTAAGTTGTTATTATTTCACAAGGAAAGGCAGAAGAACTTTTTCAGAGAATGGAGAAAACTTATTTGGGCTACGTTTGTTGCTTGTGTACAGTGGTTTTATGGGGTGAGTATGAGACGGTAAAGATAAATAGAAGCTGAACTGGAAATGCCTATCATGTAAAGCTAAGATACTTGACTTGGTCCTATAGACTTTATAAATCCATTGAATTTTAAGTATATTTTTTAAGTTTCTTTCAGAGTAAGGACGTAATGCTAGTTAGCTTTTGCTGCATATCAGTGATCCCATAACTTAGTGTCTTAAGACAACAACCCTTCATTTCACTCAAGCAGTTTGGACTTGGATCAGCTGAGAAACTCCTCCTGTCTCAGGTGGGCTCTGTGAGGCCCCTCCCTCTTCATGATGCTGTGTTTGTTTCCAGTCCTGGAGTTGGCTCTGGTTTGGGTGGTTGGCTGAGTGTTGTTCTGGGGCACTGTGGGTCTCTTCCTTGCGGTCTCTGAGACGAGTCCAAGCTTGTTCTCATTGCAGAGGTGGAGTTCTCATTGCACAGACAATGCCAATGGCTTTTGAGGCCTAGGCTCTGAACTGCACAAAATCACTTGTGATGAATTTTATCTGTCAAAGCCAGAGTCAGAGTGGGTCAGTATGACAAAGTCACAGGGGAAGGAGCATTGATATGGGAAAACCATTAATTGGGTCCATCAGTGATAACAATCTATCAAATCCTCTAAGGATCATCTCTTTAATTTACGAGAATGAGCAGAGGCAGCAACTACAGCTTTGCCGCCTCCTTAGAATGGTCAGCTTTGGTAAGGTCCCAGGAGGGGATGGTTTTATACACTGCAAAGAGGTGAGGCACCTTGGCCTTACTATCTCTTATGTTGCACCCCAGCCTTTCTCTTCTGTACGTTTCAGAGATTGGAAGTTGATACTGGAAGATGTAGATGGGAAGAAACCTGCATCATGGAGAGTGAAGAGTCTTTACAATTCCTTATGTGATGATAAAAGAGGCAAACAGTAGTGAGGCCAGGGAATCCATTACTGAAAAGAAAGGAAAATTTTAACATATGAGTATAAAAGCAGAATTTCTTGAAAAAAAAAACCACATTTAGCTCCTTCTACTACACATTCATCTGTTTATTCAGAAAGATCGAGAATTTATAAAAAATCTCCCAATTTACAGAACTAAAAAGATAAGCTATATAATATTGACTAAATTCATATATTTGATCAAGAAGGGGAAGTCATAGTATTTGAGCTCTACATTAAGTCATGTATGTTTGATACAATATATAAACATTGTTAATTTTTATGTAACCACTTGATATGTAGCCAGCAATACCTATTATTGAAGACTGCTGGCCTGTAAGAACAAACATAAATTGAGGATCACAGGGTTTACTCACTTGTTATATGGAGGTGTTTTTCTACCACTGGCTTGCTGCTTTTAGCACATTGTCTACAATTGGCTATGCCCTCAGTAAAAAAACACCCCTTCATCATTAAAATAATTCAGTTCAAATTTATCTTTAAAGAGAACAAAAGTGTACAATTTATTGAAAAAGTATAACAATTTTTCCTTTGAATATCTTATGTTGACCTGTCAATTGAAGAGAGTTTTACACTATGAATTGCTTTGAATTGCCCCAGAAGCTGACCTTGAGATAAGAATTTAAGAGCAAGCAGTTTTTCTATGAAGGGAACCCAGGAAACACTGGTAAGGAACTGAGGCACAGGGGGAAGGACAGGTAATAGGAGGTGTGGTGTCCAACCTCTGTGGGCACTTGGGGCTTCATCCCTCAGGGCAAGCATTGGAGGCAGGGTAGACCACTTGTCTCAGAGACGTCCTAAGTGAGAGGTGAACAAGCTGGGGCACCTATACACACACCCAGGGTTGCTCCCAAGGGGTGTTACTTGCCTAGCACCTCTGGCCAGCCTGTGTGGCAAGCAGGCTTCTGCAACAGAAAGTCTTCAGGAAAAGATATGCAAGTGACGTGCATAGAAGCAAGTGCTGAGGGGAAATAGATTGTGATTTTCAGAGTCTGTTTCAGACTAAATCCTGGATCTCGAACCTTTTTAAAATTTTAACTAGCAGCTCAGATCCTCTTATGGAATACAAAACAGCACATAAAACCTAGAAAAAATAGAGCTACTGTGATTTCTGTGGTGGTGAGTGTGTGCATGGGGTCAGTATTCGCTCTTCCCCCATGTCTCTGAAAACCAGCCTGGAGATCCCTCTGAGGAATGCAAGGGCTTCTCAGGATATGGTTTGGAAACATAAAATTTAGATCCTTATGGACATTTTCAGTTCTAGGTTTCTGGTTGACATCTTTGTACCAAGATGTCACTTCTCTGTCTCTTCTCCACCTTAAAACAAAACCAACACAAGATCCTTCAAAACCTCATTTTAAAAAGTCCAATTTGATTTCATGGCGATAAGAGCAAAAAGAAACAAAACAAAAACATTGAGGGGGGAACCACAACAAAATGTTGAAATGTAACAAAATAGCTAATTGGATGTCTCTTCAACCACTGCTCCCCCCCCAACCCCGCCCCAGACATCCGGAATAGGGTAGCCATAGTAACACACCCAGAAATATCATCCTCTGGGTGGGTCTACAAGCTGGAGGAGGAGGGATGCGGTGAGGAAGGATGGAGTGGGGAGAGCCGGGTGTCAGCTGGGCAGGGAGCTCTCCCTGCACAGATTCACACTGAGGCTGGAAAGGAACAGCCTTAACAGTATCTATGAATATCCTCAATGAACATAGAGGCTTGTCTATATTTTTGGCAACTTCCTTTTGGAATCAAAAGTTGGCTTCTTTAGAGATAACTTAAATGGAAGCATATTTTTAAAAATCTTTGAAAATATTCACACTACATGGGGAGAAACAGAAGACCAAATGGAAACTGTGGGTGGTAGCTGCGATTGTGCCTTTTCAAGCGATTCCTTAGGCAATGCTCTGGGTTTGGGCTCATATTGCATGGATACTCACATTAAGTGACTGAAACTGCAGGGAGCCCGTGAGGTAGTGTAGTAAAAGTTATTGGTGCCTGCCCAGTAAGCCTCTGTTTAGGCTCTCCACCAGCTGCTGTGATGTTGAATGCTAATGACTCACAGATGCTTCCTATCCAGAGCATTGCCTTTGGCCAACAGGCACTGCCTCTCCAGGAAATGACTGGGAAGCTATCTATGCCTTCCCTATAGCCCCCAAACAATGGCTGATTGATAGTGGGGTATAAAATCTTGCCTTTTGCCTCAACTAAAGACATAGCTATACTATCCTTCAAACTTCCCCTTGGGATCAGCCTTAAATTGATGACCAGAATATATCATTTCCTTGCTCAGTTTCTTCCTCTGCTGTACCTGTTTCCCTCACTTTCTGGAAGGTTTCTTCTGAGATCACCCTCTCAATAAAACACTTGTAGCATAATCTCCTTTTCAGGATCAGCTTCTAGGAAAACTATTCTAAAACAGATGTCATGATAATAACCCTGGCAAAGGCATGAGCCCACCTGCCTCAAGCTCTGGTCCATCACTGGGAAGCTATAAGGACATGGCAAGTTTCTTGACCTCTCAGGTGCACAACTACACAAGAGTAAAAGTAGATCATTGTTTTTATTTGTTTTATCTCAGCCCACATCCTTGTCTAGGTCTTTCAATGCTATATTTTTCTTCCCTTTCTCTCTTATAGGTTTCCCTTGAGTCTACTACATTGATACTTTACTTGCAAGAACCCCAACATAAGGCTTTGAATATGGGGAATCTGAACTGAGATACATGCTAATAGATGGAGGGAAATGCATCCTTTGTAGTCCAATGGGAGCTGCCAAATTCTATTAGGAATTGGTATCTATTCTCTACCCTCCCACCAGCATGAGCCCTTTTTCATTGGATCTACACACTGATTTCCATAGGATTTCTGGTGAATGAGAGCTTTTGGATAATAATATCTGAAAGCAATTGGACTAAAAGATCTCTGAATTTAAGTCTAGCTCAATAGTTCTGGGAGGACTTTTTCTACTACTCACTGAATAATAATGTTCCAAATTTATTGGAATTGGAGAATAAATGAGAACAGGCCAGGTATTAAAGAAATATGGTTGACTAGAGGAAGCCTTTGTGTCATTAAGAAATTCTGCAGACCATTTTCCTGGAAGGGATATTTTCATCCTGTAGCATTTTGAAGTCTGCCTACTTTGTGATTGCTTCCTGAAAATCTCAGACCTTTCAAACCAGAGTAGATGCTATTGTTGTCCTGCCTGGCTCTCCTTTACTGGTCTTGGGCATCTATCCTCTAGTTTTCCTTAGCTAATGAGAGTCACCCTAGTCTCCATATCCCATCTACAGAGGTCAGAGGTAATAATGGCCAATGGCTGAATGATGTTAGAATTGTACAGATTACCCTTTTGCTTCCAACTGAGACCACTGCAGAGTTTCTCACAGGATCAGGGTGAAGCTGGACTCCAGCTGAGACAACACTGTTGCTGAGTTCCTTTCCCTGCTCTATCCTTCTCCCCTTGCTTCCTTACTGATTTCTCTTGGCAGCAATCCCTTAAAAAAGCCATTGGCAAAACAACTCCTAGGTAAGGCTTTGCTGCTACAGAACTTGACATGCTAATAATTCAGATACCTGAGGAACACAAAGAGTGAGACTTGGGTGGGGATCTAAAAACGATCGATGAAAATGAAATTCACAGGAAGCAATTTGGGGGTCCCTGTTTTAGGAAAGCATGTGTTTCATTCCTTTTTCAGGTTCCCCAAATAGCTCCTCAGTATGTGAAAATAAACAGAAAAAGAAAGCTAGTATGTTTTTCTGTTGAAGAGGTTGGAGAATTTTTTTCTTATGGCTGTATCCTCAGTGTTCCTTAGCAGGGGATGCTCAAATACTTATTGAATGTATTTGAAGAAATATTCCAAAATATCTTATTGGTGGACTTTTATATTTCTGAGTGCATTTGAAATACAACAAAGACATAAAGAATGGCAGCCTTAAGGGACAAGATAAAAGATTAACCTACTTTTAGGTTTATTAACTTTGCTTCTTTTCGCCGAAGTGGAACAAGTCTTATTAAATACTAATTATCTCCCCATTCTTTTCCATTCTGATTGTTTTGTTCTTTTAAGAGTATGCTTCTTATAGAGAAATTAGCTGTTTTGAGAATCATGTGTTCAATATCCATCATATCTGAGCTTTAAGCCACACTTTCTATGGACTACACTATTACTCAATTCTAAATGCCATTTTAAAAGCCATTTTTTGACATTTATTCAATCCATCTGAGATCTGTAGTCCTCTGGGGAGACTGTGTGTGGTGCTGAATGACTAATAGGAATTCTTCCGGCCTTTGAATAGTTTATGAAGTAGGACGTGATATCAGAATTTTTGAGCTGTTCGATGGGGTTAAATCTGGCATTACCTTTACTAGTGTCCTTTTTTTTTAATTGAAAGCAATTTAGAGAAATTTGCCCTTTTTTCACCCCCAGACTATCTTTACTTTAACTTCCTTTTCACCACTTTAGTAACTACCCTTTGCTGGTAGGGAAATACAAAGCAGGGCTTAGGGTGAGCATTCACCTAAGATACAAATTTTTAGCAGGTGCTAAAAAACTAAATAAGCAAGATAAATAATATTTTAAGGCAATGTTTTTATTGTGGTAAAGACACATAAATTTACCATTGAAACCATTTTTAAATATACAGCTTAGTAATGTTAAGTATATTCACATTGCTGTGAAACAGATCTCCAGAAATTTTTCATCTTGCAAATCTGAAACTCTATACCCATTGAACAACTCCCTTTTCCCCTACTCCCAGTCCTAATAACCAAAATTCTTTTTGTTTTTATGAATTTGACTACCTTAGATACTTCATATAAGCATAATCACGCAGTCTTTGTTCTTTAGTGACTAGCTTATTTCACTTAGCATAGTGTCTTCACAGTTTACTCACATAGTATGTGACAGGATCCCCTTATTATTTTAAGGCTAAATAACACTTCACTGTATGGTGTATACATTTCCTGTATGCATTTATTCACTGATGGGTATCTGGGTAGTTTTTACCTTTTGGCTATTGTGAATAGTGTTGCTATTGAACACAGGTGGGCAAATATCTCTTCACCGCTCTGTTTTTGATTCTTTTAGATTATAGCCAGCAGTGGGATTGCTGGATCATATGGTTATGTTACCTTTAAAAACTGATTAATTAAATTTTAAATTGAAGTATAACTAACATATAAAATTATATTAGCAATTCTGTTTTTAATTTTTTGAGAAAACTTCATACATTGTCTATTTTCTATAGCATTTTACAATTCCACCAACAGTACACAAGTGTCACAATTTCTTCACATCCTTGTTAACACTTGATATTTATTTATATTTTGCATAGTAGCATTCCTAATAGGTGTGAGGTGGTATCACATTATGATTTTATTTGCTTGTCCTTGATGATTAGTAATTTTGAGCATTTTTCATATGCTTGTTGACCATACAATTTACATATCATCTTGGAAAAATTTAATTCCTTTGTCTATTTTAAAATCAGGTTATTTGATTTTTTGTCCATTAAGTTATAAGTTAGAATGGGTTTATATATGTATAAAACTATATATATGCGTGTGTGTGTGTGTGTGTGTGTGTATGTGTGTGTATCCATTATAAGATCTATGATTCACAAATATTGTATCTCATTCCATAGGTTGCTAGGTTGCCTTTTCACTCTGTTGATTGTATATTTTGATGTACAAAATTTTAAGATTGCTGTAGGACTATTTGTCTATTTTTGCTTTTGTTGCCTATTATTTTGGTGTCATAGAAGTCATTGTCAAGTCCAAGTCCAATATCATGAAGTTTTCCTGATATGTTTTATTTTAGGAGATTTACAGTTTTAAGTTTTTCTTTTTAAGCAATTTTTAAAATACTTTAAAAAGATTTCATATGTTTATTTTTAGAGAGAGGGGATGAGAGGGAGAAAGGAGAGAAACACTGATGTGTGAGAGATACATTGATTGGTTGCCTTTCACGTGCCCCTAACTAGGGACCTGGCCTGCAACCCAGGCATGCACTGTGAATGGGAATCAAACAGACAACCTTTTGGTTTGCTGGCCAGCACTCAATCCACTGAGCCACACCAGCCAGGGTGGTCTTTAAGCAATTATGAGATAATTTTTTTATGTTGATAATAAGGGCCCAGCTTCATTGTTTTCATGTGGATATCCAATTTTCCCAACAACTTATCTTTTCTGCACTGAGTAATACCCTTATCAAAGATCATTCAAATACACACACACACACACAAATTTCTGGGCTCTCTCACATTCTATCATTCGATTTTTCCTTTTTTAAAAGTATTTTTATTGATTATGCTGTTACAGTTTTTCAAATTTATCCTCCTTCATTCCCCCTCCATCCCATCACCCCAGCCCTCCAGCATTTCCCCTGACCCTTAGTTCATGTTCATGGGTTGTACATATAAGTTCTTTGAGTCCTCTGTTCCATGTACCATTTTCCATCTCTCCCCATCTATTTTATACCTACTAATTGTGCTTCTTTTGCCCTGTACCTTCCCCCCCCATTCCTTCTTTCCCCCTCCCCACTGAAATCTCTCTGTGTGATATCCATTTCTCTGATTCTATTCCTGTTCTGGTTGTTTGCTTAGTTTGATTTTGTTGTTTTTCTTTTCTTTTACGTTCATTTGTTGATAGTTGTGAGTTTGTTGTTATTTTATTGTTCATATTTCTGATCTTCTTTTTCTTAGATAAGTCCCTTTAACATTTCACATAATAAGGTTTGGTGATGATGAACTCCTTTAACTTGACCCTATATGGGAAGTACTTTATCTGCCCTTCTATTCTATATGAAAATTTTGCTGGATAGAACAATCTTGGATGTATGTCCTTGCCTTTTATGACTTCAGATACTTCTTTCCAGCTGCTTCTTGCCTGCAAGGTTTCTTTTGAGAAATCAACCAATAGTCTTATGGGATCTCCTTTGTAGGTTACTCTCTCCTTTATTCTTGCTTCTTTTAGGATTCTCTCTTTATCTTTAGTCTTGGGTAACTTAATGATGATGTGCCTTGGTGTGTTCCTCTTTGGGTCCAACTTTTTTGGGACTCCCTGGGCTTCCTGGACTTCCTGGAAGCCTATTTCCTTTACCAGATTGGGGAAGTTTTCCTTCATTATTTGTTCAAATAAGTTTTCAATTTCTTGCTGTTGTTCTCCTTCTGGCACCCCTATGATTCAGATATTGAAACATTTCAGGTTGTCCCAGGGGTGTGTAAGACTCTCTTCACTTTTTCAAGTTATTATTTCTTCATTCTGTTCCATTTGGATGTTTATTTCTTCCTTTTGTTTCAAATTGTTGCTTTGAGTCATGGTTTCCTTCCTGTCTCTGGTGGTTCTCTAAATATTTTGCTTTATTTCACTTTGGGTATCCTTCATTTGTTTTTTATTTTTTCAACAAAGGTCGATCAGTTATGTGAGCATTTTGATCACCAGGACTTTGAACATCAGATAGGTTGGCTACCTCATCATCACTTAATTCTCTTTCTGAGGTTTTCCTCTGTTCTTTCATTTGGGCCATATTTCTTTGTCTTGGTGCAACTGCTAAGTTGTAAGGGCAGGGCCTTGGGTATTCACCCAGGCAGGGCAACCCTCTTTGTTGTGCTGTGGTGCTACCTGTGGGGGAGGGGCCAAAGAGGGAACAGTGCAGCTTGCCTGCTGGTCTCTAGCTTAGTTTTCGATGGACTCTCGTGTGAGACTGGGAGTTTCTCCCACCGTGGCAACCACCATAGTCCATAGCCAAGTCTGAGTCTCAGTTTCACCTTCAACCAGCCCTGCCCGCATGGTTTGCCACCTCACTGTGGTTTTTCTGAGTCAGTGAGCTTGGTCCACTGGCCTACCAGTCTGGTTGATTTTTTTCTTTAATTCCTTGGTTGTCAGAGTTCCATGCAATTTGATTTTCTGATTCTTTTGGTTGTTTATTGATTTTAGATTGGTGTTATCCTCCTATTGGTTGTGTGAGGAAGTGAAGGATTTCTGCTTACCCTCCCATATTGATCAGAACTCCATTCAATTTTTCTGTGTTTATGCCAATACCACACTATTTTTATCGTTGTAACTTAGTAAAATGTTCTGAAATCAGGAAATATGAGTCCTTCAACTTTGTCCTTCTTTTTCAAAATTGTTTTGGCTATTGAGTGTCCATGAGATTCCATATGAGCTTTATAATAAAATTTTCAATTTCTGAAATGAATGTCTGTGATTTCAATAGGGAATGTACTGAAACTATAGATCACTTTGGGTGGTATGGACATCTCAACAATATTATATCTTCTGATCAATCAACACAGGATATTTCCATTTATTTGTGACTTCTTTAGTTACTTTCAGCAGTATTTTGTTGTTTTTAGTATGGTTTTTCTTGGTCAGGTTTATTCCTAAGTATTTTATTTTTTCCAAGACTATTACAAATAGAACGGTTTTCTTGATTTTCTTTTCAGTTTGCTCATTGTTCATGTGTAGAAACACAACTGAATTTTGCATATTGATTTTATATCTTGCAACTTTGCTGAACTCAATGACTCATATTTTAAACTGATAACAACTTGACTTGAATCACACATAAAAATTCCAGTTCTTTACAGCTCCACCCCTCACTTTCTGTTATAAATATTACAACTTAAATGTTTTATATTATATACTTATTGATACTGATTTATAGTTTTGTCATTTAAATTGTATGCACCAACATTGCAATAGTACAAATTATAATATTTGTCCATGTATTTACTTTTACTGGAGAACCTTATATTTCTAAATGGTTTCGTGTTGCTGTCTGCCATTCTTTCAACTTGAAAAACTACCTTTAGCATTTTTTTGTAGATCATTCCTAGTAGTAATAAACCTCATTTGCTTTTATTTATCTGGCAAAGTCTTAATTTCTCCTTCGTTTTTGGATAGTTGTGCTTGATATAGTATTCTTGAGTGATATTTTTTCTGCACTTTAAATATATAATTCTCCCTCCCTTCTGGCTTTCAAATTGCTGCTGAAAAAATTTACTGATAATCTAATGGAAGCTCATTTATATATAATGATGGGTTTTTCTTCTTCTGCTTTCAAGATTCTTTGTCTTGTCTTTAGACAGTTTGATTATATTTTGTCTCAGTGTAGTTCTTCTTTTTTAAATTTTTTTTTAGTTGGAGTCTTCCCTACTTTTTAAATCTTCAAGTTCATTTCTTTCCTCAGATTTGGGAAGTTTTCAGCCACAGTTTTTTCAATAAGGCTTCTCTCCCATTCTTTTTCTTTTTTTTCCCCTGGAATCGCTGCTTGATGGTGTCCTGTAGACCCCTTAGGCTCTGTTCAATTCTCTTTATTCCTTTTGCTCCTCTAACTTGATTTTAAATGACTGGTCTTTGTGCTTATTCTTTCTTCTGCTTGAGCAAGACTTCTTTTGAACCCTTCTCATAAAATTTTCAGTTTATTTACTGTATTTTCAGCTCCAGAATTTCTTTTTGGTTCTTTTGTGTAGTTTCTATCTTTGTCAATACTCTCATTTTGTATATGCATGGTCACGATTTCATTTAGTTATCTATTTGTGTTCTGTTTTGCCTCAGTAAGTATTTTGGTTCCAGTTATTTTAAGTTTATTTTCAGGTAGCTCATAAATTTACATTGCTTTATGATCTAATTCTAGAAATTTATTATTATTATTTGCTTTGATTGGGCCATGTTTCCAATTTCCTGTTTCTTTATATGTTTTACAGTATTTTTTTGCTGGAATTTCAGGATTTGAAAAAAAAAACAACCACTTTTCTTAGTCTTTGTGGACTGGCTTTGTGCACAGAAGACCTTCACTAATCAGCCTAGATGAAGGCTCTAGGACCTTTAAATGTTTTTTCCAATCTTTTGCTCCCCTTACATTTGCCTACACACTGCAGTTCTAATGTGCTGCTCACCTCTGTCCACAGTGGCATCCAAATCCCATTAGCACATACATCAGGCAAGACAGGAACTACCCCCACCCGGTTCCCAGGTTGCCAGACAAGACAGAATGTTGGATACATAATGCACTCCTTTGATTGTATCCCAGGGGAAGAGCACCTATAAAGGAATGGGGAGGTCCTCCCAGTTGCTCTGTGCTATGCCACACAGATGGAGGGACACAAATGAGTGTGACAAATGCTATGAATTTTTCTACCCATTCCAGTGAAATCCTGCCTTTGTTTTACAATGGTCTGGTGCTATAGCTTCTCAGGTGGTCTCTAGAGTACTCAGACAGGTACTCATCTATTATTAAATTGGTGTCTCTGTGGGAGAAAAAGGGACTACCACTTCCTATCCATCTTCCTGATGATGTCTGAGTCACTCTCATCTTTATGCAAATCTACCCTCAAAAAGACTCTAACTTAATATAGAAGGTAAATCATTGTTCTTCCCAGTCTGAGGACTTGTATTTAACCATTAGTTTGCTGTGAGAGTAAAAGAAATAAATTATTTATTTATTTATTGTTGTTCAGTTATAGTTGTCCCACATTTTCCCCATTGCTCACCCCTACCCCACCCCCACAGTAAATCCCCCCATTGTCCATGTCCATGAGTCCTTTTTGTGTTTCTTTACTTACCTCTTCCCCTTATTTCCTCCATTAATCCCCTTCTCCCTCCCTTCTGATCACTGGTGTTTGTTCTTTATTTCCAAGTCTGTGGTTCTATTTTGTTCATTTTTTGTAGGTTTTTATTATTAGGTTCCACTTATGGGTGAAATCATGTGGTATTTGTCTTCCACTGCCTGGTTTATTTCACTTAGCATAATGCTCTCCAGTTCCATCCATGCTGTCACAAAGGGTAAGAGCTCCTTCTTTCTTTCTGCTGTGTAGTATTCCATTATGTAAATGTACCACAGTTTTTTGATCCACTCATTTACTATTTTTAAAAATCAAAATTAATGCAGAAAGTCATTAAAATTTCAAAATTTTAAGTACATATAGTATCAGAATATTTATTATATTTCAAGGTAAATTCCTAAAAGACTTCTGACTTGTTATAGGAAATGAAGGGGAAAAGTTATGTGTGACTTAATAATTTGTCACTATTTGAAACGCATAGGCTAAGACACTCCCAACTTGAAGCTAGAACAAATGTAATCATCATCTTTAAAGAAAGTGTGATTAAAAGCTAGGGTTCAAAGGTGGAGAAGGAAGAAAAAATATTCATTTACTGAAATATCAGGGGTGATTTTATTTTACTTAATATTTGCAGACAGCCTATTGCCCATAGATAAACTGGAATAAAGGGAAACCTCAGACAAAAAAAAAAAATAATAGAGGTCCAAAGTGTGGGTTATACAAAGCACTCCTTAAGTTAAGGGAAATTTTCTTTTTCTCTGTACTTTTTACAGAAAAGTGAAAATGAAAATTTTGAAACCAAGAACATTTCTTTGCACAAAGTATCTTTCATTTGCAATACTGTTTGGAGACAGTTGGTAACTGAAGAGCAAAATTTTAGCTGTGTAAATGCTATTGTGTGTTTACATGGTCCCTAAATGGATAGATAAGGCTGAATTTTGTCTTTAGTACACTCTTAGCCCTGAGTCCTTTAGGCCTCCTCCCTCTAGCTTCTGATCTTCACCTTCATTTTTACATAAATCTACTCTCAGAAAGATTTTGCCTGAGTGAAAATGTAAGCTATGTCTCTCCCCAGCCTGAGGCCTTGCATTTAAACCTTATTTTGCTGCAAGAGTGAAAAAAATAAATAGCCCTTTTCCTTGTCAAATGAATTTCAGGCCTCTTGCAGGAGGCTGCAACTACTGAGTGGCTTCCTGAATACAGCATTTGTGAGATGTCACACTATCAACTTTGCTTCTGCAAAGGTTGCTCTTGGTAGCATTGATCATGCCGAAAGGACTACTTAAATGAGATAATATTTAATATTGAGATGATACTTCATAAATTGATGTGAGGAGCCTTTAGAAGGAGGGAATGTGGTAATTCTGTACCAATTGTGAGATTTTTTTTTTATGAACAGTCTGATGAAAATGAGCAATAGATATTTTCCAAGAATTCCCTGGATAGTTCAGTAGGAGTGGAGGCAGGCAAAACTGAGAGCCTCTTAGGTAGAGTTAGTGGTTCTCTCTGAAGTAAGAAGAGTGCCTCAAAAATATTTCATGAACATATTCATTCATTCCTTTATGCAGCACATACTTATTATGCTTATATAATATGTGACAGACATTGTTCTAGGCTTTTGATTTTCAGAAGAAAACAAAACTTTATAGATAATGTGATACCTGGGGAGATAGCATGGGAGGAAGATATGTGGCTTTAGAAATTTGATCTTTGAATTACAGAGAATAAGAAAAACTTCTGAAAAGAATGAAAGTTGGTGAATTAGATTCTAAAAACTATTTTATCTGCATGTATCAATAGGAAATCTTTCTTAGCTGGCAATTGATTTTCCTAATAATGATGATTAAATAACACGAAAGTAAAAATACTCTCTGAAACATCGAAGAAAATTAGATTGTGTTTAACACAGAACCAGTGTTAGGTGTATTTCTTAATTATTTGAAAATCTGTGCATCTCAATTAATTAGGTACCATGATTAACTAAAGAAGTTTTTTCCCTTGGCCTAGCAGGATAACAATGAGTTTACTGCAATGTGAATTTTCAAAACCAGCAAATCTGTAAAAGTGTCCAGGGCTGAGCAAGAGGCAAATATCTTTTAATTATTCATAGATTTATGTAAAAGCCAACTGTGTGGAAAATTGAGTCCAAAAAATGGCCAGACTGGTGCTCAGCCATTAAAGTCACTTATGTTGCCTGGTTTTTATTTTTTCTTCTGGTGAATAAATACAGAAGATTCTTCAAGTGAGCTTTACCTGGAAAAAATGGGGTTTGGAGAAAGTGAATAAACAGATTGACAGTGATCCACATTGTACCAAAATACCCAAATGGGACATCTAGCTCATTGGGTAGCAAGCCAATCAATAATGTCTTAGTTCAAAGTCCTAAAACTTAGAAAGCAAAAGCTGTTCTGTGAGAGATGGACTATATTGGGACATACAAAGAAAAGGTGTTTAGGTTCACATGGCCATGAAAATTCTCTCACATAACTGCTTTTTTGTCCCATAACTGAATGACATGGCTCTAAATTCTTTGAAATGATACTATGTGGTCTATCACTGTATATAGAGAGAATTCCCAATGACCAAGTTACTCTCACAAGGTTCTTTCTTAGTGGGGTAAGGAGAACATTTGAGACATAATAATGAGTTTTAGCTCCAATGCACTGGGGATAGAAGTTTAAAACCCTAAACATAGGAAAGAAAACATTATTAGAATAATCTACTTTTAATCAGAACAATAAAGAAGGCTTCAACCCAAAAAGTCCAAGAGTGGTAAAAAGAAAAAATAAAGGGACAGGGAACAAAAGAGAATACTCTACCTCACAATAGAAAAATAAAACTCATTTTTAAAAAACGCCAAAAAATTAAGGAGCTTGGGAGTGCTTCATTGTAACAATAAATGAAAAAAAAAAAAACTGAACAGACTAAAAATCAACAACTCTTCTTATATCTAATAGAAAGTTGAGGTCAGATTTCTGGCCAAGATGGAGACATATGTAGACATACTCACCTCCTTGCACAACCACATCAAAATTACAACCATAGAGCAAACATCACTCAGAACCATCAGAAATCAAGTTGAATGGAAGTCCAATAACTATGAATTTAAAGAAACTACATCCATCTAGACTGGTAGGAAGGGCAGAGATGGACTGGTCCCATACCCACATGTGGTAGATAAAAATTCAGAAGTAATATTCCAGGAGAAAAGGGTCCCAGTCCCATGTGAGACCCCCCAGCCCAGGGTTCCCATACCAAAAAGATAAATTCCCATAACTTCCAGCTATAAAACCCAGTAGGGATTCACTTGATGGAAGAACCTGCTGGATTCTCAAGGAGTTTGTCTTAAAACCTGCCCAGGTACTTGCTCAGACTCTCTCCCTTTGAGCTCTAGGACCAGGGTATATGAGGAGGAACTAAAGCATCTAGTATCAGGATGAGTGCCGGGGAACACATTTCTCCCAGACAAAATGGTAGGTAGAGGCCATTGTTCGTTTTCTGAACCCTACCACCATAGAGCTGACAATTCAGAGCCATAGAGCTGACAATTCAGAACCATGTCTGAGACTCCATCAACCTGGTTCACACTGTGTGCCCAGCCCTGGTGTTTCCCTGGGGCTCTGCCCCACCCATCTTGTGGGTTTACCCAAGCTGTCTACAGTGCCTTTTCTATATAAATGCCTGGTCTTGGCTCATCCTTCACAACTTCCTAAATCTTCTAAAAAAAAAAAAAGCAATAACCAGCTGCAGTGAGCCCCTAGGTCCACAGCTCTTGCTAAGTGGCCCCAGACCTAGCATTAGCAGCAGCCAGCCCAGGTTCACAGCTTGGCTTCACCTGGGAAACTCTAAGCCCAGCACAAGTAGTAGCCATCTGTATGTTGCACTGTAGCTTATACTTGGTGGCCCTAGGCAGAACACAGGTGGTGGCTGACCACTTGGGAAACACCAGAATCTGCACAGCTGATTCTCTAGGGAGGTTGGTGGTCAATGGACATAACCAGTCTTTGCAACTGACTGGCCTGGGTAAATCCCTCCCACTGACCTGTCAACAGCAATCAAGGCTCAACTAGAAGAGGAGGGTGTACTCAGCCCACATGAAGGGCACACCTCGAGGATCCAGTTTGGGTGATAAGAGAGGCTGTGCACCCTATAGTACTCCTACTATATTAGGCCACTCTACCAAGACATGGAGTCGTAGCAACTCTATCTAATACACAGAAACAAACACAGGGAGACTGCAAAAATGAGGAGACAAAGAAATATGGCCTAAATGAAAGGACATATCAAAACTCCAGAAAAAGAACTAAACAAAATGGAGATAAGCAATCAATCAGATGCTGAGTTCCAAACTTTCATTATAAGGATGCTCAAGGATCTTAGTGAGGATCTCAACAGCATAAAGAAGATCCAGTCAAAAATGGAGGATACACTAATTAAAATAAAGAACAATTTACAGGGAATAAATAATAGAATGGATGAGGCCGAGAGTCATATCTATGATTTGACACATAAAGAAGCAAAAAACAATCAATCAGAACAAGAATAAAAAGAATCCAAGAAAATGAGATAGTGTAAGGAGCCTCTGAGACAACTTCAAGCATTCCAACATACACATCATAGAGGTGCCAGAAAGAGAAAATAAAGAGCAAGAAATTCGAAATCTCTTTGAAAAAATAATGAAAGAAACCTTCCCTAATTGGTGAAGGAAATAGACATGCAATTCCAGAAAGCACAGAGAGTCCCAAACAAGATGGATGCAAAGAGGCCCACTCCAAGACACATCATAATCAAAATGCCAAAGTTTAAAGATAAAGAGGGAATCTTAATAGCAGTGAGAGAAAAGCAGTTAGTTACCGTCAGGGTAGTTCTCATAAGACTGTCAGCTGATTTCTCCAAAGAAACTTTGCAGGCTAGAAGGGATTGACAAGAAATATTCAAAGTCATGAAAAGTGGGGACCTACACCCAGCAAAGCTATCATTTAGAATCAAAGAGCAGATAGAACTTCCCACAAGAAAAAATTAAAGGAGTTAATTATCACCAAACTACTATTATATGAAATGTTAAAGGGACTTATTTAAAAAAAAGAGGAAGATCAAAACAGTGAACAAGGAAATGGCAATAAATACATATCTATCAATAATTAAATCTAAAAAGTGAAGTAAGCAAATAAGAACAGAGACAGAATTATGGATACAGGGAGCATTTTGATGATTGACAGATGGGAGGGAAATGGGAGAATGGGTGAGGAGGTGAGGGATTAAAAAGTACAATTTGGTAGTTACAGAATATCCATGGGAGTGTAAAGTACAGTATAGGAAATGGAGTAGCCATAGAACTTACATGTGTGACCCATGGATAGAACAGGGTATGGGGATTGTCTGAGGGAGTAGGGAGTGCAGTGTGGAGGGGGACAAAAGGGTAAGTTTGGAACAATTGTAATAGCATATTAAATAAAACATAATGTTAAAAGATGAAGTTTCATTCTACTCAATCAAAAGAAAGAGAAATAAAAAAGTAAAAATATAAAATAAAATAAATAAAATATTGTGGTCACAGAACAAATCACTGATCCCAAAATTGGAGAAATGAATAGAGAGATACAGAAAATAACAACTTATCATAGCATGACTCACGAGTAAAAACCTCTGCAAGAGCCATTATTGAGGTAGGAAACCACAAATATAATTAAATTGCTTGAGGCTTAATGTGGATAAATCTGAGAATTAAAAACTGTAGTGTGACTTAGTCATAGGAGTCCCCACATTTTTAGAAGTTGTATCCTCAGAAGCCCTACCAGGTCCACAGTGAAGATGGGAAAAAAAATGTCCTCATGTTTCCAGAAGAGGGAGGGGCAAGTAACTATTTGAAATACACCAGAGCATGTTATTCTTAATAAGATCTGCTCCCAGGAGAAACTATTTGAACAAGGTAGCCTGGATCACATAGAGCAGAGATGGCCACACTGGAGGGTTACCCAACCACATCAAAATTTATATGAGAAAACGAGTGATTTTCAGGGTTAAATTTTTGCTGCAGCGTACTTTAGCATTACCCTGGCTAAAATATGTGCTAATTCCAATTGTTTGGGAGTGACAGTCTAGAATTTTATTTTTGAAAAGACAATGAAACTAAACACAAACTCTAGGAAAAGGGTAGCAAGATGAGATAGCCTACCTACCATGAACAGGAGAGAGGAGTATTTGCCAACCATGAGATCCTAGCCTGGTGCTATCCCATAGTGCTTTTAGCAATGATGGAAATGTCCTATATCTGTACTGTCCAATGGCATAGCAGCTCACCATAGGTGCTATTGAGTACTTGAAATGTAGCTAGTGCAGATAAACCGTCTCTGAAGGACAGAGTCATTCTCTAGTCACACTCATCATCCTTCAGTTCCAAGCCAGTCCTTCAATGTGCATTTAGAAAGCTGACTCAAAGTAGTTTATATCATGTAAAGGGTCCTCATTTACTACCATAGAGACCATTTACTAATTACCTGCACTCAAATTTGGTATTACTTTACCCATGTATAAATAATTGATTCTGCATTTGTGACTACCAATGAGTAAAATCACAACTGGAGTAAGTTAGTCCTGAAAGAATCGTAGTAAACACTGTTGCTATTCTGTCCAAATATACATCAACATAAGTAATGCTTCATCCCCCAGCTGTGGCAAGTGAAGCTTTTAACAGCTCACACCTGCCCTTTTCTTCAGTCACTTTCCCTCCACCCATGAGAGCCATCTCATCCAGAAATGCCTAGGAGATTCTATGTTTATTCCTTGTGGGCAGCCCACAGCTAATGATCATCTGAAAAGCAGGGCAAAAAGGTCAGCCCTCTTGCATCAAGGTGAACCAACTCTGTGGTCCTATGTATGCTCCAGGGCTCCCTGTAGGATTCAACTGAGGCTACAGTGTAGGTAAGATCACCTCATTGCTTGGCTCCTTCCCCTGCTCTATCCTTGGTTCCCCATTCCCCTTCTCCAGAGATCCCTCACTAAGTCACTTGCACAAGAACTTCTCAGAATCCGCTTCTAGGGAACCTGATTTAAGACACATGTAACACTCTGTTCTAATCGCTTATGCTATGGAGAAAAGTTATAAGTGTAATTAATGACAGCACATCAATGTTTCTAAGAGTACGTATTAATAGTCCTCAATTCTGGAAATTAATTGGTGGAAATTAGGAATTTTCAACTGAAGATATACAAATTTAATCTTTATACAGGAAGAAGGCTGTAGACTTTGCAAAAGTAAGATGTGTCCCAAATCCTACATAATCTTGAGCTGCTTCTGAATCTCCCTTCCACTTACACATTCAAACCATCTAGAAATAAAATACTCAAACTAAGCAAAATACATGTACCTTAAGGCTAAATTACTGCTACACCAATGAATAGAATCAAGAAACCATAGATGGAAAAGTGGTTTGGAATTGTTCTGAAATTGATTTCAGGCTCAACAGGGGCATGAACTATCAAGGAAAGTTCTTTGTAATATCAGCCAGGTGCCCAGAGGAAATTAATATGTAGATATTGAAAGGATAACTAGACTTCTAATACTAAGTCAGATGCAGAATCTGGTGCCAGAGTGACTGGATAAGAGATTCTAATTAAGAAATGTGAAAAAAATAAATGAGTCTGCTCCCCTAAGGATCTGACTGCAGGGTAAAGTTTACATTCATTTGCATTGTAGTATTGTAGTCAAAGATGGTTTTGTTCCATTAGTCAGGGAAGAACTACAAATGTCTTGTGTGGCATTACCTGTGCTCTTTCGTCTTTATATTGCCTGATTTCGTGAAGATGAGGGTACGTGGAAAAATAGTTGAAAGTTTTAAGTTCTTTGGAATAACAAACTGCATACATTAGGAATAAGGAAGCTTCATTGTTTTGGACATGAATATTATTAACATTAATCATTATAATAAAATCAACAATAGAAATAAATCTATTTCTTGTAACTATGAAGGATATATTGCCTACAGTATTTCACTAATTTACTTTGATACAAGCACCTTCTGACCATTTTTATTTATTTAACAAATATTTTAAAGCTCCTATTATACCCACAATTCTGTGCTCAAATTTGATGATATCTTATAATCTAATAATGGAACACATGTTCAAATAGAAATCCAAATCAGTGTTCAAAGGGCTATGTGCTAAAAGACAGATATGAAATGCCATGGGTATTAAGAAGAGAAAAAATGATCTTTAGTTATAGCAGCTGCTGGAGGAAAAAGTGGCAGATACCTGAAATTATTGTCAACATCACCATAGATGTTATTAAACAAATCTACAAATTAAGTAGGAATAAACAATATTATTATTTCATATTAATCTTTTTATATGCTAAAATTGCTTTTCTAATAATTTTTTTAAAGATTTTATTTATTTTTATTTTTAGAGAGGGAAGGGAGAGGGAGAGAGAGAGAGAGAGAGGAACATCAGTGTATGGTTGCTGGGGGACATGGCCTGCAACCTAGGCATGTGCCCTGACTGGGAATCGAACCTGTGATGCCTGGTTCGCAGCCCGAGCTCAATCCACTGAGCTATGCCAGCCAGGGCTAATAATTTTAAGTACTGCAAACTTTTCATAGAGACTGAGAATCCAGAACCTTTCTATCTAGAAATCTTCCAAGAATTTTTGAAAATAACTCACAAAATGAAAAGCTTTCTCCAAAAATCTTTAGAAAGTTCAGATGGCTGCAGAACAGGTAGAAGCTATACTCACCTCCTTCCAGTGTGAAAGGGGATTTACAGCTAAATTATAGAGTAATCAACCTGAATAACCAACTGAAGGATAGCTGAAAAGAAGTATTATTTCCAAGAATTTACAGAAGAAGCTATATAGAGACTGGTAAAAAGTGCAAAGATGCAGAGTGGGCCAGCCCCTGTACTCACATAGGGTGGCTGAGAAGCTTGAGGGATATCTTGGCTGTAAATGTTCCCCATTAGGAATGTGGGCTTTCAGTCCCACACTGGGACCCCAAACACAGAACATCAGAGCTGGGAAGTGGAGCCTGCATAATCTCTGGCAATGAAAATCAGTGGGGACTCTGTCTGCTGAGGAGAGAAAGGAGTCTGCTACAATCTCATGTGCTCTCCTGAAGGGCAAACACATAGGAACTTGCTGTTGGGCACTCACCTGGGGCTCTGGTAGAGAGAAGATGACTCAAGGCATATAGGAGTCCTAAAGATAATACCTGGGTTGTGTGATACCAAAGAGAGATCTGGAAGGTCAGCTACTACTGAGGTCCCAGTGCTACATCTTAGTCAATATCCTATACCACCCTCAGGTGCCATCTTTTCAGGGTTGAGCACTCTTATTCTTCCTATAGCACCAGCCTGGGGAGTGCAGTAACCCATTCCTCCAAATACTGGTGACACTACCCTGCCAAGTTTGAGTCCTGCAGACAGAACTGTTGTCTGTAACTAACAGATACCTTTGCTGCACTCCTTCTCTGGAGAAATGATAGGCAGATATTCAGACATTGAACTGTGAGGCCTTGGAATGGGGAATTTTCTTCCCCACCACCTGCACACTTAGCCAGCACCACCCTCAACAAGGAACTATTTTGTTCTATCTTCTCAAGTGCTGGTAGCCCCACCACACAGAGCTCAGATCAATGGAGGGGAGGGAATACAGCTCAGAGCTAAAATCTTCATAGCAGGCCTCCTTCAGAGGCTCTAGTCTGGGACTCAAGGAGGTGTGGGTACACAGATAAGGGGAGGCATAAAGCTCACTCCTCTCCTGTGGGCTTGGCTGGTGCTATCCTCAGTGGAGGGCTGTCTTTATCTATTTTTGCAAGTCCCAGTGGCTTTGCCCCATTGAGCTTGTTCCTGAAGTGTGGACAGATGGCTTTACCCAAACTGAATTGGTGGTGTGCTGCTCCTCCTGGAGGAACTAGAGTTGGAGATTCTGGCAGAGACTGAATGGTATGGCTCTGGAGTAGGGGCCATATTGTACCCAAGTAGGGGGCCCACTAGCCCTGTCCTCCTGACCCAGTTGACTCACCCTACCAAACATCACCAGAGCTCAAAGCAACTAGCCACACAAATGGCATAGCCAAAGGGGAACTCCAGCAGGCACTAGAACCTGCTGGGAATATTCCAGCCTTGTGGAGAAGCCCCTGAATAGTGTGACTCAAACATGGTGAGCAAGGTTTACCCTTATAGTAAGCCAGCTGGAAGGGTTAACTTCACCGATAAAAGGGGCAACAGCATTCAAGACTCAACTACAATAAGAGGGGGCACATAACACATGAGAAATGTTTTTGGACTACATAACTCAAGTGATCTAGAGGATTATTCCACTGAGACTCACAAAGTTACCTACATCAAAAAGCCCTCATAACAAGCTTGGAAATCATAGCAGACCTACCTACTACACAGATTCAAACATAAAAAGGCAGACAATATGGGGAGACAAAGAAATATGCTCTAAATGAAAGAATAAGAGAAATCCCCAGAAAAGGAATGAAATGAAATTAAGTGACCAAGAAACCAGATGCATTATTTTAAACAATGGTTATAAGGGTGTTTAAGGACCCTAGAAGAACCATGGATGGTCTAAGTGAGAACTTAAATAAAGAGATAGAAATTATTAAAAAGGATAATAGAAACCATAAACAGAAACCATTCAGAAATGAAGAATACAATATTTGAAATAAAGAGTACACTGGAAGGAATCAACAGCATGCCGGATGAAGCAGAGAATAAAATTAACAATTTAGAGAACAAGATAAGAGTAATAACTAAAGCAGAGCAACAAAAAAAGAGAGAAAATTTAAAAAATGAGGAATGTCTAAGAGACCTGTGGGACAACATCAAACATAACAGAAACAGAAGACAGTGAGCAAGGGATCAAGAACCTGTTTGATAAAGAATGGCTGAAAACTTCCCTAACACAATGAAAATAAAAGTCACACAAGTTCATGAGGCACAGAGCACCCTTATCAAGATGAATTCAAAGAGGCCTATACCAAGACACATTATTATTAAAATGGCAACATTTAAAGACAAAGAGAGAATCTTAAAAAGCAGCAAGAGAAAGACAATTACTTAACTACAAGGAAGCTCCCATAAGACTATCAGCTGATTTCTCAAGGAAAACACTTCAGGGTAGAAGGGACTGACATGAAATATTTCAAGATATGAAATGCAATGACCTACAAAAAAGACTACTATATCCAGCAAGGATATCATTTAAAATATAAGGTACAATAAAAAGTTTCCTAGATAAAAAAAAAAAAAAAAAAAAGCTAAAGGAGTTCATACCACCAAATCAGTATTGTAAGATATTTTAAAGAGCCTTCTTTATGATGAATAAATAAGGAGAGAGAGAAACATAAGCATAAAGAATGAAATGGCAATAAGTAAGTACCTCTCAATAACTATAAATGTGAATTAATTAAATGAGTAAATCAAAAGACAGAGGGTAGCAGAATGGATAAGAAAATATGACCAATATATATAATATTTACAAGAGACCCACCTCAGAACAAAAGGTACACACAGACTGAAAGTGATGGGATTGAAAAAATTTTTCCATGCAAGTGGGAATAAAGCAAACAAAAAAGCTGGAGTAGCAACACTTATATCAGACAAAACAGACTTCAAAACCAAGGCCATATTAAGAGACAAAGAAAGACATTGCATAATACTAAAGGGATTGATCCAACAAAAGATATAATTCTGCTAAACATATATGCACTCAACATAGGAACACCTAAATATATAAAGAAATTTTCATGGACACTAAGGGAAAGAGAGAGAGCAATACAGTCATAGTTTGGAATTTTAACACCCCATTGACATCAATGGATAGAACATCCAGACATTTTATACCAAAGCAGCATAATATACATCCTTCTCAAGTGTATTCTCTAAACATTTTCTAAGGTAAACCCCATGGTAGGACATAGGATAAACCTTAATAAATTCAAAAATATTGAAATCATATCAAGCATTTTCTTTGACCACAATGATATGAAACTAGAAATCAATTACAATAAAAAATCAAAAACACTAAAAAACAAGGAGGCTAAAGAACATGTATTAAACAATGAATGGGTTAACAATGAGATCAAGAAAGAAATGAAAAGTTACCTGGACACAAATGAAAATAAACAGACAACAACTTGAAATCTGTGGGGCATTGAGACCAGTCCTGAGAGGGAAATTTATAGCATTACAAGCCTACCTCAAAAAGAAAAAAAAAGAAAAAAGAAAAACATTAAAATGAACAGTACAACCTTACACCTAAAAAACCTAGAAAAAGAGCAATTAACAATGCCCAGAGTAAGTAGAAGGAAGGAAATAATAAAGATTAGAGCAAAAATAAATTACATAAAAACTTAAAAAAGGTGATACAAAAGATCAATACCAAGACCTGTTATTTTGAAAAGATAAATGAGATTGACAAACCCTTATCCACACTCAGCAAGAAGTAAAGAGAGAGAACCAAGCTAAATAAAATGAGAAGTGAAAGGGGAAAAGTAACAACTGACATCACAGAAACACAAAGGATTTTAAGAAAATATTATGATTAAAATAAAATTGAAAAAAAATAAAAAACAAATAAAAAAAGAAAATATTATGAACAACTATATATCCACAAATCAGATAACATCGATAAAATAGATAAATTCTAGAAACATACAATATTCCAAAAATTAACCAAGAAAAATCAGAAAATCTGAATAGACCAATTACAAACAACTGAACTGAGGCAGGAATCAAAAAACTCTCAGCAAACAAAATTCTGGACCAGAGGGCCTCACAGGTGAATTTTACCAAACATCAAAAGAAAAACTAATATCTGTCCTTTAGAAACTGTTCCAAAAAATTCAAAAGGGGGAAAGACTTCCAAGCTAATTTTACCAGACCAGCATATCCTAACATGAAAACTACATAAAGAAGCTACAAAGAAACAAAATTACAGCCCAATATCCCTGATAAACATAAATGCTAAAATCTAACAAAATATTAGCAAACCATAGCCAGGAATAAATTATAAAAATCATACACCATGATCAAGTGGAGGGCACTGGGGGGATGCAAGATTGGTACAATATTTGCCAATCAGTAAATGTGATATACAACATAAACAAAATGAAACATAAAAATCACATAATCATATAAGACAAGATTGGCTGGATTCAGGGTGGTATGGCTGTAGACACATAATCACATTAATAGGTACAGAAAAAGCACTTGATAAAATCCAGCACACATTGATTATGAAGGCTCTCATCAAAGTGCGAACAGAGGGATCATTCCTCAACATAATAAAGACCATATATGGCAAACCCATAGCCAACATCATGTTCAATGGCATAAACTAAAAGCATTTCCCTTAAGGAAAGAAACAAGACAGAGGTGTCTGCTTTCCCCACTCTTATTCAACATAGTACTGGAAGGTCTAGCAGCATCAATCAGGCAAGAAAAAGAAATAGAAAGCATCAAATTGGAAAGAAGGAAGTAAATTGTCGTTATTCACAGATGACATGATGTGGTATATTTAAAACCTTAAAGCCTCCACCAAATACTGCTAAGAACTGATAAATGAATTTGGTAAAGTAGCAGGTTACTAAATTAATGTTCATAAATTGGTGGCATTTTTATATGCCAATAATGAACTCTCAGAATGAGGAATTAAGAAAACAATTGAATTTACTACTGCAACAACAAAAAATAAAATATCTACAAATAAATTTAACCCAGAAGATAAAAGATCTGTCCTCATAAAATTATAGGATACTGAAGATAAAGTAAGTGGAATTATGTACCATGTTCATAGACAGAAGAATTAACATCATTAAAATGTTCATACTACCCAAAACAATATACAGATTAAACACAATCCCTATTAAAATACCCATGGCATATCTCACAGATCTGAGAAAAATTCTAAAAATTTATATGGGACCACTAAAAACCTCAAACAACATCTACAATCTTGAGAAAGAAGAATAAAGTTGAGGTATCACCCTACCTGATATCAAACATACCACAAGACCATAGTAATTAAAACAGCATGGTACTGACATAAGAACAAGCATAGAGATCAATGGAACAGAATAGAGAGCCCAGAAATAATCCCACACCTACATGGTCAATTAATTTTTGACACAAGAAGCCTGAGCATATAATGGAGTAAAGATAGTCTCTTCAATAAATAGTGTTGAAATTATTGGACAAATACATACAAAGAATGAAACTAGACCACCAAACTATACCATATAAAAGAATAAACTCAAAATGTATTAAAGACTTACATGTTAATCACAAAACCATAAAAATCCTAGAAGAAAACATAGGCAGTAAAATTATGGACATTTCTCATAGCAATATTTTTACCAATATATCACTTTGGGCAAGGGAAACAAAGGAATAAATAAACAAATGGAACTACATCAAATTTAAAAGCTTTTGCACAGCAATGGAAACTATCAACAAAATGAAAAGGCAACCCACTGAATGGAAGGATATTTTCACTAATGATATATCTGATAAGGGTTTAATATCCAAAATATATAAAAATTTTATACATCTTAACACCAAGAAAAAACAATCCAATTAAAAAATGGGCAAAAGGTATGAACAGACACTTCCCCAAAGAGGACATACAGATGGCCAACATACATATGAAAAGATGCTTGACATCACAAATCATCAGAGGAATTAAAATTAAAACCATAATGAGATATCACCTAATGCCTGTCAGAATAGCTATAATCAATAAATCAACAAATGTTGGTGAGGATGTGGAGAAAAGGGAACCCTCTTACACTGTTGTTAGGAATGCAGATTGGTGAAGCCACTGTGGAAAACAGCATGGAGTTTCCTCAAAAAATTAAAAATGAATCTTCCTTTTGAACAGCAATTCCACTTCTGGGAATATATACGAAGAAACCCAAAACACTAATTTAAAAGAATATATGTATCTGTATATTCATTGCAGTGTTATTTACAATAACTAAGATCTGGAAATAGCCCAAATGCCTATCATTAGATGAGTGGATAAAAAACACTGTGGTACATTTATGCAATGAACTACTACTCACCTGCAAATAATAAGGAAATCTTACCTTTGTAATAGCATGGATGGACCCAGAGAATATTGTGCTGGGTGTATAAGCCAGTTAGAGAAAGGAAATACTGTTTGATCTCACTTATATGTGCAATGTAATGGACAAAATAATTTAACAAACAAAATACAAACAGAACAATAGATTCATAGAACAGATGGACAGTTTTCAGAGTAGAGGGGTGTGGTGGAGATGGGTAAAATAAAAAGACAAAGGGATTAAGAAAAAATATATATACACACATAACACATAGACGCTGACAAAAGTATGGTGATAGCTACAGACAATGGGGGATGGGATTTTAGTGGAAGGTGACAAAGGGTAATAAATGGGGATGGAAAGAGATTTTATTTTGGGTGATGAGCACATGATGCTCTGTGAAGATGATGTGTGGTTGAGTTGTACACTTGAAACCTGTATGGTTTTGTTAATTAGTGTCATCCAAAAAAACAATAAAAAACAAACATCATAATATATCCCAGTACCATCTTTAAATTATAACAAAATTTGATAAAGGAGGTCTGGCATCTATGTCACTGTAATTCTTTTTTTTAATAAAGTTTCTTTACAATTGAAAAAAAAACCCTTTGGGGACAAAGTTTTTTGTCCCCAGGCAAGAATAACTTTGATACTATCTACCTAATAAAAGAATGTTTTTTAAAAATGAAGAATCTCGCTTTTAGGTTAATTTTCAAGGTCCAGTTTTTCAAAAATCATCAAAAATAAAAATTGAGAAATAAAAAAATATATATAAAGTCACATCTTATCTCTAGATCTCTGAAATATGGAGGCAGGGAGAAATGGAGAGAGAGAGAGAGAGAGAGAGAGAGAGAGAGAGAGAGCAGATTTACTAAGGAGTTTAACAAAGACCAAATACATACTCATACTTTAAATGGAAAAATGAAAACTTTCACTAGCTTGAGAGTGAAAGTATGGTAGGTATTAGAAAAATAAAATTATATAACAAATACCAGAATGTTTACTTTTACATTCTGTTGTTTGAGTTTTAAAATGAATTTTCAGAACTTATTTCTTGGTTGTGTATATAGAACTACATGCTAAAACAGAAAAATAGAGTAGGAACATAGCCTTAGAGTGGGAATATATCATTTATTTATTCACCAACTATTTCTTGGATTTCCACCATTCCAGGCACTATGCTAGAAACTAGGAGCACAGAGATAAACAAAATTTAATATATACAACTTTGAAATCTTCTTAGGTTTCAGAGAAAAAACATAATTCTCTCTTTAATATCACTAAAACTAGCTCCTAAGATGTTCCAAATACCCTAGCAAGCACCATACATGCATTTATGAAGAAGGTGGGATCTTACCATCCTTGTGGGTGAATAAGCAGCAGCCCACAGGAATTAAATAACATGCACATAATTCTGTCTGCTGAAGCTAGACTCCTAATCATCATACTATTTGTGTGTTTTTAAAGAATTATATTAGGAACTCATTGTTTTCACAAAGTGAGAAACTGCCTGGAGTTGAAGGAAGAGAATTTTTCAAGGCTTTCTAGCCTTGGTTATATTTTACATGAGTGTTAAAGGGTGAGAGGATGGGGGCAATGAGAATTACATATGTGAAAGTACAGCAACATGAGCGAATAGCAGTTAGCTCAGAATGGATCGTTGAGTAAACTGGGATGAGAGTTAAGAGGTGAACCCAGGAAATAATCAAGATCCCAAAGTGCCTGACATGTCTTGCTTAGGTGAGTGACAAGACACTAAAATTGTTAGGGAAGATGTCATCATAGGACAAGTCCACAAGTATAGACCCTGAGATGAGGATTTAGGTATACATGATTTCTTAAGAAAACACTCATAGGAGAAACTGGGTAGATAAAAACAGAGAGAGAAGGGATACAGGCTAGTCAAGAGTGCAGTTTCAGGTAAAATCCCTGTCTCAGTTGAATTCCTTAGGAGCTTGGGAGGATCATTTAAATCTCAAAATAAGTTTTTCAGAAAGACAAATAATTTGGTATTTCTACTGCCACGGCAGAAGGTAATTAGGTATAAGCTACCCCAAGGATATGAACTTCCAGAGACTTCCAGTTCTCTGTGAATATGGGTAATGCAACTCTAGTTGCCCAACGGTAGAAATGCAGAACTCAGTCATTACCAGCAAAGCAGGCAGAAGCTGTGTGATAGGTTTACAGAACGTATGTGGAACACCTGTTAGTTACAATTGATAATGCCATAGTTGTCATTAGAATGACATTTATTAAAATTAGAATTGTTATTTCAGTGGCAATGCCTCAAGGATACTGAAACTCTTGAGTTAAAAAAAAATACACTATAACCTCCAGACAAAAAAGTTGTCCATTAAGCCATAAGAGCAACATACGTAGAGATAAAAATCCCATAGAATTATGGGACACCAGAACAGAAATGAGTAAAAGCTTAGCAATTATCCACCCTGATGACAATTTGCAGGTAAAGAGACTACGATCAAGGAAAAATCACCATGTCCATCTCATTAGTTGCAGAGCGAAGTCGGAGTATTTTTGTCCTGACTCCAAATAGAGTCTACTTTATTCCACATCTGCAGCTTTGGAGAGGCATATATTCAAACCCTAATTGGAACAATAACACAAAGATTTCTTAATTACTGAGATTTAAAATTTTCTAACCTCCCTTAAAGTTGGGTGTGACATGTAGTTGAGTCCCGAGTTGTAAGCAGGAGTAATGTGCCTAGAAGCATCACTTCCAGGCCTGCCCTGTAAAAATCACCACGGAGGTCATCTATGTTCTCTTTCTGCATCTGCTGGCCATGCGGGAGGACTCTAATGAAAAAGACAAAGGTGCGTCAACACAATAGAAGGATCCTGGATCACTGTATGCATCAGCTCCTTCCTAGCCTAACCACCAATCACCTCCCATTGGAGTACAATATAAGCAAGAAATAAACATTTGTTTTGGGGATTTACTGAAATTTGGGGATTATTTGCTATAGCAGTTTCCCTATCCTAATATGTAAAACCATTGATCAAAGTCTATTTGGTGATTTTGAGTTACTGTAAGGTACCTGGCTGACACAGTGGGCAATCCAGAGATAGATAAACTATAGCCCTGTTTTAAGTATTCTTCTGCATCATATCAGGGGAGAGAGAACATGAACAAATGAAGACAAGTCAAAACAATAGATGCTACAGGAATAAGGAACGGTAATACAATAGAACAATTCTGGTTGTGCTGATAATGAGAATCTTCATTGAAGAGGTAGTAGTCCTTTGAAACCTTAAAAGATCAATCAAGACTTTGATAGGGTGGTAGAGAGAGGGCAATCCATAAAATGAGGAATAGCCTGAGATAAGACAGAGTCAGACAAGATATGGGAGTCCTCTTGGGATAAAATCTAGAGGAGTGATAAAACATTGTTACAAAATTTTTGAATACTTTGACTTTTAAGCTAAGAAGTTGAATCAATGAGCTATTTTTGTGTAACAAATAAATGTGAAACATTTCACCTAAAATATCTATGGTGTGCTTGTGTGTGATATTATTATGTTACAGAATTATATGCTTATGATTTTGTAACAAAAAAGGGGCATTATTTGTGCTGGACCCCATATATTTTATTGATTACGCTATTACAGGTATCTCAATTTATCCCCCTTTACCCACCTCCACCCAGCAACACCCACTCCCTCAGGCAATCCTTCCACCATTATTTGTGTCCATGGGTCATGAGTATAAGTTCTTTGGCTACTCCACCTCCTATACTGTACTTTATACCTCCATGGCTATTCTGTAACTACCCTATTTGTACTACCTAATCACCTCACCTCCTCATCCATTTCCTCACACCATGTTCTCATGTGGCAACCATGAAAATGCTCTCCATATCCATGATTCTGTCTCTGTTCTTCTTGTTTTCTTAGTCTGTTTTTTAGATTCAATTGTTGACAGGTCTGTATTTATTGCCTTTTGATTGTTCATAGTTTTGATCTTCTTTTTCTTAAATTAGTCCCTTTAACATTTCAAATAATAATGCCTTGGTGATGGTAACCTCCTTTAGTTTTTTCTTGTCTGGGAAGATTTTTATTCTAGTTTTGATTCTAAATGATAGCTTGCTGGATAGTGCAATCTTTTTTGTAGGTCCCTGCTTTCATGGCTTTGAATATTTCTTGCCAATTCCTTCTAGCCTACAAAGTTTCTTTTAAGAAATCAGTTGACAGTGCTATGAGAACTCCCCTATAGGTAACTAACTACTTTCCTCTTGCTGCTTTTAGAATTCCTTCTTTATCTTTAACCTTTGGCATTTTAATTACATGTGTTGAAGTGGGCCTCTTTGCATCCATCTTACTTGGGACTCCTTGTGCTTTCTGGAATTGCATGTCTATTTCCTTCACCAGTTAGGGGAGTTTTCTTTCATTATTTTTTTAAATAGATTTCCAATTTCTTGCTCTTTCTCTTCTCCTTCAGACACCCCTATGATGTGAGTGTTGGAATGCTTGAAGATGTCCCAGAGGCTGTTTATACTATCCTCAGTTTGGGGGAGAATCTTTCTTTTTTCTTGTTGTTCTGATTGGTTGTATTTTACTTCCTTATGTTCCAAATCATTGATTTGATTCTTGGCTTTATTCACACTACTGTTGTTTTCTTGTAAACAATTCTTTATTTCAGTTAGTGAATTTTTCTTTTCTGGCAAGATCTTCTTTACGCTGCTGAGGTCCTCACTAAGTTCATTGAGTATCCTTATAACCAGTGTTTTGAACTCTGCATCTGACAGATTGCTTATCTCCATTTTGTTTAGCTCTTTTCTGGAGTTTTGATCTGTTCTTTCATTTGGGTCAAGTTTCTTTGTTTCTTCATTTTGGCAGCCTCCCTGTGATTGTTTCTATGTATTAGGTAGAGCTGCTATGACTCCCTGTCATGTTAGGATGACCTAATGTAGTAGGTGTCCTCTAGAGTACAGTGGCACAGCCTCCCCTATCACCCAAGGTGAGTGCTCAAGGTGTTCCCTTCATATGGGCTGAGCACACCCTCCTCTTGTAGTTGAACCTTTGTTGCTGTTGGCAGGTCAATGGGAGGGATTTATCCAGACCAGTCAGTTGCAAGGACTGGTTTTGACCACCTACCACCAACCTGGTGCTCCAACATGGTCTATAGCTGTCCACTGGGTGTACAAGCCCTGGGGTTTCCTGAGTGGTTCAGGCCAAAGTCAGTCCCCACCTGTGTTTTGACTTGGGCCACCCTGCCTGAAGTATAGAACAATAAGAGATGGCTGTTACTTATACTGGGCTTGGGGATTCCTAATCAAAGCCAAGCTGTCAATCAAGTCTTGCTGCTGCTAGTGTCATGCCTGGGGACACTTAGCCTGAGGTATGAGGGCTGGAGGCTCACTGAGGCCAGCTGTTGTTTGTTTGAAAGGATTTAGGAAGTTGTGAAGCTTAAGCCAAGACCAGCCATGCACATGCAAAAGCTACTGTTAACAGCTATAAATTAGTTGGGAAGGAGCCTTAGGGGATACCCAGGGCAGGGCAAACAGTGTTAACCAAGTTGATTAAGACTCAAATTTGGCACCAGCCTGCCGACTCTGTGACTCTCCCCAACCTTCTGTATGGGAGAAAGCTGTTTCCTAGCTCTCACCTTGATGCCAGATACTTTGGTTCCTCCCTGTATGCCACTGGTGCCTTTCAGTGGCTCCTACAGTGCTGAAGCTCAGAGAAAGTGAATCTGAGTAAGTTCATGTGTGGATTCTTTAAGAGGAATTGCTTGGCACTCTAGAATTTCTTCCACTAACTCAATCCTTGCTGGGTTTTTGCTGCCAGAAATTATGTGGACTTATCTTCTTGGCACCAGTACCCTGGGCTGGTGTCCTGGTGTATGGCTGGGACTCCTACTTCCTAAGATATCTCCCCTGAATTTTTATCTACCACGCATGTATGTGGGACCAGCCTGTTCTGCATCTCCACCCTTCCTACCAGTCTGGATGGATGTAGTTTCTTTAAATCTGTAGTTGCCAGACTTTCATTCACCTCAATATCTGCCAGTTCTGAGCAATGCTTGTTCTAAAATTTAGTTGTAATTTTGATGTGGTTGTACAAGGAGGATAGCTGAGTTTACCAGTGCTGCCATCTTGACAAGAAGTCCAGGCTCAGTGATCCTGATTGCCCTCTTTCATACACCTGTACTCAGCTAATCTGGTTTGTTGGATGATGTCAGCTGGGGCAAATTGTCTCTGACCCCTTTCTCTAATTTTCCGATATGGTAATCTGGGACTATTCTCATATTTGTAGCCAGGGACACCAGAGAGATCACTAAAATGGAAAAAAAAACCCAAAACACTTTTTAAACTCTGTTTGTATTGAATTTCCTGTTCTCATTGAATAATGTAAGTCACATGGTCAAGCCCAGAGTCAGTATGGGAGGGCACTAGCAATGGGTGTGAATAGAAGGAAGTGTGAGTAACTGGGACTATTGATGCCAATGATATCCATAATTAGTATATATACTCAGAGATGTGAATAAAGGACCGTGGAACTAGAACTGCCTAGATGCAAATCCTATCTCTGATACTGCCTAGCTGTGTGATCTTGGACATGACATATAACCTTTCTATGCATCAGTTTCCTCATACAAAAACTAGTATGAAAACTATCAGCTACATAACAGGGTTGTTTGAGGATTCAGTAAATTAATTTACAAAAATGTTTAGAGTAGTTCTTAGCATCTATTAAGGTCCCTCCATGTAAATGTTAGTTATTATTGTCAGGTCAATTTTAAAGAATTGGTGAATTGAATACTTGTACATGTGTACCAAGGAGATAGGGAAAGGTGATATGATGAGGTGGTTGTATAAAAAGATTCTCTTAAATACACCATTTTTCCTTAAATTGTTCCTGATAACAATTCCAATTTCTTTATTAACTGTTGACATCTTTGTAAACTATCAGAGCAAAAATCATCCTGGACAAAGTTAAACAGGCAAGAAAACCTTTACTCAAGGCATTTGGAAGAGTAGGGAAGCCAGAACTGAGTGCAAACTCAGCTCTGCTGAAACAAAAATCAGCTGAATTTTAAGAGCTGGGGTGAAGGAATGATCATAGGCTATTTGCTGTTGCCGGCTGGCTTTATCTGAAGGGAAAGTCAACTTTTTCATCTCTTCATGACAGGAGGTAATTTTGCAACTTGGAAGTTAGGCTTCTACTCTGCCATAGAAACTGGGAGAAATGGGGCCTGTCTTTCTAGATGATTACATTTAAAATAGTCTCCAGATCCTGGACAAAGACAGTACTGTGTTGGAAAACTGGCAGGAGGCTTTTAAAAATATTTATATATCAAAAGAGCAGCAAAAGGATTTACAGTTACAAGTTGTCTAAAGTCAACCCTCTAAGAAATGGAGGTCAGTGGACTAGAGTAAGAAAGAAGCCTAAGGTTTAGTCAAGCTGAGAGAAATGTTAGGTTTCCTGGTCATGACAATCCTTCAGAGATTCCATGTGCTTTACCACTTTCACCTTAAACAGAGGAATTAAAAATCCAAGATTCAGTATTTGGCTAGTCCAACTTTTTATTTAACAATGTCTCTGGTAGGATTTTAAGCTTGTGGTAAGTCACTAATTTAGATACTAAATAGCAATCTAGTGACAATTCAAAATGCCTACTTCCTGTCCACAGGTATACTACATAAAAAGTTTTACATAAATCAAGAGAAGGACACTGGTAGTTTCAAAACAAACAGCATTAATCAAAATAATGATCCAAAAGAAAGAAGATAGGCATTTTAAATTTCTACAACATATTTTTATGTTCAGTTTGTAATGCATTTATATGTTCCTTTCCCAGAATAACATGTTTCTTGGAGCATATTTTTATTTGGACCTGGTGGTACAGATGGTATAGTGGAAGTGTGAGTCCCTTGGGGTGCTGATAAAATGAGAGTGTTGAGGCTGGAATATAAAATCAAAAATTGAGACCTAAGTAGGAGGTAAAGAAAAAGAGAGGAGCAAAAATAATATTAATAATGAGATCTGAATAGTAAACGAGATTCTTTAAAGGGCAAAGTAGATATATAATATCTATCATCTGTCTATCTATCTATCTCTATCTATCTATCTATCTATCTATCTATCTATCTATCATCTATCTATCATCCACATACAATCTTCCTCCTACCATCCACCATTTCCTTTGGAAAACTCAGTACCGTCTCCCTAAGATACTTAGATGTACTACCCAGGATAAGCAGATAAGCAGAGTGGCCATTAAAATATATTAAGAAAGATAGGGGGAAGTCGGTAGGGTGATTAACTGTCCTGTGACTAAGGGTTTTTGCAGAAAGTGAGATTTTCCAGTGATGAAACCAGAATAGTTCTAGAAAAATTGGGATGGTTATTCATCTTGGAACTTCAGATAATTTAAAACCAAAATTATCCTAATTAAGTAGGAAATTATTGTGTTCAGCTTTCAAAAGAGATCACCTAATGAGAAATTTAGTAGAGATTTTGCCTTAGTACCTGACTCTCAGACCAGTTATGCATATGTTCTGGAATGCTAAATGAAGAATTATAATTTTTACAAAATGCAAAGGGGATGTGACCAATAGTATCTATTTTTTTTAAAGCTTCCTGGAAATTCCCTATTTAGAAAAGACCACATCATATACTAATTATATCATATTCTCATCTCTCTATCTAAATTTTGCAGGTACACAAAAAGAGCTATTTGGAAAGTAAATGGCAAAGAAACAGCTTAAAGGGTTAATTGCATGTACATTGATTGCTGAGGCATAATATATCACCCAATTCTGTATTTGGATAGTAACACCTTCTCTAAAGCCTATGTCTTGGTTTGCATTCTTTGAAAAGCAGAATCCAAGACAAAAATATCATTTCAGGTGGTTTATTTGGAGGTGAGCCCAGGAAGCACAAGGAGGGGCTGAGGGGAGTAAGAATGGGAAGGAAGAAAAGCCAATAAATGCGTATTAATGAACTGATTGTTACTGTGGGGAGTGGGATCAATCTCACTGATATTCTGAGAAGTCATGTAGAAATTGCTCTAGACTTGTTCCACAGATGCTGAAATATTTGTCCAATGGCTCCTTTACTCTCTGGTTGAGAGTACCCCCGGGGCGTTAATACCCTGTGTCCTGGGGTTTTACAGTTCAGCAGTATTTCATAGCTGAGATGCTCTTGTTCAATGCCTGCGTCTTACCTCCAGTTTTGCAGCAACAGGTGGGCTGAGATGATGAGGTGCAATGCATTAGAAGCATGTGCTACAGCATCCTAACATTTCTACACATAAATGTTCTTGCAGTCACCCTAAAGAAATCTAACACAAACTGAAAAGGACCCTTATAGATGGTGTAGGGACAATAGGATTATTTACTGATAATCAATGGAGTTTAAGAGAGGTTAAATAACAATTTAAAACCACATGTGGATTCTTAGCAGAGCACGATTCAATACCTACATTCCTGGTGTATATTTTAGGGCACATCTGCCCACACCAAATTTGTGAGTGGAATGTGGGCCTACTGCAAATATGATTTTGATATTAATGTGAAAATGAAGCTAAATTACTGTCCTCTCATGCTTTGGAAAGTATTCTCTAAACAGTATTTCCTTTTCTCTTCTGCCTTTAAAAAATTCAGCTTTATTGAGTTATAATTTACAATAAAATCATAAATTTTTAAAGGTGTACATCAGGGTTATTTGACATACATATATATTGTGAAAGGATTCCCCCATCTAGCTAACATACCCATCATCTCATTCATGAGAGAACACTTAAGTTCTATTCTCTACTCTTAGCACATTTCCATTAAAAAATACAGTGTTATCAACTATAGTCACCATGTTTTACATTAGATCTTCAAACCTTATTCATCTTATAGGTAAAAGTTAGTACACTTTTTACCAACTTCTCTCTCCTTCCTCCACTCCTCAGCCCCTGGCAACTACTTTTTGACTATTTGTTTCTATAAATTTGACTTTTTCTTGACTTATTCTTAATGGAAACATTTTATTGTAGAAAAATAAGGCAATATTTTATTTGAAGCTAGAAACCATGAATTTAAATATTGGACATTGTGCCTATTCCCTGAGAAGCTTTAGGCAAAGGAAGTACTTAAATTCAATTTCTTCATCTGAGAAATAAATATAGCATTTTCTATCTCTCAGGATTTCTGAGAATCAAATAAAATACATTAGGTAAAGAGCATCATGAGTCATTGTTACCTAAATTAGTTGTCAGTGGCATTAAAAGTACTAATCAAATTCTCCCCAAGTGGGACATTTTTAGAGGACCTAGGAACCTTTGAGTTCTGTACAATTGTTTTCCTGTGCCCATACCTCAGAAGAAGACCATGAATATAGTGAGATATGAAATAGAGCTAAGGAGTAGCAATTGGAAACCCACAAAAATTAATTGTCAGCATAATGACTTGTTGACTGTTCTATTTATTGATTGAAATTAACATGTGAAAATTTTATTAGATAGTAAATGCAGATTAACCCAGGGAAAGTCAGCCATGGTTTTTCACAAAGAGGTTTGTGAAATAGAGTCATTTAGATTTCTGTTCATTTGTTGTTCAGAGCAGTCAGCAGAACCCAGTAGACTTTGCTGTGGGTGAATTTGGGTGTGGGTATGGTTGACCACACAGCAGACCACAGAATAAGGAAGAGCTCCTGTGGCTTTGTGGAAGGCTGTCTTCCTTGGTACCTCTAAGAGTGGGTTGACAATCAGCTTTGAAATTATGCTTGAAAAGGAATCAGCACTGTTCTTATCTGGCCCCTCTTTTTTTCTTTATTCTTTTGGGGTAAAAATGTCCCATTAAGTCATATGCAGAAAAGACTTTACCCCAGGACAGAGAGGATTTAATAAAGAGAGACAAAAAAGAAAACTCAGAATTAAACTTACTATATATCACATTCAGACCTTCTAGGTGAAGATTCCTAAAGTCAAATTTCAAAACCTTAACTTTTGTTAAGCAGCCTATGGTCATTAATAAAAGCTCCTTATCTACATTCCCTATAAAATTCACAGTGATGGTTCTCAAACATTAGCATATACACAATTTATGAAGACTGTTTTGACAAAAATGTAGATTTCTTGGAGCTGTTGGTAGCATGGAGCATTCTGATTCATTCCTGGAGATTCCACTGGAGGTTAACCTTGAAAGTTTCCTTCTTTTCTCATAGCAAAATTTACCCTTTTGAGCATAATTGTCTTTGAAATCTCTCATCTTCAACTGGTCATTATGTTTTGGTATTTGTACAACCATCAGTTTACACATAGACAATTTGAACTTGATCATTTAGCACTCTTGCTAAGAATTGAATGACCAACAATATAAAGGAACAAATCTCACAAGTATTTTATTAAGTGAAATATATTCACTTGGTTCCACTTATAGGAAGTTGAAAGAGGCAAAGTTAAAAAATGATGACAGAGGTAGAAGAGGGGTTGCCTCTGGCTAGAAAGGAACGTCACGGAGCCCCGTAGGGTGTTAGAAAGTATCTATATCTTGATCCTGATGATAATTATGTGGGTTGTATACATACGTAAAGCATCATGGAACTGTACCCTTAAGATTCCCACCTAATCTTACTTTATTGTATGTATACTATATTCCAATTGAATTACACACACCCACACCAAGGGACCCCAGGCAAGTGAAGAGTAAGCAGCCCTGACATTTTCAGCATAATTTGAAGGCCTTCCCTGCTGAATTGAATTTACAAATAGGCAGAGTAGATTATGACTAACTCTTTTTCTTCCCCCACATCACCCATAGGCTGTCTGATACCTAAAATTATACCCCCATTGCACAGTTTAAGTCTTTCTCAACAAATGCCACATAGCTGGAAAAAAATATTATTTTTCATTAACATTTGTTCACCAAACAAGAGAAAAAGATATTAGAAATAACCTATTAAGTGCTTCTCAAATCTAGCTGTATTTAAGTATTACCTGGAGAGCCTGTTAAATAAAAATACAGAATTGTAGGCTGTACTTTAGACCTACTGAGTCAGAACATCTGGGAGGGCAACCTAGGGATCAGTATATATGTGTGTGTGTGTGTGTATGTGTGTATATATATATATATATTTAAGTATATCTATTTATATGTAAATATATATTTATATAAATGTATTTATATAGAAATATGTATACACATATATGTGTGTGTATATATATATATATATATTTAATTTAATTTCTTTTTAAAATGTGCTTTCCAACATGATTATGCTATAACAACTCTGGCACTTATCTGCATGTAATTAACAATTACAGTTTGTCCAAATTACTTCCCATGCAGGAATTCTCTATGCATAATAATGACAACAACCACCCTAAAACTTCCTTGTACAGTATTTCCCTCTTATCCATGTTTTCACTTTCCAAGATTTCAGTTACCTGTAGTTAGCCATAGTCTGAAAATATTATATGGAAAATTTCAGTAGTAAACAATTCATAAGTTTTAAATGGCATGCCATTTTTTAGTAACATGGTAAAATTTTTCACTGTCTCACTCTGTCCTGCCCAGGATGTGAATCACCTTTTTGTCCAGTGTATCTGAGCTGTATACACTATCTACCTGTTAGTCACTTAGAAACTGTCTTGGTTATCACATCAACTGTTGTAGTATCAAAGGCCCTAAAGTACAGGAGTAGTTATGCTGACAATTTAAATATGTCAAAGAGAAGCTGTAAAGTGCTTCTTTCAAGTAAAAAGGTATGTGTACAGGAAAAAAAAAATAGTAACATAGGTTTTATTGCTATCCATGGTGTTAGGCAAAACCACTGGGGGCTTTGGAACATATCCCCTGTGGAGAAAGGGGTGGGTTTTACTAAATATACATTATGATTGATTTCCAGAGATCCTCCCCATGGATTTTGTCATTTGAGTCTTAACTCTACGGAATAAGTAAAAATGGTATCACTCCTCTTTTGCAGAAGAGGAGATCCAGGTTCAGTAGAAGTAAATGACTTGCTCTTATTTCAGTAAGGGTAGCGCCAGGTCTCTATTCCCGATCTTCGTTTGCTCCCCCACTGGGAATGGCAAGAACTGTCCAAGCTCTCTCTGAAGAGTTTCTTGGAGGGAAATGCTTCCCATAATGCTTTAGGTTAATACAAAACCTTTAGCTGTCTATTGAGACAGATTTGTTTTTTTTTTTTACATTTATATCCATTGAGAATTAGTGCTTTTACAAAATACAATAAAAATAAAATACTAGAAAAATGTAATAAAAATATACATAAAACACAAGCCCATATTTTCTATTTGAGTGAACAGTTAAAATCACACTTTAAAAAGGAAGTAAACACAACATAGAAAAATTACTAATAAAAGTTTCTAAGTGCCCATTCTTAAGTTTTATACTTTCCTCATCACATACTGGTAATGGTTCACTGATCAGCACTGGTTGTCTTTGGAGAGCACTGGCCCCATCCCGAACCCAAACTAATATAATCCCAGGGGAGCAAACAATTTCTCTTCTGCTCTCTCTCCCCTCTCCCCCACCTGCTGATGCATTCACCAGTTTGTTCATTTTCTCTCTTGCTTGGAAGCATGTGACCATGTGGATCTAGAAGCTACCATACCTGCAGCAGATGGTATGAGCTCCAAAAGGACTAAATTCTCTCTTGCCCAACCTGAACACGCTACCTCATGTGCTTGTGCACTTTCTCTCCATAGCCATGTGGGTTTAGCAGCTGAGTGGCTGGGAGCCATGTGGTCTTTGCCACTGGAGAAGTTGGGAGTAACCTAAGTTACCTGGATGGGGACTTAGACTGCTTAGCAGGGCCTAGATACTGAAGAATAGCAATGGACTGAAGTTGGAAATGCACACTAAGGCATCTGAGGGGCAGGGCTGACTGCCAAGTTCAGCAGAGTTTTGTGGGAGGGGCTGACTTAAGGGGAAAATTGAGACTCAGAACTGACTGTGGGCTAAGGTTGGGGTTGCAGCAGTGGGAGATACTTCCAGTCTGACATGAGAGTCTATTGGAAAGTGCGCTAGAGACAAGCAGGCAAGCTGCACTGTTCCCTCTCTGACCCCTGCCACACAAGCAGCACAGCAAAGAGGGTTGCCCCACCCAGTGAATACCTAAGGCCCCACCCATAACAACTTAGCAGGTGTGCCAAGACAAAGAAATATGGCCCAAATGAAAGAACAGAGCAAAACCTCATGACTAAGTGATAAGGAGATTGCCAACGTATTTGATGGACAATTTAAAGCCCTGGTAATCAAAATGTTCACAGAACTGATTGAGCTTGGTCAAAAAATGAAAGATACCCAAAATGAAATAAAGCAAAATATTCAGGGAACAAACAGTGAAAAGAAGGAAACTAGGATTCAAAGCAACAATTTGGAACAAAAGGAAGAAATAAACATTCAACTGGGTTAGAACAAAGAAACAAGAATCCCCCCCAAAAATGAAGAGAGGCTAAGGATTCTCTGGGACAACCTGAAACATTCCAATATCCAAATTATAGGGGTGCCAGAAGGAGAACAACAAGAGCAAGAAATTGAAAACTTGTTTGAACAAATAATGAAGGAAAAGTTTCCCAATTTGGTGAAGGAAATACACTTCCAGGAAGCCCAGAGAGTCCCAAAGAAGTTGGACCCAAAGAGGAACACACCAAGGCACATCATCATTAAGTTACCCAAGATTAAATATAAAGAGAGAATCCAAAAAGCAGCAAGAGAAAAGGAGACAGTTACCTACACAGGAGTTCTCATAAGGCTATCAGCTGATTTCTCAAAAGAAACCTTACAGGTAAGAAGGGGCTGAAAAGCAGTATTTGAAGTTGTGAAAAGCAAGGACCTACATCCAAGATTACTCTATCCAGCAAAGCTATCATTTAGAATGGAAGGGCAGATAGAGTGCTTCCCAGATAAGGTCAAGTTAAAGGAATTCACTATCACCAAGCCCTTATTATATGAAAGATTAAAGGGACTTATCTAAGAAAAAGAAGATAAAAAATATGAACAATAAGCCCTGGCTGGCATAGCTCAGTGGATTGAGCATGGGCTGCGAACCAAAGCATTGCAGGTTCGACTCCCCGTCAGGGCACATGCCTGGGTTGCAGGCCACGGCCCCCCAGCAACTGCACATTGATGTTTCTCTCTCTTTCTCCCTCCCTTCCCTCTCTAAAAATAAATAAATAAAATCTTTTAAAAAATATGAACAATAAAATGACAACAAACTCATAGCTATTAACAAATGAACCTAAAAGAAAAGAAAAACAATGAAAACAAAAACCAAGCAAACAACCAGAACAGAACAGAATCAGAGAAATGGACATCACACAGAGGGAGGTCAATGGGGAGGGGGAAGGGAGGGTAAGGGGAAAAGATACAGGGAAGAAGAAGCATAATTAGTAGGCATAAGAGACAGGGAAAGATAAAAAATGGTATAGGAAACAGAGGACTCAAAGAACTTATATGTACAACCCAGGGACATGAACTAAGGGTAGGGGGGAATGCTGGAGGGTTAGGGGGCAGGGTGGAGAGTGGATAAAGGAGGAAAAATTGGAAAAACTGTAATAGCATAATCAATAAAAATTATATAAATATATGCACACACGTACCTTACATTTTTTGACCCCAAACACTCCATTGTGACCATAGGACTCATAATCATGAATGAAATCCTCCCAAATCTCACCTTCTTCTGCGAATGTTCTCTTCACTTCTCACTCCAAGGGAAACTTTAGTGCCCTGGCTCCCTAGCAGCTCAGCTGGTGTTTGTCTTCCCCCTCACACTGTTGGTACCACTTTTCTCTGAAGATGGGTGTATGTCCTGTTTATTTCTCATTGCCATCTCAAGTCTCCCTAACTCCCCTCTCAACACTACCCCTCAAACTGACTCACACATTACCACTTTATTTCACTTGCTACCTTATTGCAATTATCTGTTGACTTTAGCTCCCTGCCCACATTTCTTGCTATTTTATCTCTAGGAAACTGTTAAACTCTCCAGTGTTAATTAGTTGGCAGCGCCGTTCCTTGATCTCTCTTGCCATGCTCTTGTCCGGCGTCCTACCTCCCTCGCTCTGAATTTCTGTACTCTAGGCATTGGCGTTGCCTACCTTGATCTCTCTTGCCATGCTCTTGTCCGGCGTCCTACCTCCCTCGCTCTGAATTTCTGTACTCTAGGCATTGCCGTTGCCTAACTGCATCCCCTTCATCACCTCAGTACCAAACATCTCACACTACCACTGCCACCTTCTAACCTGCCTTCTCACTCCCTCTGCTAGACCATCTGCAATAGCATCTAGACCCGACCAAGAACTCCATGCAACGGATATCACTACCTCTTAGCTCCTCCAAACCCTGTAAAGTTCTCACTTTTCTCTTGTGAAAAATGACATGAATGGAGCCATTTCAAATGGAGTCGGAGCTGCCACTCCAGAAGAATTGACCTGCATGTCTTATTCTTGGAACTTCCAGACTGTTTGAACTGGGCCAGACCTTTGGACTGGGCCAAGCCAACATTGTCTTACAAATATGTGTTTGTAAAGCCAGTAAGAAAGTGGATATCCTGACCATGAGGACTGATTATTTTGGACTCACTATCTAAACATTGAATCAGTCATCAGTCACATATAGGCAAGGGTAATTCATCTTATTGGCACCTATAAGATTTTTTTCTTTATTTCATGTTATTATTCCTTTCTTTTCTCATAAAAACCTCTTCCTTCACCCTGTAATTGAAACATTATTTTTGCTTCTGTTTGAATCTGTGGTAGCCACATTGAAATTTTTTGATCCCAAATAAATACATGTTGCCTCTCATTTCAGCTTTTAAATTTTAAGTTAACCTTCCTAATAAAACTTAAATTCCTTGACCAAAAATTATAAGTGCATTTTTGTCAACAAACTCAACACCCTTGTTGAAATATTTCCACAACTACACCACAGCCTCATACTGTGGTTATCAACATCAAGTATGCTTTACCACTTAAAACTGCATGACACATTTCCATTTGTTCCTTCTCCTAGGCTCCTACAAAACCATTGTTTTGCCATCTCATCTCTGTTCTGAACTTCCACTGCTCCCTCCTCATCATCACTCTCAGATAATGGCCGTGACTTTAGAAACAGTCAGCCCTGGCTAGTTTGGCTCAGTGGATTGAGTACCGGCCTGCAAACCAAAGGGTCACTGGTTCAATTCCCATTCAGGGCACATGCCTGGGTTGCAGGCCAGGACCCTAGTAGGCTGAACTCAAGAGGCAACCACACATTGGTGTTTCTCTCCCTCTCTCTCCTTCCCTTCCCCTCTCTCTAAAAGTAAATAAATAAAATCTTAAAGAAAATAGAAACATTGAGAAGAATGCTCCTATAATCTCCCCCATCACTTATACCCACCTATGTGCAACCATATTTTTCCCTCAAAATTTCAGGCAAAAAAGTGTTCATTATGCATGGCAAAATATAGTACTTGGCTTCTTTCTTATTAGCATGCCTGAACTACCTATGCTCCCATCTGAGGGCAATCTCTCCATTTGTCCACTGGATCACATCCTTTCCTCACATTTTCAAGGTCATAAATCCAATAATTCTTCTTTTCTTCTGTTTATAATAATCTTTCTTACTAATATTTTCCCAACAGCATGAAATAATTTTGTTTTTTTCATCTCTAACCATAGTTCTATCTAGCAATTACATCCCTTCTATCCTTCCCTTCATAGTAGAGCTATTTGAAGTGTTATTAATGGTTGCCTTCTATTTGCCTCCTTCCATTTTCCTCTTGAACTCACCCCAATCAAGTTTTGTCCAAATTATGCCATTGAAATAACTTCTGTCAAAGTCACAGATGACTTGCATCACCATCTTGGTTTGAACTTCCTTTATTTTATCTCTTGCATACACTATTGAAAATATCTCCTAACTATTCTATCTTCATCCCTTCAACTCAGTGATGACTCTCGCTGATCTGGTTAAATCACCAGTTTCAGCATGCCCCTTCCCTGCTCAAGCCTATTCCTGGCTTCTCTCTTTACTCAGAGTGAAGTCCATGTTTTGAGATTGACCCACAAAATGCTAGCAAATCAGCTCTTTATCACCTCTCTGGTTGTGTCTCTTACCACTCTGAGGATTGCTCACTGTGCTTCAGTCACACTGGACTCCTCACTCTCAGGTGTCACTGCCTCAGAGCCTTTGCCCCAGATATTCTCTTTCTCTGGAGTTTTCCTTCCTGAGATAGGCAGTGAGTGTACTCACTTTTGTCCTTCATTTCTTTTCTCAAATAACCCTTCTGAATAAAGATCTCTCTATTCACCTTATTTAAAATTGTAACATTCTCATTCCCCACATTTATTCACCACTTTTGCTTTCTTTTCCTTGTCATGTTTTTCTATAGCATTTTTGTCTGCTTTATTATTTGTTCTTTCCACTAGAATGCAGTTTTCATGCAGGTAGGGTTTATGTGTGTTTTCTTTCATTGCTTTAAGGCCAGCACCTAGGTCAGTGCCTAACATATAGTAGTAGCTTGATAAATCTGTATTGAGTGAATGAATGGTTAAATAAATGTAGGAGATGTTGGGTTTTTATTTCCTATCATAAGAACACTGTATAACCATAACTGCAAACTAAATATGGATCAGCTTCTTGTTTATTTAAGCAATCACATCCTACTCTTATATATACCATGCTTATAATTAACTGTAATTCCCAGCTCTTTTTATATGAACTTCTGCCAAGCTGGGAATTCCCTATTGTGTATTCTTAGTATTTTTTTTTAATTTCCACACATGACCCTTTATAAACTTCATCTTGTTATTTTAAGGTCAGTAGTCCAAGTCTGCCAAGAGATAATTCTGAATATTGATTTTGATACATTTTACATTAACATTCTTTTCTTGCTTTAATAAACTCTTTTGACTTTATTTATGTTTACTATAATGTTTATTCAGACAGAACAAATTAAAGAGCTTCATGGACTACCAAAGAAGTTGTGACAGATTGCATTTTCCAAAAACAATTGCACTAATACATGTAGATGCTCTTATTTTGCTGTGAGGCTGGCAGTCTTTCATTGGGTTGCAGTTCCCTTCCCTTGAACCTGGACAAGTCTTCAACTGCCCTAATCAATAGAGTACGGTGGAGGTATGATGGAACTATGTGATATCTAAAGCTAAACTAGAGATGGTGACACTGTTACTGCCTGGTTCTTTCTTGCGCTGACATGTAAGGAGTTCAGCTACACTAAGGCCACCAGTCTGGAGAAAACCCATGGAAAAACCACATATATATATTAAAGCCGGAGGAGCCCCACATATTCAAGCCCCAGTTGTTCAATTCTCTGCAGCCCTGTTATCAGACATGTGAGTGAAGAAGTCTTGAAGCCCTGAGATGTGGGTCAGTTGGTTGAAGCATCATCCCATACACCAAAATGTTGTGGGTTCAACTCCAGTTGAGAGCACCTTCCTGAGCTGTGGGTTTGGTATGTGTTTGGGGTGTGTATGGGAGGCAACTGATTGGTATTTCTTTCTCACATTGGTGTTTCTCTACCCTCACCCCTCTGTTTCTCTCTCTGTGTCTCTCCCTCTCTGTTAAATCAATAAACGTATTCTCAGGTGAGGATTAAAAACAAAATGGCAGGAAGATGAAGTTAGTCTCAAACACCACATGACTGCAACTTCATGAAAGACTTTAAGCAAGAATGGCCCAGCCGAGCCAATACCAAATTCCTGATCCATAGGAACTATAAAAGATAATAAATTATGATCATAGTTTTAAGCCACTAACTTTTAGAGTGATCTGTTATGCAGCAATACACTACACTGTTGAGGGTATTGGTTAAAATCCAGTTGTGAGGAGCAGTCTGTTCTATGCACTCAAGCCTTAGATGTTACATATGAGAAGCACTCAAGGTAGGGAGATGCTAACATTCTCTGTGGGAGGACTTAGTAGCTTTACTTTAAATTTATGCTGATTAGTAAATATTTAAAACATAGGAATGTTTGAGATAAACTAGAATGGTGGTATAAATGAATTGAAATAGAGTGAAGATGATAGAAAGCCAGGCTTGGGAAGCTGGAACAGGAAGATAGATAGGCTGACTCACAGTTTTTCTTAGACTGGCCCTACTTGTCATTTATTCGAGAGAAATTTGAGGATACATTTACTGGTACTTTTGCAGAGTCAAAATCTCTGCTGATACAAGCTCCACTTCTACCTTTGTTGAATCTCTTCATGCCTCCATTGCACTCCTCATCGCTGCCCCTTAGTTCTAATTTGCAAATAGGAAACCGTATTCCAATAACTTTTGAATTCTTAGGCATGATGTTACCTCTCAGTATCTTTGCTCCGAATTCACATTTCACATCCGAATGAGAAAATAACAACAAACAAATTTAAACTCTTTGATTTATTCCACTAATGTCTGATATATTGCACCTTTTGAATCTTTAGTATTTCATATGGAATTTTAATTAATTTCTTTTGTCTTTTCTTTTGATTGTATGCAGCTCAAATTTATTTAAAAGTACAAACTCTATCTCAGGTTTTCATTTAAGAGAATATTTTCTCTACCTCTGTGCCTTGCTTATTTTGCTGTCATAACACTAAAGTTTTGAAGTGAATTTTTGTTCATATTAATCACTTTCTTAACCTGTATTACAGTTTTTCTAAGTGTGTACTCTCCAAAAATAGACAATTTGTTAATGTAGTCTTTTCCCAACACCTCTCTTTATGATAATTCTCTAAACCAATTTCATTACAATATCTGAAACTTTACCTGTTGAACATTTATTTAAGAAGTGGCATGTACAGAATAAGGAAAACTAGCCACAGTTGAGTTTTAATTAACTTAATTAGATTATTTTTAATAAGCTCTGAGAAATTGGCTTCTTATTAACCTTTCTTTTTTTTCTGGAGAAAGTGATCATGCAAAAAATATACACAAGGATAAGTAGCCAAAAGAGAAGCAAAGAACAATGCTTTTAGTTTATGGCACCAGGTGATGGACAGCTGATTCCACATTCACATCACAGCTGAGCTGGTCTTTGTTCCAGGGTCAAAGTGTGTTGTCACCCATCTCCTATTCTGAATTCAAGTAACATTGCTGGGCATTTTAAGGTATGTCTGGGATGAAGTGGTTCTTACACTTCCTTTTCAGTTGGCTACATGGGCAAAGATGGTGCTTACCTCTGGAAAGCAGACCTCTGGCCTTTCCTGGTATGCTTATGGAGACAGTAAGTGGAGTGAGCTTCGTAGTATGCAATAGAGGGTTAAAGATAGTGGGCTGGACTTAGATACTGTCCCTTATAGGTATAATCCTTATGCTTACAATAGCTGCTTTAGTAAAAATGTCATACTTTGATCCATATGATTATTAACTCCTCCTTCTGTGAGAGTAGCAAATAATTGAGTAGAGATAGACCAGAAATTTTTTTGTAAGAATTCTCCTGAATGGGGAGAAGGGAAAGAAATTACCTTAGGCTGGCTCACATATGAATTTGGGAAGGAAGTAAACATTCAGTCCACAACCCTATTTTTTATCTGTCCAATCTACCTTTGACTTCTATTTCCTCTTAACTAACTGAGTTTAACAATGGTGTCAATAATTGATGTCAATGGATCAAAGGATCCATTGTGATAGATCTTTTAAGGACAATTATAACAAATGATCCCAAGACTTTGTGGTTTAAAACCATAACCAGTCATGGCTTTTGTGAGCCTATAGATCAACTGGGTGGTCCTGCTGATTTTAGTTGGCATCACTCATCCATATGCAGGCAGTTGGTGGGTCAGCTAGAGGCTGGCTGATGGCCTCAGGTGGGACAACATGGGTCTCTTCCACATATTTTCCGGTCTCTCCAGCAGACTAGTATGACCACGTTCTCATAATGATTGCAGAAAAACAAGAGCAAGAAAGTTTCTGCTTGTGTCACATTTCTTCTTGTCCCGTTGGCCAAAACAAGCCACATAACCAAGTCCAGATTCAGAGTGGGAAGGGGATACACAGTTGCACTATAAGTTAAATTCAGGGATCCTGTAAACTGAGGCTATGAATGCAATAAAGAATCATGCTGTCACCTTGATTCTGATGTCAACTCCATAGAACAACTCCATTATCTGTGATAATGAAAATGTTACATATTTGTGATATTCAGTGTATTAGCAACTAGCTATACATGGCTCTTTAAATTTATATTTAAGATAAATTTAAAACTAGAATATGAGTTCCTTAATCATGGTAACTTCTGCACAGCTTAAGAGCTAGCATATACTAAGCACCAGCCCTAATATTTCACCCTAAATCAGTAAGGTAAAAACTTGTACTGTTGTATTTAGAAGACCCTACAATAGGTCAAAATGGGCCATTAACTTAGAATATTCAAGATACTGAAGTGCACTATTGAGAACTGACTTAAATTGATTAGGTCAAGCTCAGTCTTTTTATTCTTCAGGAGAACTTTGAGCAGGACCATAACGGAGAAGGAGGTGAGTTTCCTTCCTCTTCACAGACCTGCTAAAAAGTTGCAGTGAAGCCAAGTCTCAGATCCAGCTAGCTGTGCCTCACCTATCAACATACTCTACTCTGCAGGCTGAGCAAAGGCTCCATCTCTACTTTTAGATGATTTACTAGTACCTTCTATAAAATAGAAGTCAGCAGGTAACAGCTGAACATGCAACAGACTCAGGCAACCAGGAATATTCTTCATTATCTGCTGATCATTTAAGAGTGAAATGGAGGGTATCATTCCTAATTGATAAGACTCCAGGGTACCCTGAATTTTATACCCTGTGCATGCAAGGGTCTGAATGGCTCTTGTATATGCCTTAACCAACCCAAATATCCTGAGCACCATTGATGTCATCATTGTAAACTCATTTTAAAAGTCACTGTGATTATTAATTAAACTAATAGACCCATTAAAGAAAATTTATTTCTAATTTCAATTATGTTAATTAGCAAAACCTTAGGTGTTGTTCTGAGGTCAGCATTGCTACAGAACTTGTAGTAATCACCCTTAAAGTGCGGTCTTTGATGGCTTGCTAACAAACCATTTTGGAGAGCAGATTGTTACTCAAGGTAACCAAATGTCTAGTGGTCTAGATTAAAATGAACAGACACATATATGTTTTCTATTTATACTGAAATATCTTAAAGTAAACTTCAAACCAAATAAGTTAAGGTGAAAACTCATACTCTTGTATCTAATTCTCAATTATAATGATAAAAAAGTCCATGTTTTTCAAAAGGCTGACTTCTCATATTTTTCTTGTCTGAAGTTTTATTAGCAATTTGTGATTTTAAAACATCTGTGTTAGAAAATGTGGCAAATGTAACTTTGTTAATTACAAGTTTCAAATTTTGTTGATGTTTAATACATGATCAATTTTTGTAAGGGTTTCAAATGAACTTGGAAAAGAGGTACCTTTCAGTTTGTAGATTATATATTTCAGTACTTCCCTACAAGTGTTATTTTATATTATTTAAATTATTTATGCATTTATTTACCTTTTCATATAATTCTTGTGTTCTTTATTGATAACCTTTTTAAAAACTCTTCTCCATTAGTTGTAATTCTGTTCATTTTATCCTAAAGTTTTTAATTTAAACATTTGATGAGCTGTTATTTTATTCACACCATTTTATAACTACTAAATTTACATAGTGAGAGTATATTTGAACAATAAAACATGACACTTTAATTCAAATCACTTTTCATTCAGCAAAAAATATAAACTTTTGGTGATTTACTATTCATATTATTCAGAAAGGTTACAGGAGTATAATTTCTGAAGATTTGCATACTTAAGACCTTATTTTTTTTCCTTCCCATGACTAGTAACTTGACAGTGTATAAAATAGCTGGTTTACCATCTTGCCTTATCTAAACTATTTTCCATTATCTCCTGGAACTTATTTTTCTTTCTTTGGAGGTAACTTGTGATTCTCACCTTGTTTTGTCAGATTTTTTGTTTTTGTGTTCTACTCAAAAATGCATCCAGTGGGGTCTTATGGGTTTCCTTCTTTTAGTTTTTGCCTATTATTATTGGAATGTGTAAGCTTTTTTGACCACCAGACTTGGGTACTTTTCTTGAGCTCTTTCCTTTCCATTTAAACTTAGTCTTTACTGCATTTGTTCTGATTTGCTGGTTTCATTTCTGTAGAGATGCTTTTAGCTTTGAACTTAGATTTTTTATTCTCTAGCTCCTAACATATAATTTTCTGCCATATTGTTTTCATTTCTTTAAATTATTTCTTTAAATTCTGAGAAAAATCTCTGAATTCTGTTCCTCACAGTCTCGGTCCTATCACAGATTACATTTTCCTTGATGTTGGTGAGATCTGTTTTTTTACTTCTAGTGAGAATTTTAATCAGATTTTTCAAATGTTACTGTTTTTAAAACCCTTCCCTATCTCCTCACTTACCTTTTGGACTTTGACTGGAGGTTCTAGACTCGTCTTCATCTTTTGTTGTTGTTATTATCATGGTTGTCTGTTTTTATGTTATATACAGGGTCTGGCAGAAGCAATTGCCTGCTTGAGTGTGGTTGTAGGGTAACAATATGGGTGTAATAACATAGTTTAAAAATTGAATATTTTACCTGAACTGTCATACGGTGTGCTTGAGTGTGATATTGTTATGTTACAGAATTACATGCTTATTATTTTATAATAAAAGATTTTGTAATAAAAGTTGCATTATTTGTGCCAGACCCTGCAGATTAAGACAATGAGGACTGAGTCATTCATTCAACAATTATTTGCTGAATACTTATTTCATACTCAGTGGCATCTTTATTAGTCACAGACATTAAACAAAATAATTACACAAATAATTATACCGAGAAAAATCACAGGGCACCCTGAGAGTATGTAATAGATGGCCTACTTTAATCTGGAGGTAAGGAAAGGACTCCTTGAGAAGGTAACATTAAAACTAAAGCCCGAATAAAGAGCAGGAGAAAGTTAGTTATGGAGGAGGTAGTTGAGAACCTTCTAGGCAAGTGCTCAGCATGGGCAAATGAGGCCAAAAATTCTGCCTTTTTCTCTGATGCTCATTCTCTGATTTTTTTTTTTTAATTCTCTTTCTCTTGATTGGCAGACTTCTTAAAATAGGTAATATGTTGGCATTTTCTGTTTAACTTTGGTTGAAGGGAGTTTTTCTTTGGACCCTGATCAGGGCAGAGAGACTATGGATTGGACAAAGCTCAACATTCTGTCCACTTCATTAATGGTGGTGTTACCAGATCACTTTTGCCCTGGAGGTGGTCCTGTCCCAGCACAGTCTGGGGCCTTTTGTATGAAAGGCTACCTCCAGGTTCTTAATGGCTGCAGGAAAAAATTTAAGACATGAGTCTAGGTAAGAACAATGCAAGTTTTATTCAGCTGAAATTTTTATATCAGAGAAAAAGAAAGGGGTCAGGGCACAGGTACCATGTGAAAGAGGCAAAAAGTAAGTGTACAAGTGGATGTGGGCCAACTCGTGAGTGAATTGCCTGGGCGGTTAGTTAGTTCTTGGGATTTTATGTCTTTCCTAGTGGGGAGCAGGTTTTCTGCAAGCTTTGTGGCTCCAAATTTGCCTCTACCTTCTGGTTGGGAGGAGGTCTTTTTCCTAATATGGTCCATTCTGGAAGTATCATGGTGTTCATCCCAATTTGCCCTTCTACTTGTGTCAGTTTTCATTACGATGATGGTATAATGAGCTTTGTGGTTGTTCTCTGATTAGTTTCACCTCTATTTTAGATTAGTTTGGTACTAACTGGTTTTTGGCACATACCTCCCTGACTATGATGATTTAAACCACGTGCTCTTAGATATCTTTGGTTAGGGAGTATAGGATCTAGTGATTGATCAACTGGCTGTTAATGGTTCAGACATTCTGGCTGTTTGTTTAACTATCTGTCTCAGTTTCTTCTTTCTGTTTGCCAGGGAATTTTCTGAGTTTCTTACTAACCTGCCTCAGTGGAAACCCTTTCTTGTGGAAACCCTTTCTCATGGCAAAGCTGACCCATGAGCTAATGCTAATGTGTGTAGTTCCCAGGCCAACTGTGCTATTGAACGGTATTTCCTCTAGCATGATTTTGCTGAACTGGTAATGTCTCCTACCCAAATACCCTGATGTGGTTCTCTCACAAAAGAACACTCTTGCATAAAAGGGGCTGTCACTTGTGGTAGGGATGGAAGGAGGGGTGTTGGATACCAGGGCTCTATGGTTAGGGTCAGACTGCTTAGCAGCATTTCCCTCATCTTTTCTTTCAGCAAGTAGAGCTGCTTTGTCTAATGAAACAATGCATTAACAACTCAATCTTAAGTGTTTATAGAGAGAGGACATTTATTCCAATTTCTGGAACTAGGTCACTCCACACTTTTTATTTTGGAGTCATATGAGAATTTTGTTTTGTTTTGGTTGTTTTATCTTTTGTGTACTCATATATGTTATAGTGTGGTACGTAAAACTTTTTGTAACAGATGCTATTTTAAACTAGAAGGGTTTGTATGTGTTTTTATTTTGTGAACTTCATGAAACTAGTTAATTTTAAAACCAGTGACTTTTTGGTGAGTTAACATATCTTAGCAGAAAGAAGCATGGATGAGGTGTAGGTCAGCAGTTTTATTAACTAGTAATTTCATTGTGCGATGTGGGGATTTGTATCATTTAGAGAGATGGGGAAAAGAGAACACTGACTGTGTTTGAAGAGACCCAGCCGTGACATTAACTGTGACCTTCCTGGAGTTACAATCCCTCTTTGCGAAAGGAAATTGTAGGGAAATAGAGTCAGTCAGGCCCTCCCACCTGGATATCTGGGGAACTGGGACTGAGCGGTGTTTCTATAGCTGTACTTAAGGGCCTGCATGTGCAGAATCAGGGTCTGTTATATAACCAGTGATGGTCTATGTTGGCACCCAGCCGGCTTTGTGTGCACTTAGTATATAAGGGAGTTGGGATTTCCTTCAGTGCGGCATACATGCATCACCCTGCCCAGGAATAAAGGCATGTGAGACATCCGGATGGCTCTGCAAATTTTCTTCCATCTGCCCAAAGCCCATGTGAACCTGCCTGGCCTTTAATAGCTGCAGGGCAGAGGTACTCATAAAGGTCAGTATATTTTGAATTTCTCTGCAGTATTCTAGAGCCTTGCCACACAAAATATGTTCCTGTACCAGAGAATTTGTGAGAAATGTGAAATTTCAGACTCCAATGCAGAGATGTTGAATCTGAATGTTAACAAGACACCAGGTGATTCCTGTACTTGTTAAAGTTTGAGAAGCACAGACCCAGGTGTGTCTATGGTATAGTAGGGCTTCTCTGCAGGACACAAGAGAGGGAAAGAAAAGTGCCTTCAAAGATGGGTTCTCTTCGCCGTACTCCACTTGACCTGGCTCACACAAGAACACGCTGGGTTTTTTTCCATTTAAAAAATTAATTAGCCATGCCCAGATATCGCCTTTTGGGGAAGATAGGTCCTTCTGCAAATAAGAAAATTGTTTGATTAGATGATCATCAACATTTTCTAAGCTTAGAAATGACTCTCTAACCATATAAGTCGCTCAGCTGGTGACAGACTTGATTTATTGAAGCCCATGTGGGATTAGCTTGAGAGAGAATGGCCAAAAATCCAGGAAAGGATGCCCTGCTTTCTAAAGAAAAGAAATTGCTCCTGTCCCACTGCAAGGCCCAGGAGGGAGCTCCATGCCTGGATACCCACAGAGCTCAGGGGAGGGGCAAGACACCCCCACCCCCTGATATTTCCAGCCTCAGAGCCAAGTTTTAGGAAATGTCAGATTTTGGTATAAGGCATAGGACTGTTAAATGGTAAATTATTTCTGCAATGGTGAGATGCATTCGTTCTCATCTGGCAGATATATTACTAATTCTTAGTTGGCAAAGATAAAAAATTCAAATATTCACTTATCACCTTCCATTCTTTTCAGCTTTTGCCATAGTAATGCTGCATAACAACCACTCCACATATCAGTGTCTTAAAGCATTGATATTTTTAATTTCTTACATATCTTGGGTTGACTGGGAGACCTGCCAATCTGGGCTGGGCTTGCTCCTTTTCTGAGGTGGGCCAACAGGTTGAGTAGCTGGCTGGTGTGAGGTGGTCTCTACTGAGATATCTCAGGTCTCCTCCCAAAGACTCTCACACCTCTCAGCTAGGCCAGCCTGTGTATGCCTCCTATCACAGGAAATAGCAGGGAAGCATGAGAGGAAGCAGAAATGTGCAAGTGTTTCCACGCTTCTGTTTTCCTTACATTGGCTAACTTTCTTTCTATTGGCCTAAATAAGTTACCTGGTCAAATCCAGAGCTAGTGTGGGAAGGGCTAGAAAGCTACAGGATAGAAAGTATGGATGCAAGGTGGGCATTAATTAAATAAATTACATTACATTTAAATCAATTAAAGAATATGGTCATAAACAGGAGTCGGCAAGAATCCAGCTTAAGACATATAATTCTCCCTAAAAAAGGAGTCCTGGATCCTGGAAAAGGGTTATCTCAGAGAGGTGGCCCTCAATGAATTATAACAAGAAAGGACAAGCACTAGTACAAAGTGGAGAGTTTGATAACTTTTCTAATATGCTGCTTAGATTATGATAATATAGAGAAAAGCATACGGCAAACATATTTTTTTTATTTTTAGTTTGGGAGACACCCTGCCTTTTTTCTCATATTAATTCATAAAACAAAAGCTAAATGTATTATTTACTATTTGTTTTATGGTCAATTCAACTTTGCTGGATACCAGTGTGACATTTATATGTGATCAGTTATCTCTTCCAAGTGCTTTGGTCATGGTCTACTTAGGACCTCCTATTGTGGTCTCTCTTAAAAGTGCTTTTATGCTAGGATTTGAGAAAGCCAAGTGAGTGGCTGACAATTATGGCAAGATGCATTTGTCTCCTGAACCTTAGACATTCAGAAATAAGCTGCATGATGGACCTGATTCCCCTTTATCCCAGAGAAAGCTTTGCTGGAGATGTGCAGACCTGGGAGGGAAGAATCAGACTGAAATCTGTGAACTGCCCTAAGTATGTCAGTAATAACCCAAATTAATTTGAGTCTTGTTTCCCCCTCTTGGAGCCAGGAGCATATTGAGTGGGAAGGTTAATGCAGTGCAGTCTTATCTCCTCCGGGCAATTCGGCAGACTTGGAATAGTTCTGTGCCCCCTCCCTAGGAAGGAAATGTGCTTTGCCATAATAATAAGGAGAACAGGAAAGAGGTCAAGCCAGAGAGATTAGAATGCCTACCAAAGTCTCCCTGTGCTGCACAGGGTTATTATGAATCTGGGAAGTGAGAGGCTGCAGTTAATTTTAGTTCTGAGTAACTCAGTCTCTAAGGGGTTCTTTCAAGAGATGCAAACAACTCAGCAGAACCTTGTTAAAAAGACTTTATTCTCTGCATCCAGGGAGAGGCCCACATGTGATTTTTACACAGGAGACAACTCAGCCCCAATTCAGTCAAAAAGAAAATCAGATTTCTATACTTTTCAAGAATCTATTGTAGGGGACAAAAAAAGTTTTTCTCGACCCCCTTAAGGTCCCTGGCTGGGTCTGAAAATTAAACTGACAAAGAGAGATAAGCAGGAGAAAAACATACAGGTTTATTAAATTTAAGTTTCAAGGGACATGGGAGCCTTCAGAAGGAAATAAAGTTCTGAAGAAACAGTTAAACCTGAGTATTTTTATGTGAGGTTTGATGAAGAGTGGGTAGTCATGTAGGAACATGATAGGAGAAGGTGTATTATTACTGGGTTCAGAACAAAGATGCCAGGGGATACAGGGAAAAAAATCCAAAAAACAAAACCCTCCACAGCCACGGTTTGGGGGAGAGCTGAAGTGGAGAGGATGGCCGACTGAGAGGCACTTTGCACAGATATGGCAACTTAGCTAGTTTAATACTTACATTAATAGCTGTGAGCCCAGGGCAAGGGAGATGGGAATGATTTTCTGAATCTATCCTGGGAGTTTACAGTGCCTGCATCACTGGGCCACACCTTCCCGGCCCCATAATAGCAGGGGAGAAAATTCGAACTGTACAGAGACCTGGCAGATGTAAGCCATTGTGGGAGGAGTTGGAAATGGGGCACACAGAAGGCTCCAGGTCAGGATTTAAAAACAAAGGTGGGCAGCCATGAGAGGTTTTCCTATGCAGTTTGAAAGGGTGAAAGGGTTTGGGGGAGTCAGAGTGACCTTTCTGCTTCTGCTGTTTCTTCAGACTCTTTCAGCTTAAAATATTCAGTATGCCAAAGTGCTATATTTTGGAGAAGTAGGTCCTGAACTCCATTACTAGCATGCTAATCTTTCACAAATTTGCTGCTAAATTAGAATAATTTTTCTTCCTGACTTGGTCAAAAAAAAAGAGCAGAAATTGGTAACAATTCTCTTCTAACCATTAACTCAATTGTGTTTGTGTGTGGCAAAGCAGAAATTCTGATAGTCCTTGAATGCTAATGAGATGCCAAGGAAGTGCTGACAGGAATAATGCATGGTGAGAAGAGCTCCCATTTAACTTCTGGGCAAACTTTCCTTTAAAAGTCCTACCATTTCATATGCATAAGAAAGAAGGAAGAGTAAACTCTTGGAGACTGAATTGACTTTATTAAGTGAATCATGAATTAGGGCAGCATCCTGTCCAGAAACTAGACGGGAGCTTTTAAGGGGCTGTAGAAAATGGAAGGTATGTATAGGAAGAAGGGTGGGGGCAAGAGGGAGATTAGCAAGAGAGAAAAAAAGCATTATTTTGTAGGCCAGGACATCTTCTTTTGTGGGAAAGAGAATGTCCCGTATTTAATCATGCAGATTGCTTCTCTTTCTTCCTATGATGGGGGTGGGGTAGAGGATGGAGAGAGCCCAAATGACAGATTACTATTCGTGTTAACCTGAAAATTCCAGACTGGTTGATTAAGACTACATATCTGGTGAAGGTGTAAACTGCAATTAGGTCAGACATCAAGTCTAGGTTTTGTATCATGGGCTTTGGCACAGTGATGCCATTTTTGAGTCTGTGATTTTCCCTTTAACGATGAGAACTATGATCATGTCATTCAATAGAATGCTAAAATTTCAGATTATTGGGATCTGAGTAAAGCTCATAACTCCCTTTCCTCCCCAGGTTTCCTGCACATCCCTGTCCTCCCCCCACCAGACTGTGGAAGAGAAGTAATTACAGAGCAATAGAAAAATAAGCTGCACATATACTTTTACATTTTATAATAGCCACTTAAAATAATTAAAAAATAAAGTGTGTTCTGGGTGTCTACTGCAAGAAAGATATATTGGGATCCTAACCTCCAGCATCTCAAAATGTGGACTTACTTGGAGATTGGGTATTTAAAGACATTATTAAGTTAAGGTGAGCTCATTGCAGTGGGTTCTCGTCCAGTCTGACTGTTGTCCTTATAAAAAGAAGGAATTTGGACGTAGAGACAGATATCCAGAGAAGGAAAATGATGTAAGGACATCAGGGAGAAGACAGACATCTGCAAGCCGAGGAGCGAGACCTAGACAGACCTTCCCTTCAGAGCCTGTGAAGGAACCAATACTGCTGACACATCGATCTTGGACCTTTAACCTTCAGAACTGCAATACAATAAGCCTTTGTTGTTTAAACCACTCAGTGTACAGTATGTTGGCAGCTTTAGCAAACTAACACACAGTGAAAAGATTTATTAATATTTTATTCAATACCACAAAAAATAATCACTCCACAAGTAATCAACATAAAAATAGTTTTCAATCTTCCAAATCCAATGTGTTTTGTACATGTACAGCACATCTCAGTTTGGACTTGCTACATTTCAAGAGTTTGGTGACCATGATTGGCTTCTGAGCGCCACAGTGAACATTATGTGGCTAAGGTAAGCTGAGTCGTGGGGACTGGATCCTGTCACCCACTCCCTCAAGTTTGCACTTCTGGAAACTGTACAGTTGGAAGGCTATTAGGATTGGGGCGTTTAACTTCATGTCTGAAGATGGTAAATTAAAAATAAAAAAAGGTTTCCATTTTTTTCTATTAGTGTGGTTCTGCTAATAAAGGGTATGTGTATTTTAAAACCTGACAATGGGGTATATTTCCTAATTGGGCAAATTGGCCAATTTATTGTTATCACTTTAATCATACAAATGCAGACTTTACAAGAGACTTACCACAGAAACTGAGAAAAAACCCATCTCTGTCCAACTAAAAATATAACAGTTTCTAGATAAATATGCACAACCATATGACAAATGGTTTCTAGGGCACAGTGCTACATTTTATTTCTTTTATAGAAGTCAATATGGTGGCTCTTGAACAGTATTTGAAAGTATGAATTTCTCATTTGTATGCTTGGCTCTTGCCTAGTGGTCAGTGTTTGTTGGTCAGTCCATCACCTCTTACTTTTCTATTCATTGAATGATGCTGGAAGAAAAGAGTGAAAGAAGATAGATGTTTTATATTTTTCATCTGCTTTCTTTCTAATATCTTAAAAACAAACACTAATAAATTAACATGGTCTGTTTTGTCCAGTACTTTCTCTATGAAAAATAAACACAAAATGGTGTCAGTGCAAGAAACATCCAAACCTGTAGAGAACTTTTATGTTTATTTGAGCCCAACTGACAATAATTGTCTTAACAGATTGAGCAAATGCCTTGGATAATGGTAGCTTTATAGTTTATTTTACACAGTTGAATCAAAGGAGGTGGTTTAAAATGGATTATATGGAATCCATTGGTGTTAGATTAAGGGGGAGGGAAATGCAAAGTGGAGAGGTTTCTGGGATTGGATACAAAGGAAAATGGAGAGACACACACTTTTTACATTGGTGGGTACAGGATAGTTAACAAAACCTCCATAAAACCCCCAAAGGAAGGGCTTTGGAGAACTTCCAGGTTGGGAAACCAGAATGCTTCCTTGTGTCACTATGACGAAGCCCAAACTTTACAAAGATCTTGTTTGGGACTGTTGATATAAGAAACATCCAAACTTGTACAGAATTTTTATAAGTTTATTTGAGCCAAACTGATGACAAATGCCAAGGAACAAAATATTAATGGATTTAGAAAATGCTCTAGAAAGTGGCAGTTTTACCACTTATATGTAAGAATCAAAAGGGAAGATGAAAGGGCATTACATATAGTCCACTGGTGACAGATTAAGGAGGTGGAAGAGAGCAAAGCAGGGAAACCTCTAAGACTGGATGAAAAGTAAAATGGGTAGACATGAATTTCTTTTACATTGATGGATATAGGATAGTTAACAATTAGCATTTACAGCACAAAGAGATGGTATGCTGGGACCCAGATAACAATGAGGGGTTCTTGGTCTCCTGCTCTGGCTAGGGGGTGGGGTATGGAAAATAGGGAGTTACTCTAACATTCCAAAGCTATGTTATCTTAGATGTGAAAAGACAATAGAAAGGCTCAGTTAAGGTAAAGATCAACCTTTGTCAAGGAAGATACCAGCCTAGGACAGGATACCTGCCTTCACTTACTTTTAGTTAGAAAGTTTTAATTTCAGACCATCCTGTGTGGTTACTTTCAGTCTTTGAGTTTGTCAGGCCCACCATGTGGGCCACCCCTGAGCTTATCAAGTTTAATATGTGTCCCCTTTTTTATTCATAGGACTTTGCCCTATGCATCTCTTCATCTGGCTATTGATTCATGTAGTAAACCATTAATCTCATAAGTAGATGGATTTCTTGAGTTCTTGGAGCACCTCTAGTAAATTAATTCAACCCAAGGAGTGGGTCATTAGAACCTCTGATTTATAGGCAGTTGGTCAGAAGTGCAGGTGACAACCTGGACTTATGATTGGCATCTGAAGTGGAGATCTATCTTGTGGGACTGAACCCTTATCCTATGGATCTGATGCTCTCTCTGGGTAGATAGCATCATAATGAATTGCAGGTCACTCAGTTGGTATCCAAAAATTGCATGGTGGTGCGGGGGAGGATCCCCCAGCTCCAAACACATACACTGCAATTAGGTGCAGAATCCTTACGGGATAACTGGCAACACTATTAAATAACAGTGTTCTTCAGGCTATGGTCTAGTAGGGGAAAGAAAGTTGAGTCCCATGTAATTGTGAGAGGAAATATGAGTATCATAAGACAGTGTTGAAGAAGATGCTGAGATCAGTACTCTATCTATCTGCTTTTCCACTGGCCTCTATACACACTACTTTTTTTTCTTACTCATTGTTCTCTCTTTGGTGGAGGCTCACCCATCTCCTAGTTTCACATGTTACGTGTATTTGTAAATACACGTATTTCTAAATCTTTCTCTGGCTGGACCATGCTAGAACCCTCTATCTCAGTGTGTACTGTACTCCTCACTGTAGGTCTCCTGAAGAACAAACTCCATATAGCAACAGCCTTAGCTTTCCCTCCAGTTTCTCCTACTTCTGGTTTTCCTTTTCCGTTGGAAAACCAGGGATCATGAGTGACTCCTTCCTCTTCTTCATTTCCTACCATTCAGCCAGCTGCTAAGTCTTGTGCATGCTATTGCTGTAATACCATTTGAATTTTTGCTTCTTTTCAGTCACTAGCACCTTCCCCACCTTAGCCCATGCTACCAGCATTTCTCAACTGAATCCTGTCCTTGTTTCTCACCCCTTCCAATTTGTTCTCTAAGCTTCAGACAGAAGGATTTCCAAAAAGAGGCAGATGTGATTAAGTACCTGCCTATTCTCATCCTTCAATAGGGCCTGAGATAAAAGTGTAAACCCATAGTCCTTCTTGTTCTGGCCTCTGCCTAATTCTTTGATGGCTCTATCACTTGTCTCTCCATGTCTGGTTCTATATCAATGATTCTTAAAGTGAGGTGCTGGGTAAGCAGCATCAGCAGCACCTAGAAACTTGTTTGAAATGCAAATTCCAAAGCCCACCCAGGACCTACTGAATCAGAAACTCTGGCCCAGCATCCTGTGTTTAATAATCTTCCAGGGGATTCTAGTGCATTTCAAGTTTAAGAACTGCACTCAGTATTAAGAATGACTAGTACACATGCTCAGTCATTTAAATAAAATAGGAAACGAGGACTTAGAAAGGGGAGGCATTACTCTAAAGGATTATTGCAAAGAGTGGGGAGGAGCCCTTGCAATAGGGAAGACGTTTCCATAAATCAGCGAGAATGTCAAGAGTTAAGCAAAAAGGATTTTTCTTACAGGGAACAGTAAACAGACTACAAAGAACCTAGCACGAAGAAGTGGGATAAAGGGAGTGATATGATAGGATAGTAGATCAGAGGGTGATTTACCTTGAAGCCATCTATTCTCAGGAGGGAGTATGAAGGAAAGTAGGTGTACTAGTTCAGGTTAAAGGTGCAATCAAATTTCTGGGCCCTGGGGCAAGGAGAAACTCCCCATTACAGTTTAGTTACTAGCATTTGGTTCCATTTGATCACCAGGGATGAACAGTTTAGCCAATTATGAAGCAAAGAATGGGAATTTGTAAGATCTGTGTCTGGTCATCCCTAGGTAACCAAGAAGTCCTATGAAAAAGAGTGTTTCTTTGCAATAGGTGGCTCTAAAAGAAAAAAGTGTGGGGCGGGGGGGTGGTTAGGGGGGAGAAGGGGGAAAGATTACTTCTCTGTATTCTAGGAGCATGGGGCTCAGGTAAATTCCTGCTGTGTCTGCTCTGAACTGTAGCCCTTCACTCCTGCTTTCTTCACTGCTGGGAACACTCCTGCCCAGTTCTCTTCATCCACCCTCTCCCCACCCTTACAGGTTCATCGTGTCCTGGTGGCATCTCATTGAATCTTCTCTTCTGTGCTAGACTTCAGGTATGTAATCCAAATATCCAGTTCTGACACTGTGCCTGGCACCTTGCTGGAGTCAGTTCACAGTAAGTGAAGAAAAATAGAGAAGTTTCTTGAAAGAGATATCAATTTAAGAAACTTTCAGAACATTGACAATAATCCCTCAAGAACTTTTTTTCTTCTCTGCCTGTAGTGAGAAGGCAGAAGTTTCACATTCCCCCCTGAGAGCTCCTCAACACTGCTCCTAAAACGGCTTCCATTTTATCCACTCCACAGGAGGTCCCTTTATTCCAGCTCAGCTGCTTGGTGGATTTCTAAAACATTTTCTATCGTGTTCTTCAGGGCAGAATAGAAGTGTTGCAGCTTTCTAATGTGCTGCCAGGCTGCAGATAAGGAATTTAACAGCCCGTGGGAGGGCCAATTAGAGTCAATTATAATGTAATTGAACTGTCTGGTATTCCTTGTCTGTATTGAACTTTTTGGAAGGAAGACTGTGCTCTCTTCATGTCATGATAGAGGCAAATAGCAGGTCCATGGATTCACAGGAATGGCTCTGGCCCTAGTTACTGGAGTATTGCTTTATGGAGACTATAATGTCTTCTGAGATCAGGGTCAAAGAAGATCAGCTCACCTGTTATTTCAAAAAGGCAGGGAAATCTTTGACTTTCCTACTTCTTTCTTTTTTATTTTTCTTTCTTAAGATAAAAGAACTACTGAATTTTATGAAGAATTGGGGTATATATGAGATACCTACCTCACAGTCAGTCTGTGGGAAGTTACTCAGCCTCTTTCTCTGTTGTTGGGTGTTGGAGGCTGGCAACCACAGGAGGATCAACTCTATACTTTCCCACCAATCACTCCTGGAAATTAGTCTTTGGACCATTGTTGATGGGGTCCAGTGATTTTCCCTTTCTCACTACACCTGGAACCGATCACAGGTCCAGCTTTCTGCCGCTTCAAAAGTCAATACTCAGGAGACAGATTCTGGTGTAAAAAAAAAAAAAAGAAAAGAGGTCTATTCAAGTGCCAGCCACCTGGATGATGGGAGACTCATGTCTCAAAGCCCATTTTCACCTCTCAGTGGAGGCAGAGGTTTTTATAAGAAGGGAACGCAGAACAAAGAGATCCAGGAGAGGAGGTTGAAAAGTTCCTATGTGCAGACCAGTACAGTTCATTCAAGTAAGTCAAGGGATGCTTTGGTGTGTGTCATCCTGGTTTAGTCATCCAGGCTTTACAACATCCTGGCTCCATGTTTTAAGGTCAGCAAATTTCTCAGAACTGGGAGACCTGAAGGTCAGAGTCTATATCTTTTGCTTCATTCCTAGGATTCTTTTACAAACATACTGTAAACAAACATCTACAAGCCACATATTAGTCAGAGTCAGCATTTATAGAAATAATACTAAAAGAATGGTGAGGTGGGTTACAATTTCTTACTGTTAAAATTTCCCACCGTCTCACACCCATCATCAGTACTGGGATGTAGCTTACATGAATCTGCAGAGGTGTAGTTCCATGATTGGGTAACTAGTTTCCCTAGTGGTGCTTACCCCCATAATGTAGCTGCCCCCTATGGTTCTTCCTCCTTGCCTTCTTTATTCTTCCTGATTCTTGCTCTTCCTTCCTGTGGTTATGTATTCTAATAAAATAATGTGATAAATGCCTTCAACCTCACCCCTCGGCCTTTTGATGAACCAAGGGTAAGACCAATTATGTTTGTGAAAAATGAAAAAGAGCATGTTTTGATTGATTTGCACATTTTTCTATTTTCTAGGAAACTGTTTAGTGACCTAAGAGCCTAGTCCATGGCAGAAGGCTCTTCTGATAGAAGTGATAGAAGGAAAGCTATGTGATGGTTTAAATATTATGTTGTGTGAATGTCAGTTCCTTTGACCAGTGACAAATCTGCTATGTGCCCTCTTTAGCGTCACTCAACTCCCCTCTGTGGCCTGCCACAATCTCCTCCATAAGCCACTCTACTCCATAAAGAGCCTGTATTGTTTTGAACCCCTCCAGAAGCAGACCCCAAAACTAGAATGTAAGAGGAAGTAGCTTATTTCACAGCTGATGCCAGAAAACAACAGTGGAGGGTGGGAACATGAGACAGCGAATGGAAAGCAGGGAATAGAGGATGTGTAACAAGTGAGTTACCATTGTCAGTAAGTGGACCTCAATCTTGAGAACACATTCTTAGAATTATTCCACTGGAGGGGTGAGAAAGCTTAGTGTTTTATACATCAACTCCCATCAGTTACAGTGAAGACTGCTTCTGAGGACATGTCCGGGTTAATCTCTGACACTTGGGACCTGTCCCATACAGGCAAAGAAGGATTGTGGAGCTAGGGCAAAAGAAAGTCCTTGGGCATGGAAGTCAGGCCATGGTGCTCTATGATCCTAAAGATGTACAAAGGTGTCGAGGATTCTTCTTCCCTCAATTCAAGGAATAAAATTGGAGCTTGTTCCTCTCACAATGTCACTTTCCCCATGTCTGATCTTCACTGTGAGTTCCAGGTGTTTTGGTTCTTCCACCTACTGGTTAATCATGTGTATACAATGTTTATTATTAAAGCACTTTCTTAATGCAAAGCACAGTGATAGATTTTAGAGCTATACTAGGAGCTAGAGTAAATGACTTTTCAGTTATTTATTGCTATATTAGCATTCATCCCAAAACTTGGTGGATTAAAGCAACAATCATTTTATCTTTTCACGATTCTGCAGTCTGGGCTTGGTTTAGCTACGTGGTTTTTCTGTTGGTCTAACTTGAATTTTTTCATGAGGCTGTGGTTGTTTGGAGGCTAAAGTGGGGCCATAGGATCCAGGAGGACTTTACTCACAAATATGGTACCTCAGTATCCTCTTCATGGTTTCTCTTTTCACACTGTCTCATCAGACAATGGCTTAACCCAAGAATTATTGGAGTATGGCAAAAGATTCAAAGATCGTATCTATATGCCGATAGCTTGTTACTAGGCAAGGTTTATACTCAATGCTGAAGGTGAGTGCACAACAGTGGGAATGCCAGGAGGTGAGTTTCACTGGATGCTACTGAAGTACAATCTACCACAAGTGGTTCTAACTCAGTAACTTTCAAAGTGCATTCTTGGGAATCACTAGGACTCCAAACAACCCTACAGGGTGAAGCAGGTAACCCTCATTTCAACAATAAGAATTTCACTTACAAATATTTGGCAATTAATAGTGAAGATTTCTGTTGAGGAAAGTGTTTCACTGCTAAGATTTTAAAATCGTTGAACTGTATGATCCCTTGCAAGTTAAACATTTTACACTTTATGACTCTAGGAGTTCTTGGTCCATGTAGTGATCATCCTTGGATGATAGCACATATCCTTATCTACTTCTCTGGATAACTGCCAAGATGGATGCAATAATATCTCCACATCACTTAGAGGTCTTCAAGAGACACACTGAATGCTTTAATTGAATTTTAATTTCCTTTCTCCATCACATCCTACATAGGAAATACCTGCTTCATTTAGAAAGTTAATATCCATAATTACAAGCACTTATGAATTTAGAGGCAGGTGTTGATATTAAATAAATCAACAGTGTGAACATATATTCATTTGAAATGTGCTATCCTGTGTATATGACTATGGTATCACTGTTCTGATGCCAATAGCACATGCTCTATTTTACTTGTGAAATTGTATGTACTTTGTAAATAATAATTGTGACAGCTATCAATCACTGAGTAGTGTCCCTTTAACATGTTCCAAAAACTGTGTTAAATACTTCTCTTTCATCCTTTTAATTTTTGCAAAACCAGTACAAAATTGTTATTATTTCCACTGAAGGAACAAAGAAGGAAACTGAGGCTTAGTAACTGATCCAAATCCATGCAGCTAAGGAGTTAGTGATAGAGCTTAAGTATGAACCCAAAACTTTCAAGCCAAAAAATCAGTCATCTTCTTCTCCACCACGATACCATCCTCTCATACCTCATTCATTCCTCTTGTTATAAAAGGCCTAATTAAAAATGTGGGATTTCAGTACATGGCAAAGGCATATACTTGTCTGGACTAGTGTACTCTTCAGCTACTGCCTGCAGCACGGTTTCCCAAACTTGGTTGCATATTGAAATAATCCAGGGAGCTTCTAACAAATACTGATGCCTGATTCCCACTCTCTTCATTCCAGATTGAAATTGATCTTGATAAAATGTGAGCACTGGGCTCTCTAAAGCTCCCAGGCCGTTCTAATCAAGCGGCTGGGATCAAGAATCACTGAGAGGACTTGCCTTGTATCTCTGTGCCTCCAGGAGCCACTTACGTGCAGGACACTGACTGTTTCATGTCATTGCAGATAACTTTGTCATTTCTTAAAAAACTTCTAATCATGCTTCAAAACCCAGGTCCAATGAATAAAAGGACATTATCAAGGGAAAGTTCATGTGTGAAAACATTCAGAATGACAATATAAAAATATCTGGGTTCATGCTCATGAACCACATCTCAGGGTTTCCTACTGCCTCCTCTTCCACATCCTGATAGTTTACATATGAAGAATTCCTGCTTCTTCATTCTTAGGCTCCACTATCCACCCCAGTTCATTTGGTGGGGGTCTCTAAGTTTTATGTCTATTAGTATTTTTTCTTAATCCCTTCATTTTTTCCCACCCAGCCATGAAACCTCTCCCCTCTAATAGCTGTCAGCCTGTTCTCTGTGAGTATGTTTTTATTTTGTTTGTTATTTTATTTTGTTCACTAGATTCCACATGTGAGTGAAATAAAACAGTGTCTGTCTTTCTCTGACTGGTTTATTTAAACACTTTATTAGGTGATCAAAAGGAAAGAGTTCATGGGCCTCTCAATTTTAGAAGAGAGGATCCAATCACACCAGTTTCTGACAGGTGTGTATCCACTGGCAGGTGATTAAGGAGGAGGAAATGATGCCAGTCCTTCAGCTTCACCCTTTTTTTGTGATTTGCTCTGATTAGAGTCAGGTCTACTGAGAAAATTTAGCACCAGTGAGTTTCCCATGTGGCCTCTCTCATGAGAGGGTGCAGATTGTTTATTGATTAGGATTGGGGCAGTTAACTGTCATAACTTTACCCTACAAAACTAGTTGAATTTAGGGGACATGAAAAATACCCAGAAAAATATTGGAAAATAGAAAACCACTGCAGGAAATGTAATGGCACTTGTATCTCTATCTACATCTACATTTATAACCTTATCTTGACCAAACATCAGACTCAAATAAACTTAAATTCTCCCAAGTTCAACCTTTTTTGTTGTTTTAAACATATTTTATTGATCATGCTATTACAGTTGTCCCAGTTTTTCTCCCCTTTATTCCCCTCTACTCTGTCCTCCCTCTCCCACCATCATTCTCCCACCTTAGTTCATGTCCATGGGTCATACATATAAGTCCTTTGGCTTCTCTATTTGTTATGCTATTCTTAACCCCTCCCCCTGTCTATTTTATACCTGCCATTTATGCATCTTCTTCCCTGTACCTTTTCCCCCATTCTCTCCCTCTCGCTCCCTGCTGATAACCCTCCACGTGATCTCTATTTCTGTGAAACTGTTCCTGCTCTAGTTGTTTGCTTAGTTTTTTTTTGTTTTTGTTTTAGATTTGGTTGTTGATAATTGTGAATTTGTCATCATTTTACTGTTCATATTTTGATCATCTCCTTAGATAAGTCCCTTTAACATTTCATATAATAAGGGTTTAGTGATGATGAACTCCTTTAACTGGACATTATTTGGGAAGCACTTTATCTGCCCTTTCATTCTAAATGAAAGCTTTGCTGGCTAGAGTAATCTCAGATGTAGATCCTTACCTTTTATGACTTCAGATACTTCTTTCCAGCCCCTTCTTGCCTGCAAGGTTTCTTTCAAGAAATCAGCTGTTAGTCTTACCTACACTCCTTTGTAGGTAACTCTCTTTTTTTCTCTTGCTGCTTTTAAGATTCTCTCCTTATCTTTAATTTTGGGTAATATAATTGTGATGTGCCTTGGTATGTGCTTCCTTGGGTATGACTTCCTTGGGTATGAGCTTCCTGGAGTTCCTAGAAGTCTATTTCTTTTGCCAGATTGGGAAAGTTCTCCTTTATTATGTTTTCAAATACGTTTCCTATTTCTTACTCTTCCTCTTCTCCTTCTGGAACCCCTAGCATTTGGATATTAGAACATTTAAAGTTGTCCCAGAGGTTCCTAAGCCTCTCCTCCTTGTTTTGAATTCTTGTTTCTTCATTGTGTTCTAGTTGAATGTTTATTTCTTTCTTCTGCTCCAAACCTTTGATTTGAATCCCAATTTTCTTCCCATCATGGTTGGTCCCCGGTACATTTTCCTTATTTCACTTTTCATAGCCTTCACTTTTTTTCTCTATTTTGCAACCATATTCAACCATTTCTGTGAGCATCCTAATTACCAGTGTTTTGAACTGTACATCTGATAGGTTTGCTATTTCTTCATTGCTTAGTTGTACTTTTTCTGGAGCTTTGATCTGTTCTTTCATTTGGGTCATATTTTTTTTTGTCTTGGTGCAGCTGCTATGTAGTAAGGGGCGAAGTCTTACATATTTGCCAGGGCAGGGCCACCCACATTGTGTTGTATGTCAGGGAGGGCTACTGGAAGGAACAATGCTACTTGCTCAGCTCTGGGCCTACTTTGAGTCACTTCCTCCATGACCCACAAGTAAACTGGGCCCTTCTGAAGCTGATTCCCAGGTGGGTGATTTTGTGTATTTTTAGAACCTTATGGGTCTCTCCAACAAACTCTCCTGTGGGACTGGGAGTTTCTCCTGCTGCCTCAACTCCCCAGGTTTTTTCAGTCAGAGGTTTTGAGGCTTTATATCCTTGTGCTGGAACCCTCAGTTTCATGGTTTGTCTTGCTTCCCAGGTTTTCCACATGCAAATGTGAGACTGCCTGCTCTACCAGCTGCCACCTTGCCTCAAGTTCTCTCCACCCTGGTTGTCCATCTCTGCCACTCCTGTTGGTCTGGATGAATGTTTCTTCTTTAACTCCTTGATTGTCAGATTTCCATACAGTTCAATTTTCTGGTAGTTCTGGTTGGTTTTTGTTTTTAAATTTTTTGTTGTCCTTTTGGTTGTTTAAGGAAGCAAAGTGTATCTAACTACACCTCCATCTTGCCCCAAAGTCTCAACCTTGTTTATTAAAACCAATTATGATGTTTTTAAGCATTAATCAGATTAACACTTAAAAACTTTTCTAATCATTTGATTTACACTAATATTTTTAATAATTTTTGTATTGTATTTTTTCCATTACCATTCAGTCCCTTTATAACCCCTTCCCCACCCTACCACCACAACCACCACACTGTTGTCCATGATTCCATTTTCCTTTTTGCTCAATCCTTCCACCTTACCTCCCCCCACCTTAGCTGTCATTCTACTATCTATGAGTCTGTCTCTATTTGTTAGTTTATTCATTAGATTTCACATATGAGTAAAATTATATGGCATTTGTCTTTCTCTGACTGGCTTATTTCACTTAGCATAATGTTCTTCAGGTCCATCTATACTGTTGCAAAAGGTAAAACTTTCTTTTTTTGTATGGCTGAATAGTATTCAATTGTATAAATGTCCCATGGTTGTTTTATCCACTCATCTACTAATGGATACTTGGGCTACTTCCATAACTTGGCAATTGCAAATAATGCTGAATTGTATATAGGGGTGCTTAAGTTCTTTCTAATTGGTGTTTTGGGTTCCTTCAGATATATCCCCAGAAGTGGGATTGCTGGGTCAGAAAGTAGATCCATTTTAAATATTTTAAAAATATTTTGTTGTATTTTTTAAAGGTTTTATTTATTTATTTTTAGAAAGAGAGAGGGAGAGAGAAAGAGAGGGAAAGAAACATTGATGTGTAGTTGCCTCTCGTGTGCCTACCACTAAGGACCTGGCCTGTAACTCAGGCATGTGTCCTAAACTGGGAATCAAACCAGTGACCCTTTGGTTCACAAGGTGGAACTCAATCCACTGAATCACACAAGCCAGGCCCATTTTTATTTTTTTGAGGTATCTCCATATTGCTTTCCACAGTAGCTCCACCAATCAGCATTCCCATCAAGAGTGCAAAGGGGTTGCCCTTCTTCCACATCTTCACCAGCACTTTTGTGTTAATTTATTGATTATTGCCATTCTGGCAGGTGTGAGATGATAACTCTTTATGGTTTTAATTTGCATTTTTCTGATGATTAGTGACACTGAGCATCTTTTCATATGTGTATTAGCCAATCTGTATGTCCTCTCTGGAGAAGTGTCTATTCAGGTCCTTTGCCCATTTTTTAATTGGGTTGTTTGTTTTTTTGGTGTTGAGTTTTGTAAGTACTTTATAAATTTTGGATATTAATACCTAATCATTTGTATTGGCAAATATGTTCTCCCATTGTGTGGGTAGTCTTTGTAATTTGTGATGTTTTCCTTTGCTGTGCAAAAAACTCTTTAGTTTGATGTTTGTTTATTTTTTAGTTTTGCCATTTGTTTGGTTTTTTCCTATTGTTTCCCTTGCCTGGGGAGATTTTTCCGAAACATATTGCTATGAGCTATATCCGAGATTTTGCTACCTGTTTTCTTTCATGATTTTTATGGTTTGGTATCTAACATTTAAATCTTTAATCCGTTCTCATTTTATTCTTGTGTGTGGTATAAGAAGTTGGTCTAGTTTCATTTTTCTGCATGTATCCATTCAATTTTCCCAATACCATTAATTGAATAATCTTTCTTTAGCCAGTTGTTTGTGCTTACTTCCTCTGTTGAATATTAATTAACTATAAAGGTATGGGTTTATTTTGGGCCCCTCTATTCTGTTCCATTGATCTATGTGTGTGTTTTTATGCCATATCATGCTGTTTTGATTACTATGGCCTTATAGTATAATTTGATATTAGGTAGTGTGATTCCTCCAACTTTATTCTTCTTTCTCACGATCACTGTTGTTATGTGGGCCTTTTTATGGTTCTATATAAATTTTTGAAATATTTGGTCTAGTTCTGTGAAATACATCACTGGAATCTTGATAGGAATTGCATTGAATCTATAGATTGCTTTGGGTAGTATAGACATTTTAATTATGCTAATTATTTCCATCCATGAACACAGCATTTGTATCTTTCACTTAGTTGTATCTTCTTCAATTTCTTTCTTCAGTGTCTTATAATTTTCTGAATACCAGTCTTTTACATCCTTGGATAGATTTATTCCTAGGTATTTTATTCTTTTTGAAACCATTGTAAATGGGATTGCTGTTTTAATTTCTCTTTCTGTTAGTTTGTTATTGGCATATGAAAGTGCAACTGATTTCCGGGTATTAATTTTGTATTTTACTACTTTGATGAATTCATTTATGAGTTCTAGTCATTTCTTGGTGGAACCTTTGGGATTATGTATGTACAGTTTCATGTCACCTGCAAATAAAGACAGTTTCATTTCTTCCTTTCCAATTTGAATGTCTTTTATTTATTCTTCTTGTTTGGTTTCTGTAGCTAGGTTTCTAGAATGATGTTGAACAAAAGAAGTGAAAGCAAATGTCCCTGTCTTATCCCCAATCTTAAGAGGACACTTGTAGTTTTTGCCTCATGAGGACGCTTGTACTTTTGGCAGTGGGTTTGTCATATATGGCACATATTATGTTTAGGAATGGATGCTGGATTTTATCAAATGCTTTTTCTGCATCTATTGATATGATCACATAGTTTTTATCCTTCATTTTTTTTATGTAGCGAATCACATTTATTGAATCACATTCACATTTGTGAATGTTGTACCAGCATTGCATTCCCAGAATAAATCCCACTTAATCATTGTGATGAATTGTTGTATTTGGTTTGCTAATATTTTGTTGAAGATTTTAGCATCTATGTTCATGAGGGATATTCGCTTATATTTTCTTTTTTCTGTAGTGTCTTCATTTGGTTTTGAAATTAGGATAATGCTGGTCTTATAAAATGAGTTTGGAAGCCTTCTGTTGAATATTTTGAAATAAATTTTTAAAGATTTTATTTATTAATTTTTAGAGAGAGAGGAGGGGAGGGACAAAGAGAGGGAGAGAAACATCAATGTGTGGTTTTCTCTGGCAAGCCCCCTACTGGGGACCTGGCCTGCAGCCCAGGAATGTGCCCTGACTGGGAATTGAACCAGCCACCCCATGGTTCACAGGATGGCACTCAATCCACTAAGCCACACCAGCCAGGGAAAATATTCTGAAATAATTTAAGGAGAGATGTTTATTCTTCTCAGAATGTTTGGTAAAGTTCACCTGTGAAGCCATGCTGTCTTGGGCATTTGTTTGTTGGTAGTGTTTTTGATTACTGCTTCAATTTCACTAGCTATAATCTGTCTATTCAGATTCTCTGTATCTGCCTAATTTAGTTTTGGAAGATTGTATGTTTCTAGGAATTTATCCATTTCATCCAGGTTGTACAGTTTTTTGCCATATAATAGTTCATAATGTTTTTTTTTTTGTAATCCTTTGTATTTCTTTGGTGTCAGTTGTTTCTCCTCTTTCATTTCTAATTTTATTTATTTGGGTCCTCTCTCTTTTTTTCTTGATGAACCTGGTTAAAAGTTTGTCAATCTTGTTTATCTTTTCAAAGAATCAGCTCTTGGATTCATTGATCTTTTGTATCATGTTTTTAGACTCTATTTCATTTATTTCTGCTCTGATCTTTATTATTTCCTTCCTTCCACTCACTTTGGGCATTGTTTGTTGCTCTTTTTCAAATCCTTTAAGTGTAAATTAGAAAATTAGATTGTTTAAGCTTTTTTTTTTTAAGATAGTCCTATAATGCTGTGAATTTCCCTCTTAGGATTGCTTTCCCTTTGTACCATAGATTTTGGATTGTTGTGTCCTCATTTTCACTTGTTTCAAGGTATCTTTTGATTTCATTCTTGACATCATTCTTGATATATTCATTGTTTAATAACATGCTATTTAGCTTTCCTGTCTTTGCATGTTTTTCAGTGTCCTTGTGATTTATTTCTAGTTTCATAGCATTGTGGGCACAGAAGACACTTGATATGACTTCAGTCTTCTTAAATTTATTGAGACTTGTTTTGTGTCCTCATGTATTCTCTCCTAGAAAACATTCTATGTGTACTTGAAAGGTATGTATATTTTGCTGCTTTGGGGTGTAATGTTCTCAATATATCAATTAAAACCATTTGATCTAGTGTGTCATTTAAGGCCACCGTATCTTTGTTGATTTTCTGTCTGGAAGATCTCTCCATTGAAGTCAATGGGGTGTTAAAATCCCTGACTATGACTGTATTTTTACTGATCTCTTCCTTTATGTCCATCAAATATTGCTTTATGTATTTAGGTGTTTCTATGTTGGGTATGTAAATATTTACTAGGGTTATATCTTCTGGTTGGATTGCTCCCTTTATCATTATGTAGTATACTTCCTTGTCTTTACTATAGCCTTAGTTTTAAAGCTTATTTTGTCTGATAGAAGTATTGCTACCCCAGTTTTTTTTCCCTTTCCATTTGAATGAAATATATTTTTCTATCCCTTTACTTTTAGCTTGTGTGTATCTTTTAATCTGAGGTAGGTCTCTTGTAGGCAGCCTATATATGGGTTCTCTTTTCTTATCCAATCAGCTACCCTACATCTTTTGGTTGAAGCATTTAAGCTATTTACCTTTAAGGTGATTATTGATAGATACATATTTAGTGTCATTTATGTTAGACTATTTCCCTTTGTTTGTTTGTTTTTTTTTCTTTCTTTCTCTGTTTCTTCTTCTTAAAGCAAGGCCTTTAACATTTGTTGCAGTATTGGTTTGGTGTTAACAAACTCCTTTAACTTTTTCTTGTCTGGGAAGCACCTTATTTCTCCTTTGATTTTAAATAATAGCCTTGCTAGGTAAAGTAGCCTTGGTCTTTGTTTTTCATCACCTTGAATATTTCATGCCACTACCTTCTGTCCTGAAATGTTTCTATTGAGAAATCAGATGACAGTGTAATTGGTGGTCCCTTGTATGGAACTATCTGCTTTTCTCTTGTGGCTTTTGGGTTCTCCCCTTTTCTTTAGGCCTTGCCATTTTGATTATGAGGTGTCTTGGTGTAGGCCTCTTTGGGTTCAACTTGTTTGAAACTCTCTGAGCTTCCTGGACTTGTGTGTCTTTTTTCTTCACCAGATTAAAGAAGTTTCCAATTATTATTTCTTCAAATAGTTTCTTGATAACTTGATCACTCTCTTCTCCTTCTAGTATTCCAATGATGTGGATGTTGTTATGTTTCATGTTATCCAAAATGTTTCTTAAGCTCTCTTCATTTTTTTTCTTGCTCTTCTTATTTTTTTTATCTACCTTGTCTTCTAAATCACTGATTCAATCCTCTGCTTCACCTAATCTACTGTTTATTCCTTCCAGTGTATTATTTATTTCAGATATTGCATTCTTTATTTCTGCCAGGTCCTTTTTTATGGTTTCTTTGTCCTTTCATGCTATTCAGTATTATGATCATTATGCATATGATCATTACTCTAAACTCTCTATCTGATGAATTGCTTGCCTCAATTTCATCTAGCTTTTTTCTGGAGAATTTTCTTGTTATTTTGTTTGGGGCTTGTTTCTTTGTCTTCCTATTTTGGCTGCCTCTTTGTGTGTGTTTCTATGTACTAGGTATATCTGCAAGACTCTGGTACAAGCCTAAGTGAAACCCTGCCTATGAATGGCCCTAGGCCTCCTTTTTGAAGCTATCATCAATCCACACCTTGTAGCTCCCTCTGCTGGCTCTGGGTCTTTGCAGAAAAAATGAGGCTGCACACCAAAGCCTGCTTTTACCAGCTTCAGGCCCTGGATATGGTCAGTTAAAGTCTCATAGCTCCTAGAGCGCCTCCCCTGCCTGCAAGCTTTCTGTTAGGCTTAAACAGTGAAAGTCTTCCAGCTGTACTCCTCAGCAGAAGGGCTTAAGCACCACAGGGTGGGTCAGAGCTGATACCACTTGCAGGGTTTGCTTTGCTTGAGAAAGATGACTCCTGAAGTATGGGGAATGACTCAGTATAGGGATCCTGGCAGCTGACCATTCAGATTTCTCCCCAGAGACACCAACCCCAGACTCTCTTTACACATCTCTAGTTCTCTCTGCCCTCCCTCTGCTGGAGCCCCAGGTAAGTGGCTGCATATGGAATTTTGCATGTTCATCTTTTAAGAGGCTCTCTGAGTCTCCAGCCCTCTCTCCCTGGTGGACGAAAACCCTGTTGCTTTTTATAGCTGGGTATTATTTGAATTCTTTTTCCTGTTCTGGTGCTATATAGGCTGAGGAGCCTAGCTTGTGGTTTAGACCCCACCCTTAGGGGGAACCACCCAGCTGCTGTAATATCCCTCTGGAACTTCAGCTGACACCTGTGGGAGCCTAGCCAGCTCTCTTGGACCTCCTCCACACACCCTACCAATCATTTTGTGGTGATGTGGTGTCTTTCATAGGTCCGTGGTTTTAAAGCTTCTCTCTAGCTAGTATTCAATTGGTTTTTCAGGTTGATTTTTCTATAATTTAGTTGTAATTCCAAATTGGTCCTGGAAGGAAGTTAATGTAGCTTCCACTTACTCCTCCACTATCTTGGGTTCAAGTTTACACTTGTTTCATCTCACAAAGTAAATTACAAGCTTCTTGAAAACTGTATTTCTCATTATGTGATTATACCAACATCATTACCATCTTCATTATCAGAAAAATATATTTTATATTTCACAATAAACCTCTGAGAAAAGTTACTATGATTATCCCATTTTGCATATTAGAAAGTTCATATATAGAAACATTAATTGATGTCATTTACTAAAGGGCATTCAGTTAATAAGTGGGGGGTTATTATAATGACCCCAAAGAGTCTGGTTCTGGGGTCTAGGCTCTTGACCTATACTTTTGGTCATTTCCTGTGATAGTTGTGAAAATCAAAGAAATTATAGTTATTATCAACAAGTGTTATGATTTCTTTTTATTTATTGCACTCAAGAATTACATGACAGAGAAAGATCATTGCTATGATTTGAACAAGACAGCATAAAGTATTTCCCCTCAACATGAACATGTAATGTGTATATCTACAGATTAGAATGAAAGTTCAATGTTGTACATCAAAATGTTGACAGAGGTCATTTGGGGTAGTGGCATTATGGAGAACTTTTATTTCTTTCTTTGTGCAATTTTGAATTTTTAAAAATATTTGCTACAATTAAGATTATATATTTTGTATAAAACATATAGTTTATATAATGTGCATTGCTTTTGTTGCCAGAAAGTACACAGGAATCTTATAAGAGTTTCAGTCAAGTATAAACTTTCTTGTAACCCTATCACATTCCCTAATCCTAGAAAAGCCAAAACTCCCCTACAGCTTCCCTCCATCCTACATGGCAGGTCTTAGCAAGGACCTTTGACAGTTGCAAGGACTGGGCATTTTGATTACTACTTTGATTTAAAATGATGGGGAGTTTTTATGGCATAATTACGACCAGATAAGTCATCAAGTCATGGGGTCTATATTTTTGCTAAGCTTTTTATTTTTATATTTATATTTTTTCAGGGGCAAAGGAAGAACCACAAAAGAATAGATTTTAAAAGTAAATAGGAGAAAAAATAAAGTTACATTTATGATTAACCCACTCCCACCATGAGTCTTGCTTTTTTTCAATGTTTACTACTTGTTTCCACATATATAAGTGTGTATCTATATCTATATGTATATTTCTATCTATATATATATATACCTACATATAGAGAGGGAACTATTTGATGACTTTAAGATATTTTAAATTTGCATTAGTTTTAATAAATATAATCCACCTTTGGTAAGTTTTAAGAGCCTGCAAAAAGGTTTTGGTTACCTTTCTACAATCTCTGGATATGGGACTAATATTTCATCTGATTTTGGCAAGATGTTGAGACAGACCTTGATGAGACTCAAATTTATTCAGAATAATACATATATATATATTTATATTATATATAAATATATATTATAATATATATATATATATAAATGTTATAGGAAGGTAGAAAAAACACTCAATTTTTTTACTTTGTTTTCACCAAGGAAGGCTTTTCATGTAGAAGACAGAATTTGAACTTGACCTTGAAGGATAAACAGACAGGTAATATATCAGAGTAGTTAAATGCAAGAACTTAACAGTTAGAAAAGTGCTATATTTAAGTGCAATGCTCATTACATAGTAGTTGAGGGACCAAGGACGATCCCTCAGATTCAAAACAAAAATTATTATTATTTAATATATATTCCACTGTAATTTTATTAAAAAATAATTGAATTACATATAATTATATAACACAACATTATTGGTTATGGATTTATCATAATAAGGCAGGTATCTATCTCAAGTTTTACACATTTTAAAAGATATAATTCAAATTAATGTGACATGCATAGGTCCTGTATTAGAAGGTATTCAAAAAGTGTCAGTAGCTGCTACCACCACTGGAAATTGTCCAGACCATAAAAGAGGGGACTGAGCTCCCAGGTAGAAGAAAGAGTGCATGGAGGTGTGTTTAAAACATACAGATCATGCTATGGAGAACTGGAAAATGAGAAAACCTCTGAGATGGTCTGATAAGTAGAAACCAATTAATGAAAGTGAAGATGTCAAAGCTGAGAGCAGAGCTTTTGCATCTTAATCTGGGTCTACACAGCCTCTTCCTTGGTTTCATTTGCATCCATCCATCTCTGGTCTGACACCTCTGACAGCACATTATACCAGTGTCCAGAGCAGGTCCAGAGCAGGTCCGAGTTGGCACTGGGAAACAGAATGCTCCACTAACTAGTAATGATGGTCCCCACATAGCCTCTTACACTGGAATTAATCTTTTATTAGAGAAAATGATTCACCATTACTTTGGGGATTTTTGTTCATATTACATGTGCCAGAGGAAGCCCACATTCCTCTTGAGGGCCTCAGTCAAGGCAATCTTCTTCTACCATCTCCTCTGAATGCTTAAACTCCCTAGGGACCAATATAATTTTTCTTTTTTCATTGTGTATGAATGAGGAATTTGAACACAAAATATACTGCTTATTAACTCCCTTCTTTCTATACAAGCTGCTAAAAGAAATTCAAAGCTTGAGTGATGTTGTAAAGCAGACAGGCAGTCTTAATAAAAGAATTGGGAGTTGCGGTATGTTTGTGTTGCTTTGAGAAATCTGAGCAGTGTGTACAGATCAGTGAAGGGAAGACACTGAACCTTTAGTAGAGATGCTAGAAAGGGATGTAATGTATCCTACATGTATGAGTTGGGGGCCTGTTGTGTGCAAAGCCTTACATAGGGTCAAGACTCTGCCCTGGAAGCTCTCATAAACAGATGGAGATGAAAAGACACCCACATAAAACGTTCAGACTGAGGCAAGGATGCTTCTTGGGCTGAGCCAGATGCTGAATAAGAAGCAAGGGTGGGAGCAGGAGGTAATCTTCAGGGAGCTGTGATGGGGCAGACTGGTCACATGCAGGTCTAAAGGGATGGGTACAAACCTCTCATGAAGAGAGGCATGAGGATCATGGTTCCGAACAAAGGAATAGCCACACCAAAGAGAGGTGGCAAGAGATAGTCCAGTGAGTTTGGCAACAGCGGTGAAAAACTCATAGAGGGGAACAAAACTTCTGGCACTCCTGAGAATGTTAACTATAAAAACTGGGTAGAATTAAAAGTTAGCTACAATGCCTTTTTGGATGTTAAACACTGCACACATGTAAAGGTAGTACTGGATACTGCTGTCAGGAGACTAATAGAAGCTTAATGCCGGGCACTGTCATTTCTTAGCTGGTTGACACTGGACATGTTTTAAACTCTGTGTATGAAAGTACTGATAATAGCTTTCTTACAGGTGGAGAGAATTCAATGATAGTTGCTAGTCATTATAAGTAGTTTACTTACAATCTAACACATGGCAAATATGCAGTAGATTTGATTATTGTATTATTATTTGGCCAGTTCCTCCACCAACCCTAAGATAAAGTACCAAAATCACAAAAATGAAGCTAATATGTAAGCATTAAAAATAATGCTACTTCCCCATTAACTTTCAATTCTGGTTTCCAGTTCATAAATCATAAACATGAGCTCTTGAAGAGATTTGGAAGTTGAGAAAAGAAAAGATTGGAGACCTTGATAGAATTTGGAAGAAAAGAACTCCACAAGCTGAATAGAATCGTTCCAATGGACCCTGAGGCTGAGTTGTGTGCACAGATGGGGAGATTTACAAGGAAAAAAATGAGGGGAGGGAATGAGAAAAATGAGTGGGGCAAGAGGGAGAGAGGAAAGGAGGAGGAGGAGGGAAGAGGAAAAGCAATCATTGCCTTGTGGGAGAATGAGATTTGACAAATGATCCCATCTACCCTTCCCCCCAGAAGTGTCCAAGAATAAATACCTATCAAATATTCCTGAGTAGATAGGAACTTGAACTAAATAGCTTTTAAAGTCCCTTCCAAGTCCATCTTTTTATGAAATTTTGGATTTCGAATAATGAGGCTGGCTACAGAATGCAATTATGTAAAATGAACCCTTTGTTGTTTTTGTTTTCTTGCAGTTAGTCTTTTAAATCCCAAAGAGCAAAACTCAAATGTTTATCAAAGTCATTATATACATGAAATTTGAGTCACCATTACTATATGTCCAAGGATGGCAGATACACTGTTCCTATCTTTCAAATTCCTATAAAAACATGACATTTATGATCTGATCCCTCTGGAGCCCAGCCCTCACTGAATATTCAGAAAGTTTCTTTTTCAAAAATTACAACTGAATAAAATTTTTCACTTAGTGAAACTTAGTGCTGTAACATTAGCCATGAATGCTTTTTTTGGGAAATATAAAAAAAAATACTCTTGTCCTTGGGAATCTAGATCTTTCTAGTATGTATGATCAATGTCATACCTCTTTTTCTACACAATTTGATTTCCCCATTTAAAAGAACAGCTTTACTGCCTGGTTTATTTTGCTTAGCATAATGTTTTCCAGTTCCATCCATGCTGTCGCAAAAGGTAGGAGCTCCTTCTTTCTTTCTTTCTGCTGCATAGAATTCCGTTGTGTGAATGTACCATAGTTTTTTCATTTATTCATTCACTGATGGGCACCTAGGTTGCTTCCAACACTTGGCTATTGTAAATTCTGCTGCTATGAACTCACCTTTAACAGGAACCTAATCAATGAAACAAACAAACAAGCAAAATATAACCAAAGACACTGAAATTGAGAACAGGCTGACAGTGAGCAGAGGGGAGAGGGGAGGGAATTTCAGGGGAAGGGGGGAGGGTTTGCTGGAGCAAGTGTAAAGGATGCATGGACAAAAACTGGGGAGGGGGTGGAAATCGGAGGTAGGGGGAGGGCTAGGGGGTTGGGCTGGGATGGGAGTAAAAGGCAGAAAACTACTTGAACAACAATTTCAATAAATAAATAAGCAGCTTTAATTCCCACCTAGGTTTAAGGTCTTTCATGTTCTATTAGTGTGGCTGTTGAAATTTATTATTATTACACTTGGAACACTTGTTACATTACTGCATTTAACTGAACTTGTATTAGCCAACTTACTCCAAATACAAGGACAGCGTGTGTTATCGATTCTCTCAGATGGGTTTATTCAGAAAAGCACAGATCAGATCTCTCTCTGGACCGCGAGGTTGAACACCTGGCATGTTTAGACTCTGCTAAGGACCATACAAATTTGGAAATTCTTATAAGCACTGACATTTATTGTCATTTTATAGATCTGGGATGGTATTTTATTTACAGGCATACCTTGTTTTATTGAGCTTCACTTTATTGCACTACACAGATATTGTAGGGTTTTTTTTTTCACAAATTGAAGGCAAAACCCTCTGCCAGCAAAAATATTACAATTCACTTTATTGGAGCAGTCTGGAAGTGAACCCACAGTATCTCTGAGGTATGCCTATATTCCTGGATTCTATGACTAAGCTTCGGGTAGGCCAGCACTTTTCTGGCTTTATAGTGAGTAGCTCTGTATTCTGAATAGAAAGGCTTCCATAGAGATAGTCTTTATGTTTTAAATCAACAGATTTTCTCACAAGAATGCCCTTTTCTTTAGAAATATTGTAAACTGGGAAATAATAAGTGTATAACTTTATTTAAAGATATTTGTTCATGTAAATAGAAAGCCAAGACCCAGCAAAGAATAACTTTCTGCACAAAGGGAATGTATACCTGAGTTTGCTGTGAGTTATGAAAATTTGATGAGGTGATTTTTATTTAAGGGAAATATGAAGTGGCTAATTTCAAGCAAATATGAAAGAATATTATTTTATGGACATTGCAAATGGGAAAATTACCTTTAATATGAGGAGCCATTTTGCTCTGCTAGTTGAAAGGCAGAAACAAGAGCAACACTAGACCTTTCTGGAAGAACATATTGGATGAGTGACAGGAATTTGAGGAGGTAGTAAATCAGCCAGATATTAGTTCCATAAAACAAGGATTGGGTTTGTCAAAGCAGAGCATCTACAGTAGAGGCTATAGACCTCAAATAAAGTCTTTTTACTTTCAGAGAAAAAAAAATGGAGTCTTAGAAGAAAAATTCATAAAGCTCATTGGCAGAGCATGAACTAGAATCTTGACCTATAGAAATTTGGCTCAGCAACCTCCCAGCCCACCTGATGTAGGAGAAAATATGTTAGTTGTACCAGCAGTCCCACAGATTCAGTCTGAGTCACCTGGGGGGTGGCCTCCTTGAACCTGTAGAGTGGGAAACATGAGGATACATGTGAGGCCTAATATTGGCCCTTGAGAGAGTGCTGTGCAGTCCTGACTTAGGCTGGAGAACCATACTTGATGAGTTCTGGAATACTCTCTCTCTCTGACACTGAGGCTACAAGGGCTGGGTGTACAGTTGGTATTTAATACATATTTGTTAAATGACTGCATGTTTGCCCATCTTGCTACACTTTTCTGCCATAATGATCCTAATAAATCAGTGCTTTTGTTATACACTGTGCCCATATTAATTTTCAGAGCAACTCATTACCTATGGGGTCAAGTTTAAACTCCCATCCTTCTAGTTGGTAGAGATCACATCCCTTAGCCTTTCATCTATCTCAATTGGAGCAATAACTCAAACCCTACTCAAATCATGCTTCTTGTATGAAACCTTCTTTGATTATCCTAAACTTATCTTTTTTTTCATCTAAAGTCACATATATAGCCCACAATCAGAATAGCAAGGATGTGCTATGTAGTGAACACCTCCAGAAGCAATGCTTATATAAAAAACAATAGGACTAAGTGGCACAGTTTTTGGTGAATTCCTCAAAAAGTCACCAGTAAGATTGAGTTCCATTTACTCAAGAGATTCCATGCTATACAAATGCTGTTTACTATAGTTCACAATCTATCTGGGAGTGATCCCTTTCTTCCTTCCCTGTCTCACCTTCTCTAACCCTCCCTTGAGCTTCTTGGAGTCACTTCCCAGATAGGCTACCTGCACCCAACTCCTTATTTTTGGGTTTGCATTTAAGGAAACCCAAAGTAAGACACCCTATATTGAAAACTTAAATAACAATAAAGTGTCCAACTAGAGCTATGCACATTATAGGGGCTAAAATATACAGATTAAATGAATATGGATGAATGAAAAATATGGAAGTTCAGAGTGGCTGTTCATTTTCAATAGGATCCCCTTGTGGCCTAGTTGGTGCCCCAACCAACTGATGCACCCATCTTACACCTGTTGTGTTGGCTGTCACAGGGGCCTCTTCTCTAGAGAACAACCCTCAGCCAAGGAGAGCTGCCTCACTCAGGAGGTCACATATACCTCTAGAGGCAGTCAGTGATTGATTGATGTGGGGACACCACAGGCTACTCCTCTTGCCTCAGAGGGGGCTCTGTGGTGAAATTTGTACTCCAGACTTCCTTGTGGGATCAGGTTGAAGCTAGATGCCATATCAGCTTCTACCATCTTGCTCACCAGCTTTCTCTGCCCCATCCTGCTTCCTTTACTCCCTTTTATCTAAGAGCCCTCCCTCAATTTAGATTGCACAAATCTAAATCCTCATTTCAGCCTCTGATTTCAGAGAACTTGATTTAAGACAATTCCTGATTTCCATTGATCGTCATTATCTTCCAGGGCCTTTTCCCAAGATTCCTGGACAACCTGCTACTTCTTTTCTCATATAATGTGACAATTCATATGTTCAATAAATTTTAGAAACTTCACCTATGCAACAAGATAAGATGATCTGCCCATTGTCATTTTCACCTCCTTCTATTAAGAGTCCAAGAACGGTGGTTGGCAACTCTTTCAAGAAGCAACTGAAGAAGATGTAAACTCTTCAGGACATGGAATGACATGACTAAGGAATTTATCTAGGAATAATAAATTGGAGAAATTTAGAGAAAGAAAGCATGACTTTTCTTTATTTCTTTCCACATAATTTTTATTGTAACACTATATAGAATAATATTTAATATAACTCAGCTAGTATTTTATGAGGCCACTTTGAGGTTAGAATATTTTGACTGCCCTATTGCTTTTGTAAGTGAAGGGAACAGAGTAGCTAGAAAGACCAAGAACAACCTTTTAAATTCCCCAAGGCCCTTTTTAATGGAGTGAATAAAATCAAATTTCAATAATCCATGGGTAGATTATCTATGGCAGTGCTTGTCAGACTTCAATGTGCACATGAATCACCAGGAAATCTTGTTTAAATGTATACTCTGGTTCAGTAGGTCTAGGGTCATGCCTTAGATACTATATATATGAAAATGTTTCTTAAAATGACAATGCTAATTGTCCATAGGCTGTATTATTGTCCACAGACTGCACTTTAAGTAGCAAGGTTTTATATTTTCTTTCACTCCAGTAGTTCTCTTTTTTCCTCCTCTGTGACCGTGTAGATAATATAATCTAAAGATAAAATTGAAAATCATACATTGAGATTCTTCATGACTATGCAGTGTAAGCAAAATTGTTCTCCTGCCATGATGATAAACTCTGTCTCTAAAGATATATAATGATGTTGTATTTGATCTGAAATATGAAAAATATTGACTTTGAGTCAATTATTCTTGTAGAAGGAATCAGGCTGAGACTAGATTTCTCCTTAGTACACATCCTCACCTAGCTTTCATAAAAGGATATCATTTTATTTTTTTATTATTCTTTTAAAGATTTTATTTATTTATTCTTAGAGAGGGAAGGAAGAGGGAGAGACAGAGAGAGAAACATCAAAGTGTGGTTGCTGGGGGACATGGCCTGCCACCTAGGCATGTGCCCTGACTGGGAATCGAACCTGCGATGCCTGGTTCGCAGCCAACTCTCAATCCACTGAGCTACGCCAGCCAGGGCAAAGGATATCATTTTAAATGATAATGAAAGGAAAATAAATATAGTCAATAACAGGATCATAAATAGTCTGCATAACAAAAATATACTGATTGTATCCTAGCTTGCCTGCCCTTTGGGGATACCACTCCACAATGGGAAATTTTAGATTCAGTTCCTGAAATGCTTCATCAAGTTCGAGTTCATATTTTTAACATGAAATACCAAATTCAAGGCTTACTATAGTATATTTCTTGAATTTTAAGTTAGGCTTGAAGCCATTCACTTCTCCTAGATAGCTAGTCCATGTTTCCAAGATATAGCTGCCATTCTGAGAAGTATGCATCTTCAAAAATATCTTGTTTATTTATATTTAAGATAATACAGATCATCTATACATCTTTACAATGTTCTCAGTAAAATGAATATGCGCAATATTTATAAAGTGAGAATATCACACACATAACATATTGTTTTTTCACAGGGGAGTGTTGAACACTAAAACAAGATGAAATTTATAAACTTTCTAATTTCCCCACAGACCAATGTTTTTTCATCTTTTACATTTTCAAAATAATCACTGGGGTTGATGTCAGCCAAAATGGCAGAGTAGGGGCCTAACTTCTGACAATTGCCTCCTTCATAAAATCTACAAGAACATTCGCAAAAAAATAGAACTAGCTAGAGTTAATTTTTGTAACTCTGGAAATTAACCAAAGACAAATAAGTTATCTATTAAGAGTCTAGTATCAAGAATATATAAAAAACTCTGAAACTCATCAATAAAAAGACCAATGTGGGAAAAATATTTGAATAGCCATTTCCTCAAAGAAGATATGCAAATGTCCAATAAACATATGAAAATATTTCCAACATCATTAGTTATTAAGGAAATGCAAATAAAAACCACAATGAAATACCATTTTATACCAAATAGCATTTCTATAATAAAAAAACACAAACAAAATCAAGTGTAGACAAGGCTGTGGGGAAGTTAGAACCATCATTCAATGCTGCTGGGCATCTAAAGTAGTGTAGCTTCTGTGAAAACTGGTATGGCTGTTCCTCAAAACCCTACACATAGAGTTATCATGTGGTCCAGCAATTCCATTTCTAGATATGTACAGAAAAGAACTGATAACATATCTTCACACAAATAGTCAATACTTCAAAAAGAATATTTATAGCAGTTTTACTGATAATAGTCAAAAAGGAGAAGCAACCTAAATGTTCATCAACTGATGAATGGATAAATGAATGAGACATACCTATACAATGGAATATTATTCAGCTATATAGAGGAACAAAGGACTGATCCATGCTGTGGAATGAATGAAACTTGAAAACATATGTGAAAGAAATCAGACACAAAAGGCCATATACTTAATGATTCCCTTTGTATGTAATGTCAAAATAGGCAATTCCATAGAGACAGAAAGTAAATTAGTGGTGACCAAGCTCTCGGCTGGAAGAATGGAGAGTGACTGTTAATGGATATGTAGTTTCTTTGTGGGGAAATTAAAATGTTCTAAAAATGAGATGAAGGTTGTACAGCCTTGTGAACATATGGGAACCACTGAATCGTATACTCTAAAAGGGTTATTTTTTGTTTACGAATCATACCTGAATTCTTAAGAAAATGTGAGTTCACAAAAAAAAAAGACATATTAAACTTTACTGCAAGTACAAATAATATTACAAACCCTAATTTAATTGATTTTGGGGCCATTTTTTAAATTGTTCTGCTAATTTGATACCACCTATTGGTATGAATATTTGAAGCTAAGAGCAAAAATCATCCCTGTGTTCATGAGGCTGCATTCATTCACAAAAAATGAATAGAGAATGTGCATGCTCAAAGCTAAGAATTCTTGAGGAAGAAATAAAACCCAGGAAATAAATATACACCGACAGGAGTAACATAATTTTGAATTAGTTTAGCTTTGTTACCTCTGGTCAAAAAGTTTGAAGTAACAGAGAAAAGAAAGAGAAAAACATCATTGCAGGAAATTTGAGTTTTAATTTGAGGAAAGTCATATAGTTATTCTCATTGTTACTTAATAATTTGTGGGCAAATTTTCTCTCCATAGAGCAGTTGTCTTCTCTGGTGATCATGATGAAAATGTACATTTGAATCACCTGGGGACCTTGTTAAACTGCAGATGCTAATTCTGTAGTATCTGGGTTGGAGCTGGAGATTCTGCTTATCTGAAGAATTTGCAAATGCTGATGATAATTGTCCATGGCTTGATCATACTTTCAGTAGCAAGGTCTTACTTGACTTTTCTTCTCTTTCTCCTCAGCACACATAACTTAATAAAAAACATCCATTTAGTCACCCAGTTGAATAAATAGGTGATTTTCTCTGCTGTGGATAAAAGTCTTCCTATATATACTTTCCTAGGCATACACACACACACACACACACACACACACACACACACAGTGGAGAAATCATAGCACCTCAAACATGAGGAGAATTTTGTAGATTCCGTCAGCATTTTTTTCCTATATAATCTCAGAGCACACTGCTACTGCCACATTTTTGCACATAAGAAATGTGAATTTCAGTCAGCTGTGAAAATTGAAGTTTGCCTTCATCGTGCATGGGAATTACTTCAATAAACTTTACTTGAATAAGTGAAACTCAGTGTAAACACTTAAATGTGTAGGCTGCTGCCTATCAGGACTAACACCCATCTCCATATGGGTTACCAAAGCTGCAAAAGATATGATGTTCCATCACTAGCCTTCTGAGTCACAGGCATATTATCAAGAATCCATATACTTTTTCATGCTATGAACAGCTTCATGGAAGCTTACCTCACCAAGGTAATACAGAACCTAATGAGGTCCTTTCTCTCCTTTGCTGGCTCCTCCTACACCCGGAAGAAAATTAAGCTCTGTTATTCACGATTAAAATAAAGTTGTTCCTTAAATAGAATTCCCTAGGCCTATGACCAAACAAGGCAGGCAGAACTGACCTGGGCCCTTGAAAATAAGTTCTTGAGGGTAAGGTCTAAAGTCATCAGTACTTAACATTTGTTGGATACCTAGTATGTGCTCCAGCACTGTGATGGTTTCTTTAATCATCACAACTAAAGAAACAAACTTCTTGAGAGCAAGGATTTGCCTGGCTTGTCCAACATAGTATTTGTAGTAGCTGGAATGGTGCTTGGCACATAGCAGATGTGCAGTAAACATTCACCAATTGAACAAATGAGCTATAAATTAGATAATGTTTAATTAGACAAATGTCCCTTTCTCAGGCCCTCTTTGCCAGAGCTATCTGGGCCCCATGAATCACGACTAACTGTAATTGTTTTATGAGCCTTTATCCTCCAGAGCATAAAATTACTGGAAGCACCCTGAAGGTGCAGAAGCTCTGGGTATAAGAAATAGGACATTCCAGACCACAACAACCAGATGACCGGACCCCGCACCCAAATATAACATTCAAACATATTGCAGCCTATACAAGACCAAGTGAATCATCCTGCTCTACAGCCACCCCAACTGCCTAATAAAAGCTCAAAGCTCCCACCCCTAAGGGTTGGTGTTGGTGCTTTTTCTGCACCTAGCTTTTCCCCTCCCTTTGGAAAGTAAAAACAAAAGCTTTTACTCTCTGCACTTTCTTCTCTTTATGAATTCTTTCACGGCCTGCGTCATGACCACCCTGAGAGTGTTCTACTTTTACAAGAAAAATGCCTCAGATGTTCAGAGATTATGTAACTTCTCCTAAGTCACAGAGCTAGTGCATATCATAGCTGGAATTCAAAAGATGGTCCGTGAGCTCTGAAGTACATACTAGATCAGCCATGCTCTCCCATTTTTTAAAATCTTACAACAAAGCATGGTATCTCTTGTCTCCCAAGGTGTGCCTAAGTATTACGGGCATGGCCTCTTTCTTCTTATTCTGACCGAAAGTTCATTCTTCTCTCTCTGGCATGAGATTACACATTAGGGTAAATTCAATTAGGGAGAACTTATTTCACAAGCATAGGTAATTTACGAAGTATAGCAACAAATGACCAGTAACACAGTAGTGTGTCCTCAGACTCTGGCTGAGTACCACTACACTTAGGGTTGGTAGATTTAGCAAATAAAAATATAGGATGCCCAGGTGAACTTGCATTTCAAATAGACATGCAAACAATATTACAATATTAATGCAAACAATATTACAATATTAATGCAACATATAATGCAACATTTGGGACGTACGTATTAACAAATTATTTGTTGTTTGTTTGAAGTTCAAGTTTGATTGGGAGTATTGTGTTTTACCTGGCAATCTTAATTATATTAGATCACACCCCCTACCTAACACAATAACAGAATCTAAAAGTAGTTGGTTGAATGGACAAAATAAATAGATAAGTAGAAGAATAGATAAACAAATGATTTTTCAGAATCCCTAATTCTCTGTTTTGGACATTATATTTTGGTAAATGTCAAAGTGTGTCCTATCTTATCTCATCTGTAACATCACTATATGTCCTTGGAGTCAGAGCTTATCTTTGGGACCAGGAGCATTTTTTGGCTCAGGCTGCACAGTCAGAAAGTTTTCAGTTTTAGGCTTATCTTTAGATTAAATTATCCACAGAAAATAGGAGTGAGTACAGAAGTGAAAGAAAATGTTTATCAAACAACTTTAAAAGTAATCTCATTAAAAAGTCATACCACTGTCCCTGTATTAGTTTCCTACTGCCACTTTAGTAATTTACCACAAACCTAGTGGCTCAAAACAGCACAAATTTATTAGTTTACAGTCCTGGAGGTCAGAGTGTAGGGGGTTAAAATCAAGGTATTGGCAGGGCTGCATACTTTCTGAGGGCTTAAGAGAATCTATCTCTTACCTTTCCCAACTTCTGGGAATCCCTACATTCTTTGGTGTCTGGTCCCCTTCCAAAAATGGCATCACTCCAACCTCTGCTTCTAGCCTTGCTTTTATGATTTCGACCTTCTTGACTCTTATGATTACATTCATAAGATTATCCAGTCAGATAATCCAGGCTAATCTTCCCCTCTCTGGATCCTCACTTTAATCATGTTTCAAAATTCCATTTACCAGAAAGGTAACATATTCACAGGTTTTGAAGATTGGGACACAAATATCTTCAGTGCCATTAGTTGCCCTACAACAATCACTATGAATTAATGTGTAATTGTATTGCACAGTGCTTTTTATAAGTGTTAACTGATGAAATGTAAACCATTAAAGTATACCAACATTTTTACAACTTCTTTCTAGTGTTTCTTCATTTTTTAATATCCTTGGAAGCTTTCTGATTTCTGAGAGGCCTTACTTGAAGAGATGTGATTTCTTATCTCAATAATGGAAGAATTGCCCAGTTTGGTACACAAATCTGGTCCTCAACCTCAGCTACACATTAGCATTAACTAAGGACTTTTTTAATGTCCCAATGTCAAGGCTGCACACTGAGTCAACTATATCAGCATCTCTGGCAAATGAATTCTGGCTTAAACATTTTTAAAAGCTCCCCAAGTAATTCCAATGTGTGTCCAGAACTGAGAACAGCTACATTTAACTTAACCTTCCATTGCCAGGCTAACATAGTTTTTTCTTCCTTTATTCCTTCCTGATTTCTTCTTCTAGCCTATTTTTCTTGCTATGTTCAACTTTCTGTCTCTTTTTGTAGGTAATTTTGATTCCATCATATTTGATAAGGAAAGACATACAAAGGCGTTCAACAATCAATATGGTGCAGCTTAGTGTGGACAATGGAAACAAAAAGATGATCAGCTTTACCCCCAATGAGCAAGTTTTCCACCTATTTCACTCTTAGTTTCCTCATCTGCAGAATGAGGGGTTTGGAATAAAACTCTCTATGGTCTTTGAAATTTATAAACCCCATAATTCTAAATATAAAAACAAGAGCATGGTCTTATTAAAGGAACTCTGGGTCCTCAAACTAAAGATTAGGTCTAATTTCATTAAAGGCAAATGGTTTTATTCCATGCATCACTGTTTGTCTTAGTTTTGTTTCCTCCAGAAGCAGAATAAGAGAAAAGGATTTGAGTGCAAGTGATTTATTTAAGAGGTACCCTAGGAAGCACCAGGACAAAGCAGGTTATCCAGAGTAGATCCTCAAGTTGAGTGTCACAGTAAGGAACTGTAGCTCAGTCCTGCTGGGTAACCCTTGCACCTGTGTAGAACATGGTCTTCAGAGTTTTCCCACCAGAGGAGAGAGGTTGCTGGAGGTAGAGGGGCTGTATGCCCATATTTGATTTTTGTCACTCGTTAGTTGATGGCCACTCTTGAGGACTGTTAACTCTCTAGTTCTTTCAGCTTGCTGTAATAAGGACAGAGAAATTTGGTAGCAAAAAAAGCCTTTAGGCAAAAGAGATGTAAATGGTGACATTTTGGTGTCAGATCAATGTGCCCCACAGAGTTAGGGCCAAAGAAAATACGGACAGATGCTGAAGTGACTTTTTAAAAAATGCCAATAAACTATTATGCATAATTAAGGACATTTGAGAAATAAGTTAATTGACATTCTGAAGTGCTTTGAGAACCCTCCCCACCCTTCAAGAAAACTCCTGCTGGCAGACAGGTAATTGCAACAAACTATTCTCCCTGTATTAAAGGCTCTCTTGGATTCTTTTAGGAAGCTGATAAAAATTTTAACTGTGTTGGGCACCATTTAGTTAAGAGTGTGTTTCAGGTCACTAAATATTAGGAGGCTAAAAAGCTAGATTGTCAGTAGTGAAAATAAATAAAAATAAATATTACTTTCAGGTATTGACAAACCCCTATGCGGGAATTAAAAAAAGGAAGAGATTGCTAGGATGCTGTGCATCTCCTCTCCGAGCCCAGAGGGAGAAAGTGGTCCTTTCCATGCCCAGGCCAGAGCCTGCCGACATGTACCAAGGCACACAGACTTGTTTTCTCCCCACGCAATAAAGAATGTCACTACTATGGCTCAGGTTCATCACAGCTGTGTACTCCTAAGACCAAGGACTCCTTCCATGACTTATTGTAGATTGCCCAACAAGAGGGGTTGGCCATTTCACAATACAGCCATTATAGAACATGATAAATGTTGTGACTTCAGATCCACTACTCTCATCTCTCTTGATTTCATTCATCAGAGTCTTTACCATGACAATGATGGAAGGGCAGTGCCCCTGAGCCAGTCCCTGCTAGTGCAGAGTAGAAGAAATAAATGAGTTTGGGGGTGGATGGAGACAGTGTAGTGGGTGGAACATATGTCCCCAACATGAATGAATCAGGGTCTTAGGTCTCCAGAACAGGAACATATATTCAAAACCATCAAAAGGTACCCAGCCCCATCTGAGCTGCTGTATGACCAAAGCTACAAGAACTAGACTAGACCAAAAGGAGAATCACTCAGTTGAGTCTAGTCCACACTGCTTATCCACTGAATTATGTGTAAATTAAATGGTTATTGCCTTAAGTCACTATGTTCATGGTGTTTGTTATACAGAAAAAAATTAGTAATATGGTGAGGGGAACCCTGTCCTGATGAGTCCTCCCAGTCATGGATGAAATGAATCATCCCAGACACAATCTGTTGTTCCAGTGGGAAAGGGGGTGGTGATTTCCTCTAGTGGAGAATGCACCAAGCCCTTCTCCAAAATAGTTTTTGTTGGGCTCAGTATGTGTAGGGGCATACAGCATGCATACATAGCTCATCAATTAATGTCAAAAAGCTATAGTTTTAGAAGACAGGTATCTATAGATAACAATTGAAGGAACACAGAGATCTGCCTCAGGTCAGGGTCTGTTAGACATGCTGATGCCAGATGGTCTTTAAGACGTGTTTCATGAGATAAGGAGTTCATTCCTTATGCCTTGAACTTAAACATCCAGTTTATATCAACAGAGCCATACAAAGCAAAACAAGCTTCAAAAGGAACAATGTATTCTTCAGGCCTGATTTCCCACAGGAACCCTCAGTTTTAGTATCCGGTCATGCCTGCCACCTGCATTCCTATTGTTCTGGTCGAGACTTACAGACCTGTTTCAAGGCCTTGCTCATGTGGGGCTACAGTCTCTGATATCACACAAAGTGGTCCCCAACAACATGGTTTATTCAGCAACAACTCATGGGCATTTAAGGGAAGTTCTTGACATTTCAAAAATATTTGCAAGTCTATTTAGCCCTCGTTAAAATAGCTCAAATTTTATTACAATTTGTTTGTTGCATATAAGCCCATTATGTTAGATTTATCTTGTAAATTTTCTCCTTCTGCACCTATGTTTATTCAGACCCTGATCATCTCAGCCTGCCCACAGCAAGCCACTGTTCCAAATCAACCTCCTTCACAACGTTTGCCTTGACTTCTGGCCCTAAATGACTCCTTCATCCACTAAACCCATACAATCATAAAAAGGATCTCATTATTTCACACTATATCCATCAGCCTAAAAGTCTTACTTCCCATATAGGCTGTAAGTTTCTTGTGGGAAAGAAGTTGCCTGTACCTGGTATGGTATCTTTCACATGGTTCAACATGTGTGAGCATCCATCCAAAAATGTAGGTGTCTCATGGATCTACTATCTATTGTTCTTCAAGCTGATACATGGCAGGAGGAAAAGGTTCTAACTCCATGGCTCTTCTTTGGCTGTATATTTGTGTCGGTTACTTTTTATGATGCTTAGCTTTGCAGTTTCTAATTATATTTTATGATTGGTAAAGAAATACCAAGGTGGTATTATCCTTAGAGTCATTGTGAAGTATTGTTACTGTGCTGAATGTGGTTTCAGGAGTTAAAATGGAGTTCAGAAAGAATGGGCAGGGGTGCTTGCTGCTCAATATAACAAACTGAGTGAGTGCAGAAGACCTTCAACACATCTGTGATACTGAATTCTACTGAGTTAAACACATCTCCACTTTCTTGTTTTTCTTTTTTCCCTTCTTGTAACAACACACTTGGGAAGCAAATTGAAACTCTGGTCCTCATTAGAGATAAGATCAACCTTACACATAAGGATTTCTTTTCAGTTTAGTGATACTGTCCTTTGAACTTGAAGAAGGTCAGGTTTCAAGGATATTATATTTCTGGTAGATGAGTCTTTATTATGGATGATAATTTTAAACCCCATTCCCTGGTGGAGAATCACCAGCAGCAAGCACTGGAACTCAACAGGGTCTCTGAGAAGATCTAAGCAAGACAAGCATAACAATGCAAGAGAAACATCAGTCCACACATTTCCCCACAGAGTATGAGGCAAAATTTGTAAACACTGACAAAGCTGACCTAGAAGATAATCTGAAACAAAGACAAAATTTACTTGAACTATTGACCCAAAGGTTCAAATGATGTCTCTTGGAATAAGAACTAAACTATCTACTTTCACAGTTTTTCCAGTTATAAGTTCAAGGGTTCAAAGGTGGTGACTGGTTGAAAACTCAGACAGCTTGAATCAAAATGTATTTAGTCACTAACAACTTGTGTGGCTGTTAACAGATTATTTAACCTATATTAGTATAGGTTCTTTATTTGTAACTTAACCCATAGATAATGCAACTTATAGGTTGCTTTACACATTTCCTAATAAGCAATAGTCATGCAGAAAATGTTAATTCTTCTCATGCAGTGCTGTTAGCTTGCTTTGGTCTTAGCATTGTTAAAAAAAAAAATATATTTTTGTACCAGTGTCTCAGGTCAAGACTCTGGAAGCCAACCCTTAGACAAAGATTAATTTATCAGTAATTTATTATGAAATTGCTCCCAGAAAAGTCTGGTGAAGTAGTGAGGGAAGCTGGACAGGGAACAGAAAGGAATCAAGTGAGGATGGAGGCATTTCAAGTGGATTTCCAGCTCAGCCTGACCTCAAGAGGTACTCCACCGTTTGCCCTATCTCATGACAAGGGAACTGGGACTTCATAAGTCAGTACTAAAGAATCATCAGTTAAGGCCTCTTTACTAGAAACAAGTGAGGAGGAAGTGAGATGGACAAATGCTGAATATTTTCAGGAAAGAATATAAGTTTATTAACATAATATATATCCTTTTTTTTCTTACCATGTATTAGATGTGCTTTAGAGACTTAAAGAGAGATGAAGACTGTACTTTCAAACAAAAATGTAACGCTGGTCAGTGTGAAATATTTCTGATTCAAGTATGCTTTCATATGAATGCACCTACATGGATGAATACATTTTGAATTGTCTGACCACTTATATTCAGATTTTCAGAACAACTCTAACAATCACATGGTAGAATCACTTTTATTACTAACTTAACTTTAATTCTAGCTGATTTTAGAATTAGAACCAATCAGAAGACATTTAGGCACCAAATGACCCAGAGTGCAAACATGTAGCTTAGAGTTTCTATGACTCCTGAGGGAATCTGAAGGGAAGGAATCAAGCGCATGCCCTCTTTCAAGTCTCTGCTCTCCTCTAGATGTGTGGCACTTGTGTAATTTGCTCAATTTCTTTCACACTAATGACAATCATTTTATAAACAACCACGTATCACATTCTTATGCTCTAGACACTTTGCTAAGTGTTTCATATGGAATGTAGCATCCCAATAGCCCAATAATGAAGTTATGATTGTCATTTTATAAATGGTGGCAGGGGAGTCTTACTGTTTGGTACCAAAATATGAGAGCTCAGCTCATTTGCTATGATGCAGCACAAACTTTGGGGTGTAATTTATACTCTAGAACTCCCCTTGGGATCATGCAGAAGCTGGAAATTTACTGGAACATTCCACTCCTCACTTGGCTTCTTCCCCTCCTACCACCTTCCTTTGGTCTTTCCTGAGAACAATTACTTGAAAGATCACTCGTATATTAATTCTTATCACAGGGGTAGCTCTCTTAAGACACTAGTCCAATGGGATGTTATTATCAAACATAACACCAAGGAAAGATCTACTATACAAGTTGTTTAATCTTTCCACAAGTTCAGTGATGATGACAATCCACATTTGAACTCAGGTCTGGCTCCTTCTCAAAGTTTATCTTACAGTCTATTTTATAGTTTCTCCCAATAAACTGAGGAGGACATAACAACTTAGGTACATAACTTAACAGATAACTTTAGAGTATGACTCTGATAATGTTCACTCAATCTCACACCCTTTTCAACTAAAGACAAACTTTTTTTAAATCAAATATTCAAGATATTGGTGCTCTGAAGCATCTCTCATAAGAATCTGCAGAATTTGGGAAGAATGACAGGAGGAAACAAAACTCCCTTCCCTGATGGTTTACTTCTATGGTCTGAGAGCATTTTTCTTTCTTTCTTTTTCTTTTTCTTTCTTTCTTTCTTTCTTTCTTTCTTTCTTTCTTTCTTTCTTTCTTTCTTTCTTTCTTTTTCAAATTTCTTCATTTGGGGAAATGCTTTAAGCCTTTTGTCATAACATACAGGATGGGAGAAATATGTGTTAGAGCTGGGTATGGAAGGAGGGCAACTGAGTCCTATTTGGGATGTGCAAACCCTATAGATAAAGCCTCGGTTCTCTGGATTCTGGATTTTGCATGGGGTAGTGCACAGCTCAGCCAGCAAGTCCTTGTATTCATTCCACCCATCCGACCTGTTTTACAAAACATCTCCAGCTACATGACTCGGATCCAACTTTAAACCAGCACTAACTGTGGCATTAAGGAGACTTGTTTTTCCTCCCAATCCCTGCCTCAATGCCCATCTCCTAGTCTGTCCTGGGAGCAGCCTCATTACTTGTGACATTCCTGTGGAAAGTTATCTGTGGTTGGGCCACAGACGTCCAAGCAAAGTTGGTCATTTGTACAGTAACTCATACAGCCTAAGTGCCTATGAATATAGAAAAGGTTGTCACCAAGGGAATCTGAAGAGACACATAAAATGTGACAGATGCAATACTATATAATTAATAACTAGGAATTACAATATGAATGTACTAGTTTTAGTAATAGATGTATTTTATCAGTAATTTACTGTGTGCATGGCACTGCCCTAAGCCCTTTACATACACAATTTTGTTTGGCTTTGTGCAACACCATTTGGATCATGGCCACAGTCTTCTACTCTTCTAACACCCTAGGCAATATCATTTTATAGCAATGCCTGTCGAGAGGTAGAATTTATTTTCTCATCCCTTGAGTCTGGCCACGTGATTTACTTAGATCGATAAAATGTAGTGGATATGATTGTGTGATAGCTCTAAACCTTAGAAGTCCATGTGCACTGCAGCTTTCTCTCTTGGACCCCTGTCACCAGGAGACCAGTTGTGAGGTACTGCTGGACATGGAGAGAGCACATGAAGCACAGATGAGTCATCCCAACTGAGACCATCCTAGGTCAGCCAGATGTGACTGACCAACCAGCTCTCCCAAGGTACATTAGCAAGCCGGCCAGTCAGCCAAGCCCAAGGCAGGTCTGTGGAGACTCACAGCCAACCCACAGATTCGTAAGCAAAATCAATGTTTATTACTGTAAGTCACTTAGGTTTTGTGCATATTTTTTAGACAACATGGCTGTGGCCATAGATTCCTATCTAAAGCTTACTAACAATTCTATAATGGAGACAAGATTTTTTAACAGTAGAAATAGTACAAGTTAAATGACTTGGCCAAGATCACACATTAAACATTTGATTGTAAATCAGAGACATCTAACTCCATGGTTTTAACAGCTACAATTTACTGGTTAATTTTCTCTGCATCCTTGATTTTTATTTCTTGCTGACTAACGGTTTGTAGTGAATAATTTGACCAGCATGGTCCTCTGCCTTAAGATGCTATACCTCTTCTTAATTTTATGTTTTGAGGGGGCTAGGATGTTATAATCAAGCAAATATTAAATATGCAAAACATCAAGTGGGGAGAGAATATCAGAATGTATGACAGAGAAAAGATATTAAAGGAAAGGCAGTTAAATACAAATTTTACCCCAAAGGAGGAAAGGCAGGTAAGACTTGGAGTAGAATGACGTGGACAGTGAGCCCATCAGAATATGGCAGGTCCTGTGCATAGCTTGAGTCTGGCATTTGTAGAACTTTGAGTTTCAGTATTTTGCATTTCCTTTCTAGGAAACCTGATATTGTTACTTTACTTCATCTATTATTTGAAAGGTGTGACCGTAAGTGGGTTGGGCTGATGTTTATATGTGGCTTGTGGCACTGGTCTCATACGTTCATTTAAAGCCATACCTCATAGACTGCCGGCTGCCAGGCTGAGGACCTTGTATCTATATTCAATCAGGGGACACTGCTGTATTTATCCAGCTGCCTTTGAAAACAAAGGAAACTGCATGTAAGGGTGAGGTCAGTCAGCAAGCCTGGGCCTCCTGAGGCGCCAGGGTTTATATATCTGCCCAGTCAGTGTGGCGGGGAGACATGGGCCTCATTCCCATTAGTGTTAATGGAGCCAATTGTATGAATCCACCACATATCAATGCGTATTCTCTCATGTTTTGATATCTTAATGCACAAAATTACATCTCTAGGGAAAGGCTTGCCTCCACTTAAGTGCTCCCAATTCCCATTAATGATAATGGAACAGAGACACACACACCCACCATAGCTCAGAAAAGTGGGCAAAATATGGGAGATGATTATGTTTCAGGAGTGTCACAGGGGACTCACAGAAACTGCAGGGAAGGTCTAAAATAATCCCTCTTTTCAGGCTTATTTAAGCAGTTTCATTATACATATTCATTTTTTCCTCAGAACTATCAACAGATAATTGGCTACATCCTCCCCTTCTGGAGGAAGGAGTTGATGTCTATTCATGTTGAGAATACCCTTAGGGATCTGGGTGTATTTTTGAAGAAAGGGAGTGGAGAAGGTGCTGGAGCTAGTTCAGCAGGAGGGAGATAAAGAAAAAGACTGAGTGGGGCTTCCAGCTCTTCCCCCTGGTGTGGAAAGAGCTGACATGGACTCTAACAGCTGCTCTGAGCTGGAGGAGAGCAGTGCAGGCTAAGAAACTGCCCACCACTCCCCTGCCTGCACTTCTGGAGGATGCTTGTCTGTGTTTTAGAAAAAGTGAGATAAGCAGTTCTTGTCTTACCCTACCGTTTTTCTCTTTGTGGAGAGGGCACTGATTCAGGTTCTTTTATTGTCTGAGATTGTTAAAGAGATATAATTATACAATTTACAGATAAGGCTATGTGATCAGAATATAAATTCATGTGAAAATCAGCCAACCCTTGTTAACTCGCATCGAGTTTGGCTGATTTTTCTCCTATTGAATCAGAATTGTGTTCTTTTGGTGATTTCATATAGTTTAAGGAAATGGCTTGACTAGAAGCAGATACACCTGTAAGCAGCACAATATTGTCACTTGCTGGTGAGATAGGAAAGGTGGTGGCAGAGACCCTTAATTCTAAAATTCTATCAGATTATTTCTTTGTATAAACTCTCACTCTTTGTTTTGTTGTTTGTTTTTTGCTTTGTTTTTTTTTTAAGTGTAGAGCAAAAGAGTGCTGATATAATATATTTTGCAGTTAACACCCACGAGGAAACAGTTTCATCAGAGAGTACCTGAACATGATTAATCAAAGGTCAAGGATGCTTCCAGGGAGAGAAGAAAATGAAGCAAAGAGAAGAAACAGAGGGGGACATGGAGAGGAACTGAGGTGAGCTTTGCCTATGCAGGTGCAGTTAAGGATAACTTTTAATTTGACAGACCTATGTAGTCACACAAGTTTTGGGAAGTATTTCAAACCTTTCTTTCCATCCACCCTCTTACACACACATAAACACACACACACACACTCAACCAGCCTGCTTCTGTTGATTCCTATATCAGAATCACTTAAGCGAGAAAAAAATCAATAGATCTTTAACAACTTTCCATTATTGAAATGCCAATTATTCCTCCATGCTTACCTGCCTCTCAATTGCTCTGGATTCCTGTAGGAAAAGCACCTTATTGAAATAGTACCCTCCACCTTCATAGCAGTCTCATTTCTAATCTTTTTACCAGCAAATGACAGGCCTCAATATTATACCTGTGGGGGCAGAAATAGCAGATAACTCTCCTTTTAAATCCTTGAGAGAACAAATAATACAACTATTCAATCCTTCTTTTCATGGCCCCTCAGAAGTAAGTAAAATCTCTGCCATGTGAGACTAAAGCGATTTCTTGTAATGGTTTGTTAACTGTCACATATGCAGAGGAAGTTCTTCAAAAGTGAGCAAATGCTGATTCCTCAATCAAATATATGCATTCTTGAGTCTGCAAATGCTGATAACTATGGCCTCAGTTACTACAACAGAAACTTGTTTTATTTTTAGTGAGAAAATAAAATAATAATTTCCTCATAGAAATGGAAGATCAGACAGAAGAGCATCTTAACTGTCTTATTTTTTCATTTTGCGTGTCACTATTTGAGTCTAGATCAAGACAAGTCCTGACTATAGTATATTTGCTCTTAAGACAGATGAATCTTACTTTTGAAAATCAGAACATAGTTACCAGAGGCACCCACAGATCCACTCTAAATTCCCCTTAAAATTTGGTCCCATCATTTCAGCCTGACCATTTGCTGTAAGTATAGAAAAACGTAAAACTGAGATTAAGAACCCAGCCCACAAATTCATTATGATCAACTGGGCTAACAAATGATTGTGTCTATCTACTTTATAAATGACTGCTGCAGACTTCTGATTATTCCTGTGGCCATGGGAGGTAGAAGGAGGGGCCCTGACTCCTTCCACTCAGTTTGTGAAAGAATTCATTACCACCGAATTCTTTCTCTGTAAAGTTACCCAGTTCAAGTGGACTCTTTACAAAGTATACTTCGTATTATACCACTGAGAGATGGAAACTCCTGGAGGCCACACTTAGTTACCTGGTATGACTCACCCTTATTTATCTTTTATTCAACATCACTCCCAACTCCTGGTTATTAAATATAAACACTAGCTGGTGTTAATAGATAAGGAAATTTCAGATGTCATTCTGGAAGATGAGTAGGCCAAATACACAGGACATTCGCCTTCTTAAATTCCAGGGCACTTTTTATAAAAAAATTTATCTATTCAGGCAGATAACCAGTTAGAAAATTAAATTCACCATCATTTCTCTGTTAGTCACTTCCTTCTTGCTTCACTTCAGATGTAGAAAGTAACAGATGATGCACAATAAGCCACTTGATTCAATTAGTTTGGAGATGGATTATGAATAAGAACGTCAAGAGGTGGGTTATAAATGTCTAATGTTAATAGCACATTGTGATCTGTTAGCTTTCATTAAATCTCCCTTGACACCATTTGTCAACTTTGCTCTTCATGAACAGTGGTCAAGTGTGCAGGAGAAAATGGCAATCAAAGATCTACAGTTCTATAAACTTGGGGTTACTGATTGCAGGTAGACTTAGCTTTAGAAATGAGTCCCCAAGAGATTATGGCCAATAATCACGCAGCTTGCAATACTAGAGAGGTGTGTTGTACGTCTGTGTTTGTATAATGAATTCCTGTTGTAAATCTTTGATAATAAGATGCTGATGCCTTACAGTCCCTTAGGCGTTTTGTGTCTACACACAGATCCAGTGCTGTGGACCAGTGGGGAGAAGCCCAGATGCATATTCAAGCAAATGTGCTTACACTGGCTTCTCATTGACAACACCACACTCTGGTATTTTCCCCAGTATCCTCTGTAGGAAATGTTTGTTATTACAGGGTGGTCAGGGTCACAGAGAAGATGTTAAACAGTCAATGTCAAGTTACAATGTAAATTACATTTCAGATAATCAGTCATTAAACTGGGGAACTCATAAATTCACCTAATTCAGTACCAAAAATGCAACAAAAACACCAATGCTGGTAAGTTGTCTGCTGTCTCTGTTTGTTGTTATAAATGTGACTCTGAACACTTTCCCTTCTAACTTCTGTTCTAATTTAGAAAGAATAAATTATGTTTGAATTATATCTAAAGTAAATTGTGTCTAAATGAGATTTTGAGTTATCCAACTATGGGTAAAGCCCATAGCAGCACTTGTAGGATCAGTATATGCTACTCAGACACCTCTGCCTTTGGGCTCCATTTTTTTCTAGTCATCATTATTCTAACCTAAAGTAAGCTTACTATATTTGAGATAGCTGTAGACATTGGTTGGCATTTTTTAGTCAGGGTGGGAAAATTAAACTGCAGTAACAAAAAATTCTGGAACTTTAGTGCCTGAACACAGCAAAATATATTTCTTGCTTATGGAACTTCCTGAGAGTTCAGGAAATCCTTCAGGACAACTGCCTTCCATATAGTAACTTGGTGGTAAAGGATGGTGGACATCACTATGAACTCCACCAGTAAGGGAAAGTGACCTTCTTGTTCAACAGGCAGGGGAAGAGACACCAGAGAAACATGATTGGGCTTTTTGCTACTTCATACACATCTCTTCTGCTCATTGGCCAGGAGCAGTCAAATATCTCCACCCCACAGCCAAAGGGCAGGAATGTTTAATCTTCTTGTGCCCCTAGATCCAGATTTGAATGAATACTAGAAATCTCTGCAATTGCATTTGTAATCCAAGAGTAACATTTTAATTCAAGATAGAAAAATGTCTAGCTGTCGGCTTTTAATACTCCCTCCTCCTGTTATATTCTGTAGGTGCTACATTGCCACAGAGGAAGAAAGAAAAGGCCCTGCATTTCTTTTTGTTTGTGATAAACAGGAGGGCACAATGGCTGAGGTTTCTAGGTTGTGAATCATGGGTTCAGTGCTAGCTACCACAATGCTGCATTCTTCCAGGACACTCAGCAGCACAGCAGGCCTTTTAAAGAATCCCAACCTATATTCTCACTGAGGAGGAGAGAAGGGAAAGTGCCATCCCAATGAGCTCTGGTTAGAATAGAAATCTACTCAGATTGAAAATAGAACTCTTATGAGGATATCTTTTAAAAAGAATGCAAGGCCTAGTAGTTTTGGGGACATATGTTGAATCATTTAAATTTTGTTTCTTTCCACACAGTTTAGTCAGAAATTTAATGGGATTGAAGCAGGAAAAAAAATAACACAGAAAATAGGACTTTAATTCAAAATGACATTTTAGGAATTTGTCCCAGACCAGGGCAGCCAAGGCATTTGTCAGTACAGGCCATTTTCCTTTATCCCTCGCTTGCTCCTGGAATATAATTTTCTAAAATCTATTAGATGACAATCCTATAATATCCTACTCTATTACTGTTGCCCATCTCTCCTGATTCATCTTGTTATCCTCTTTGGAAATGTGTATCTAACATTTTCTATCTGCTCTTTCTATCTGTAGGACATTCAAGGTCCTCTTTCAAAGCTCTCAGCTCCCCAAGGCTTTCTCTGCATGCGCTCCATGCTGTGCAATTATCACTTTAAAAGATACTGTCCTTTTTCCTAGGAGCTCCTGATGAGGCTGAGAACTTAATCACACCCTGGCTTGTTCAATAAGTGTTGCAAGTGTGTTAGTCATGTCTTCCCAGAGAGGTCAATTGGTCCTTGACACACCACTTCTCTTCTGGACTCAATAACACTGAGTGGATGTTGCAGTGTAGGTTCTCAATAGCTATTTGTTGGCTGACTGCATAATGGTACCCCACTTATTTAAGCTGGGGTAATGTGATATTTCTGAGGCATGTGTATTATACACAAGCACACTCTCTGGCCATCCCTGATGTTGTGGTCTCATCCATCTACTTCCAAATGACTGCAGGGCTGAGTACATATCAGAGCCCAGGGGGGAAATATGCATCATGCTGTTCCTAATTGTGTTGGGAGCCAACTGCATTGCTGTCTCTGGGATATTAGAAGGGTCTATAGATTATGTACCATTTCCAATTTTTCAGTTTTTCTTAAAATACTATATTGTATTTTATAGTTATATTTCCATGGTCCTTTGCCATGCGATTCTTTCTTCCAGTAGAGTAGGCAGAGTTACGCATCCCTATCCTGTGAAGTTGGGGTTCATGAAACTTGCTTTGCCCAATGCAGCTTTACTAAATGTATCATGTGCAGAGGCTGAGTGGTGAGGCATCTGTGATATGGGCTCTTCAGAGATAAGCTGGTAGTGAAGGATTAGTTGCTGGTTTAGGAGAAGGACTAGGGAAGAAGACACAGGGAAAAAGCAGTGTCCTGCTGGAAAGATGTAAGTCTGTAAAAGCACATGACCTTCTGAGAATGACCAGGGGGTGTGGCTCCCCTGTGGCATTGACACCTCTGTGACAGTTTGAGGATATTCTCCTCCTTGCTGTCACTGCTGCAAATTGTGCTGTCCTTCAGAGGTGAACCTTCTAATGTGGTCTAAGGATAAATACTATAGTGTAATGGTTAAGAGAATGAGTTTTGAAGCCCAGCTGTCTGAGTTGCATCCTTAGTCCTGCCACTTTACTAACTATGGCAAGTTATTTAGCCTTTTTGAGTTTCAGTTTCATTCTCTGGAAGATGGAACTAGTAATAGAGTCTGCCTCATAAAATCATTGTGAGGATTAAATATTTCAATACATATAAAGTAGTTAGAACAGGACAAAGAACTTAGTACACAGTGGTGTTAGCTATTATTATCATAATTTTAATTACTTTATTATTATTTCACCAAAATTCAGGATATAGAAGCCTATTGCACTCTGCTGAATACCCTATATGGAACTCAGATGAATAGAAGACAAGGCCACTCCCCTAAATCAAAGCATAGTCTAAAATGGGAGTTAATATCATACAGGCATTTCCTACCTACGATAGCTTCCCAAGAAGCTATCAATGCTCCCAAGAAGGCCCACATTCATTGAACTCACACTTATAGAAACCTTATTTAGTCCAGTACCAAGAAAAGGATGGGGGAATAAAACATGAGTTGTAACAGAGATATGAACATGGGCTATGAAAGAGAGAGCACTTACAAATGTGTGGGGGAGATGGAAGAATTTCCACAGATAAAGATGAAGGTTGAATTAAAGAATGCTCTCAAAGAGAAAAAAGTCAATGGCAATGGAATTCTGGTCAGAAGAATCTTCTATAGAAAATTGGGGAATGGCAATCATTATAGACTAAGGCATATTATTATGAGGCATAATAATACAATTTTTATCATCATCTTGTATATTCTATATTATAATTTCTTTTTTTTTTTTTTTTTACAAATGAAGGAATTTTACCTCAGAGAGGTTAAGGAAGTTTCCCCATCTCAAACAACTCATTTTGGAGTTAGATGGAAACTCAGGGTTTTTCTGACCCCAAAGCTCATGTTTTACTTCATCACTTTTTGTCATTGAAATTAGCAGAAGAAAAGAAAGTAATACCCAATTTAGGGTCATATTTGGAGTGTCTTGAAGGTCAAGCAAATGAGTTTGGTCTGTATTTAATAGTCAACTAAAGGCTCTCTAAAGGTTTTGCAGAGGAGAGATACCACCCTAACTGTGCTTCTGTAAGGTAATTCATTTTATATGTCATTGGCCAAGTGATCAGAGAGGAGTTCGAGAACTGGGAGACCGCTTCGGTGTGGTGCAGGTGCTAGGCCCTCGGTTGTGTGTCTGAGTCAAAGTAGAAGAAATGCACTCCATTTTGTTCAGCAGCCAGGAAGTAATTTGGGAATAATGGTATTGAACTATTTGTATGATTTGCTTCTATGATTTTTAAAACATATTAATTGCCAATAACTTTTTATTTGGAATTTCACAGAAAAGCTGCAAACATATCCACATTTACCTATTGTTAACATTTTGACTTATTTGTTTATTTGCCTTCTATTTAAGTACACATATGCATATATACACATATACTTTAAATATACATTTTTTTTAAGATTTTATTTATTTATTTTTAGAGAGGGAAGGGAGAGGGAGAGAGAGAGAGAAACATCAATGTGCGGTTGCTGGGGGACATGGCCTGCAACCTAGGCATGTGCCCTGACTGGGAATCGAACCTACGATGCCTGGTTCGCAGCCCACGCTCAATCCACTGAGCTATGCCAGCCAGGGCTTAAATATACATTTTTATAAACCATTAAGGAGTAGTTTGCATGCATTATGTCTTTCTATCCCTAGATCACTAAGTGTATATTTCCAAATGATAAGGTTAAACTTCTAATAACCACAATTGCTTATGGATTTTAAGACATTCATAGCATTATTTCCCTGCCAGTATAGGACCCTGTCTAGGATCATGCATTTTATTTAATTGCTGTGTCTCTTTAGTTTTTTTTAATCTGGAACTATTCCTCAGCCTGTCTTTTCAGTTATGATATTGACATTTTTAAAATAATACAGCCCCTCTCCTTTTAATTGAATGTTAAATGTGTGTTCTTTATCTGGGAGTTGCTGAGGGTTCCCTCATGACTAGACTAACGTTGTACATTCTCAGCTGGAATACTGCATGAGAGGTGCTGCGCCCTTGTCAAAATGCCACATTCAGAGACATAGCATTCACCTGCTCCTTAGTAATGGTGTTAGTTTTTATCACCTGAAATATTGTCCAAGTTCTTCCCCATCAAGGGTTGTCCAGTTTCTCCACGGTATAGTTAATCTGTTTCCTTTGTGACTAATAAGATAGTTTGTTAAAGACACTTAAAATCATGTACTAATCTTGTTTCTCATTAAAATTTCTCCATGCATTTAGCACCTTTTGATGATTCTCACTTGGTCCTATCTTTGCTATGATGGTTGCAAAATTCTGATTTTCCAACTTCAGTTCATCTGATGCATCTACCAGACAGTAATCTGCATTTGGTTAGGAGAGAACCCTCCTTCTCCTCCTGTTTGTTTATTGATTTTATCTAGCACTTTTTGGTATACCTTCATGGATTATTATCCTTAAATATGTTGATGCTCAAATTGTCCTACAGTTGGCTGGCAAATGCTCCTTCCAACCAGTTCCTGTGTCCTTGTGACATAACCCCATACTTATTGTTTTTTCTTTTTAGTACTTTTCTTAAAACTTTCTGGTTTAACAAGCAAAACTATTGACAGACCATTTTCTATGGCCATATGCCAGAAACGCACAATCTAATGAACTGATAAAATCCAGAATTACCTACTTTATTAATTTTGTGTTATAATCAACTAAGTTATGACCCCAACTTATCCTAAAAATTATTTACTCTTTCTTATCAATTACACAGTGCTCATCAAAAAGCCCTGCTTAGAAATGGCCTTGGTTGAGTTAGAATGTCAGTACCAAAGCCTGCTCACTTGTTTGTATTCTTACTCAGTGCTCACTCTACTTCTAGACTCAGGTGTTTCCTCCAATTTGAAATCAATGGGTGGTTAAGTTAAAATGTTACCAGACAATGAAAATCATAACAAGATTCAGACAAGATTACATTCTGACTATGAGAAGTTGGGTTTAGAAATGGAAAAAAATGTTCAGAGAGCTTGACATTATCTTGGCAGCTTTCTGGCTTTTCCTAAGACCATGGTCCAAGGTGTCCCCAGTAGATATAAGAATTGGAGAATATTCTTTTCCAGCTTATCCTCAGGGAAGACAAGAGAAAATTAAATGTACTGAGTTACTAAAATATCATTTATTTGTAATAATGTAGAATATGATTATCTAAGGTGAACATCTAAACCCATAGATATTGAGGACTGTTGGTACCTCACCCAGATCCCCTGTATCATGAAGATACACTAATGCCCAGCTGATGTGAATATTGGCAACTAAAGGCTTAGAGCCTGCTCCCTTCTCTAGAGAATTTCCTTAAGCCAGGGGTAGGGCTCCATACCCAAGAGGGTAGACTCATTTCCTTGGTCCTGAGAGAGGCAGAAGCCAAAGACTGATGATCCAGAGTACAGAAGCTGTTTCTTTTGCCTCTAAGTGGGCTCAAGTCTGTGGTGCGATTGATGCTCTCGAGATCTCCATGGGATCAGGCTGGGCTGAACTCCAGAAAAGCCCACATTATGCTCAGCTAGTTCCCTTGTTCCCCTGCTTCCTTCTCTCCCTTACAGATTTCTCCCAGGGGTGCTCTCAGTAAGTCATGTGTTTGGGACCCAGATGCTTGTCTCAGGCTCTGCTTCTAGGGAATTCAACCTAAATAACCAGCCACATTAATATGGAAAATATTTTGAAGTTATAAATAATTTCATAGGCAAATAATTTTCAAAATAGGCAGAAAGGTTTATCTTTGATATGAATCATTTTTAAAAAAGAAAAAATATTTAAGACCATCTTATATAATCCTACTATCAGTATTTTTAATAGTATCACCATCTCCCAGTAATACCGATTAGAAATCTTAAAGACATCTTTGACTCTTCTACCATAAACTTTCTTCTAATCAGATGCCAACCTCTGACTGCAGGCTTGCTCACTTCTGCAGCTCCCTTAACACTATCAGTCAAGAACCTCATAACTTCTCTCTGACATGTTCTCAGAAATTGACATTTTTGCCTTCCCTTCTTCTTCCTCCATTCCCTACATCATGTACCATGCAGGTAACTCTCCCCCTCAGCTAGGGCCCACACTGGTTTAAGTTGGTCTTTCAATCTTTTTTCCAAGCCCACTGTCCTTCCGGGTACCAGTTACTCTCTATATGTTCAAGAAATACATGCCAAGGATGCTCTATCATGTTTTCACCTTTTCTGCCTTGGAACTTACTTTTCCTCAACTCAGTATGTTTTTCCCCCCACTATCTCTGCTTGTTACAATACTTTCTATGAAAATCCAGTCCGTGTTTCTTCCTCCATGAAGCCTTCCAAGATTCCCTAAATCAAAACCAATTTGCTTTTTTCTCATATTTTCCATATTTATTTGTTCTTTTCAAACAAGACACTTCCCATATTCTGCTTGTTTTTTTATTACTAGTGAACGCATCTTGCTTTTCCACCATACTATAATGTGTTCGAGGGAAATAACTGTATCTTATTCCCCTCTCTCCACATGTCTTCAGTTTTTCCTTCTTCTGATCTTTTTTCTCAGTTGCCTTGCCTACATTTTGCATGACATGTAAAGGACAGCAGCAGAAAACAACGTCTGCCCTGCTGCTTGAATTCCAGGCTTTGTGTCCCCCTTGCTTTTTTCTGTTTCTTCTCCTCTCTTATTCAGTTATGATTACTTCTTATGCTTTTGAACATTTTTATGGGTTTCTAGTTTGGCTCTGGGCTCCACCCATTTCAATATCCCCTGCAGCCTTGGGTGAGAATTGCTTTCTCAAAACACATACCTATAGGGCTTCAATAAATGTGTGTTTTCTGGAGACCATGGGAATACTCTGGCCTGTTTGCTTTCCACAAGTGCTCTGTTTATTATCTGGGAATCACAAAAGACCAAGCAGTTGGTCCCCAAGTTGATTTTACAGCTAGTTAGTGGAATGCCTTCACCCAGGAAGTGAACTCTGGCTCACCAATGTCAAGCTATTACATTTACCATTGTCTGGTAGATTCAAGTCCTGGTTCATCCCTTAGATTTGTTTCCTTCCTCCAAGCTCAGGACACATGAAAGTTCTCCTGGAGAGTTGTGGTGGCCATGGTCAGGAGACCAAAATGTCAGAATGAGAGATTTTTTTGGAGATGTCTCATTTTTCTTTGAAATTAATAAGCTTATTATACCTTGTCAGGCCTCTCCTGATTGGTGGGAAAATCTCCATGCAATTCTCTTTTCCTAGTTTAACAGCTTTAACACCATTTTCATATTGTCTGAGTTGATCCCTAAATGAATCTCTATAAGTGAAAGTATATTATCAGTTGCAAAGCATTGGGGAATATTAGTTGTACTGCAAAAGCAATTGGTATTTCAAGGCAGAAAATGTTTATTTTGGCTGTCCCTTTCTTCTTAATGTTGAGAAACTCTGAACTCTAATACTTAATTGTTCTTATAATTACACAAAGAGAGAAGGAGAATTAAAACTAAAATTTAAGCAATTACATGTACAAGGGCAAAAGTGGCTAATATGTTAAACTACATGGTCCAGTTTGATTTTACTTTAACATGGGTGTTAAAAAGATCTGCAAATGAAGAGGTGTAGACAGGGGTTGTATATTAAGATCTTGACTTCAAAGCCCAGTCAATGTGTTTTCAATTCTTTTAGCCCCAAATAGATGTCTTAGATAAAAGTATTATGTATGAAACATGATACATTTTGTACTCTTGTGACTTTACAGAAAATGACTTTTCTCTAATAAATATTTCCATATTTTTGAGGTCTTGATTTACTATAGACTCATAGTTCAGGTACACTTATCAGAGTCTAAAATGTCCCTTTATCCCCCAAATGCTAATAAGACTACAGCTTCTAGTGAGAACCAGCATAATTAGAGGACAGAAGTATAGCTGATGAAATCTCAGTAACATTCAATGACAAAAAAATAAAGAAAACATTCTCATTTGAAATGGACCCACCTTTCCCACTCCTATTATGGATAATGATCTGTTTGTTGATTTGCTCATTCATTCATCCATATGTTAATACACCTATTTTTTATTTCTTTTTTTAACTTTTATCGTGAAATAGTTACGGATACACAAGAAATTGCAAAGAAATGTGCTGGGAGGTTCTGTGCACCCTTCAGCCAGCATCTTATATAACTGCTGTAGTATGGTATCAACATTAGGAAATCAATGCTGGTATAATTCACAAAGATTATTCAGATTTCACCAGTTATGCATGCACTTGTGTGTTTGTGTGTATCTCTGTATGTGTTTGTGTGTATCTCTGTATGTGTTTGTGTGTAGCTATATGCAGTTTTATCAGTAGTGTGTCTCAATGTAGCCATTACCACTATCAAAATACAACAGAACTCCTCTCATAAGACTTCTTTATGTTATATCCATTTATAACCACAGTTACTCTCTACCCCCAAATCTGATCCCTGACAACTAGTAACCTGTTCTCCATTGCTCTAACTATGCTATTTCAGGAATGTTACCTAAATGGGGTCATGCAGTATTTGTCCTTTTCAGATAGGCTGTTTTCATTCAGCATACTTTCCTTTAGATTTATCTAAGTCAAGTGTATTAATAATCTTACTTATTTTATTACTGAGTAATATGGATGGTATGGATGTAGCATAGTTTGATGGCCATGAAAAATAGATATTTATTTAAGAATTTCTATGTATGCATTTTAGCTAAGTGACTCATGAAGCGTGAAGAGATTAACATGTATATGAATTGCCTAGAGATCTTGTGAAAATGTTTTATAATTTGGAAGATCTGAATATGGCCTGTGACTCTATATTTCTAACAAGCTCCTCACAGATGCTGATACTGTGTGTGCATGGACCTAGTTTTGAGCACCAGTGGACAAAATGATACCTGAGATTACCTTATAACTTAAAATATTTTTCCTTGCTTCTTTTAGATAACTTTCTACCTCAAGGTGTGAAAATGTGGGGGGTAAAACTTTAAATGGCAGGAATTCAGTGACTGGAGCTATGCTATTAGGAGAAATGAGGAGTCAGCATGCCAGCCAGGAGGTGAGCTCTCCATTACAAGCTCACCTGAGATCGCCAAATGGAAACAGCATGTGACTCTGTCATGACCACAGCTTTGGCTCCTGTGAGCAGCCATAGCCAAGAGCATGGTTTGTGGGAGTTGTTAGGTTTCAGCAGTACCCAGCTCTGCACACCCTAATTCTCCTGATCAGTACTGAGAGGAGAGTTAACAGTGAGTAACAGGCAAAATGCCTCTGTAGGCTCAGTGGTGTTGAGCAGCTGGCAACTTTTCATGTGGTACTGACAAAGGAAGAATTCTTCTCATTTCCTTTTGCCTTCATGCATGGAAGACAGTAGACTTATTCTAGGCCATTGTGATAGAGCATAATTAGGCCCAGTGAGTTAGAGATTTGAGTTCAGAATAAAGATAATTTTGATGTTTGTTGCTGTCAAAGTTACAGGCTGGCTTATGAGGTGACACACTGTGACAGGTATGAGCTGCAAAGCAAGATGATGGTCTGCTAGGCCTATAAAAAGATTTCGTGGGAGGATGGCCTCGATCAGGAGTCAGATAATTATTTTTTCTGTGCAAGGCCAGATAATAACTATTTTAGGCTTTTGGTTTATACAATCTTTATCACAACTACTCAAATCCACTTCTGTACCCCTATTGCAGCCACAGAAGATATATAAATAAATAAGTATGCCTGTGTCCTGAAATTTGAATTTCATAAAATTTGATGCATTATGGAATATTGTTCATCTTTTGATTTTTTCTACCATTTCAAAATATGAAAATTATTCTTAGCTCACAAACTGTACAAAAACATGATAGAATGCTTTATTTGGCTTGTTGATCCCAACCTAAATGAACCTCAAAATGTCAAGAGTCATGATGGGGTGCAAGGATTTTGCCTTGCTTGATATACTCTGGGAAGTGACTTTCTCCAGTCAAGAAAAAAGGGATTGCCTTCTGCAGATAAATGTGGTTCAGGGAGAGATGGATGTTTCACTGAATCTCACCCTGCTGGAAGTGCTTGCTCTGTGCTGACAAAGGTTACCTTTTTCAGATTCCAAGCAGTAGATTCAGCCCACAACTTGCATCCGTACCTCAGGTGGTTTCAACTTTGTATGTTGCCATGAGTTCTTTCATTTGGTTTCTAGAGAGCAGGATGATTGTGCCTGTGAACAATAACTCTTCAGAGTAATTCCTGGCTTTGTTAAGAAACTGTGGTACATTCACACAATGTAATACTATGCAGCAGAAAGAGAGAAAGAATTCATACCTGTCGTGACAGTGTGGTTGTAAATGGACAACTATTATGCTAAACTAAGTGAAATAAGCCAGTCAGTGAAAGATAAAGACCATATGATCTCACTTGTAAGAGGAATCTGATGAATAAACTTAACTAACAAAATAGAACCAGAGACATGGAAACAGGAAACAGACTGACAGCTGCCGGCAGGGAGGGGATAGAGGGATAATGGTGGAAAGAAGGGGAAGAGATTAGACAAAGAACATGTATGAATCATCCATGGACATGGACAGCAGTGTAGGGATGGACTGTGGGAATGGGGGGGGCTGGTAGTAGGAGGACAAAGTGGGGAAAATTGGGACAACTGTAATAGAATAAAAATAATTGAAAATAAAAAGAGACTTTCTGAGGTTGCCCTTCATGGTGCTTTGTATTACTATGACCAGCTGTTTAATGCTCACCTTGGTTCTTGGGTTAGCCCCCACAACCCTAACTCTGTGCTTTCTGCTGAAGACATTGGTTTGTCCCCCTATGGGGTTACTGCAAACACAAATGTTGCCTGGGTGGAAAATTAAAATGAAATCTGTTCCCAACTGAAGTCTGTCTTTCATTGTAACCTTTTCATGGCCTTTATCTCATCAGTAAAGTTTCTTGGATCAGACCAAGGGGGCAGAAAATGGTCTGATCCCTGTTTATAGACAAAGACATAAAAAAGACAAGGATTTGAGTAATTTTCCTAAGACCACTGAATAAGCCTGTTGTTGAGGCGGAATGAACATGCACAGGTACACAATTCTCAAACTGTGAGTCCTCTGACTCCATCTGTAATCTCTAGTTTCTTCAGAAATCTCTATACATATTGTGGACTTAAGTGGACGCCTTCCAAGACTATGAAATGGACCAAGGATTATAAAATACTAACCAGGAAAAAAAAAATACCTGGCTTCAGAGAGAACTGATAACCCATTGTTAGCAAATAATAATTGTATAGCAAATACTATACATAAACAGCCACCATGCATAATACTAACAGAAATAGAGTAAATTTATGTCTAATATGTAGGGAAAGTTTCTATGCAGAATTTGAAATGCAAAGTTCAGATTAATTTAATTAATTGAATGGACCAAGAATTGATGCAATTAGAAAACATCTATTAGAGTGTAGTAGTGACCATTCAAGACTTAGGAACAAAGCTTTATAAGAATATTGAAACATTTATTTTCTGAGGTAATCCCAAAGAAATCAGGAGAAAAAAGAAATTTTTTCAAATGGAAGATTAATGTCACTAGTATATAAATATACAAAATATTTTTAAAGCACTAAAACATAAGAAGTCAGAAAACTCACATGAACTATAAATTATAGAAGAAACACAAAAGGACAAAAATTGAGAAGAAGCTCAATTAAAATGAGAAATTACTTTATTGTATTTAATTAATAAAGATTCAAGTAACAAGATCCGTTAAAACTACAGTGAGATCTCATTATGCACCTATGAGAATGACTAAAGTAAAAAAATATTTAAATAGTTAAAAAAAAATGCTGGCGATGATGAAAGGAAACTGAATCACTCCTATGTTATTGATGAGAATGCAAAATGATACAACCACTCTGAAAACACAGTTCAGCAGTTTCTCATAAAAATAAATATATAACAGCCACATGACCCAGAAATTGCACTCTGCTGGGCATTTATCCCAGAGAACTGAAAACGCATGTTCACACAAAAACAGGAACATACATGTTCTTAGTAGTCTTATTTGTAATAGCTCCATATTTGAAACAACCCAGATATCCTTCAGGGAATGAGTGGTTAAACAAACTGTGGTTCATCATACCGCAGGTTATTGCTCAGCAATACAAAGGAACACACTGTTGATACATGCAACAAACTGGATGGCTCTCTGAAGAATTATGCTCTCTGTAAAGAAAGAAGCCAATAGGTTACACCTGTATGACTTCACTTATACAGCATTCCTGATATGACAAAGATACAAAAGTGAAGAACTGGCTAGTGATTGCCTGAAAATAAGGAGGAGGAGGGGACAGGAGGAAAGTGGATGTGGCTATTCAAGTGACACCTGAGGAATCCTGTTAATTGTCCTGGTTGTGACACTGTGCTATGCTCTACTGCAAGCTGTTATTGGGATACACTGAGTAAAATATACATGGGATTTCCCTGGAGTATTTCTTACAACTCTGTGTGAATCTATAATTATCTCAAAATAAAACAGTTAATTAAAATATGAATCAGAGAGAAAGGATGCAATGAAGTGTCTTCTTGCTTACACATTGGGAGTGGTCTCATATCAATATATACAGGTCAAGTTTTGGAAGTATGTTAGCAACATAAAAGCTTTAAATTTTTCCTGTGCCTTGCTTAGAAGTTCTGCTTGTAAGAATGTATCTTAAGGAAATAAATGAATACTCCTGTAAAGGTTTCTATGTAAATGTGTTCAGTGTTGCATTATTTACAAGCAGAAAAATTTTCAGACAGACACAATGTCTAATAATTAAGGAATATTTAAAAGGTTGTGGTACAAACATACCATGTACCATAATGCAGAAATTAAACTCATGTTTTGGTAAGAGAGATAGGCAGTAGACCCAACATAGTGGTGTAAGCACATGGCTCTGGTATTATAACCAGTGGGGTCCAGTCCTGTAGCACTGCCTATATGCTTTGTGACCTTAGCACTGGTTATTTAACTCTCCGTACTACATTTATCTCCTTGTAAAACAAGGAGATAATGAGGTTATTTTGAGGTTAACCTGGATCAAAAATGTAAAGCACTTAGACTGGCACTTAATAAATATCAATTGATATTTTCTGTATTTTCTGGCCATTTTTGAAAAATTCCTCTAATGATCATGCAATGTTATATTTAAAAAATGGGAATGAAACATGTTGCAAAATGTGACAGACAATACAATATTAGTACTAGTTCATAACGATAATGATAAACCAGGAAGGATCTTATTTTTCTGCACAATTTTCCAAAAGGTTTGTGACTTGGATTGAGGACACTAATAAATGAGACCTTTATAAATTAAGGAACATTTTATACTTTTTACATCAAGTTTGCATGCTTAATTTTTGTACAGAGCTCCATAACTGCAGCCTACTTCCTCTCTCATGCCTCAACTGCCTTCACTACTCACACTGGCCTTGGTGACCAATGTGAGTCCTCACCTCCTCAGCCATACTTTCCTCCTGTTTCTCACGTTATTCCCACAGCACACAGTTTTATTCAACACTGTCTAACACTGAAGCCTCATTTTTTTTCACAAAATCTTCCTGCCCTGATTTCTCATTTTAAAATCCCTCTGTGTTCAGTATCATTTGTAAAGCAATGAGATGCCTTGTTTATATGTACTCTTACCCAACCTCGATGTATTAAATCCCTACAGTATTCAATAACTACTTAAACCGTGCTGTCTGGAGTTCTTTTTTTTTATTTTTAGAAGTATAAAAATTTCAGAAGAATTCAGAGAATAACAAAGGCCCTCATACCCATCACTAAGAATTAATAAATATTAGCATTTTGGCATAATATTTGTTTATATTTATAGGCATAACATCACAGATATTTGAGTTTTTTGTCCAGTTCCAACTCCAAAGGCAACCTCTGTCAGGAAACTTCTTTGTATTGCTCCAGCTATCTGTATTATATTTTCAGTAAATAAATATCTCTCTGATATGTAGAACTATAATGTATATGTAGTTCTCAAGCTTTAACAAGCATCAGAATCCACTGCAGGGCTTGTAAAAGTAGATAGCTGGAGACTACCCCCAAGAGATTCTGATATAGTAAGTCTCAGGTTCTGCCCAAGAATTTGCATTTCTAACAAGTTCCTATACAATGCTAATTAATTTGGTACAGGCTCCAGATTTTGAGAACTACTTAAAAGCATATTATTTTTCACTTTTCAAATATATTCTATATCATTTACCTGATTTATGTAAATAAAGCACTTTATACATAATAATGTATCACTTCTTATAATTCAAAACTTTGTTCCCATCATCTACACATGGAACACATATCTATATATATATTTTACTCATATTAAATGCACTAGAACAATTGTATACTCATTTCTCTATTGATGTTTATACATGCTTTTCCAACTTTTTGCCATATAAACAAGGCTGAACTGAACACATTTCTCTATGTCTCCTAGTGTATATATTCACTAAGCAAAATGGTTAAATATCAGTGATGTGCACTTTCAAATTTTTTAGATATTGGCACATGGGTCTTCAAGGCACTGGTTTAGGGGGTATGACCATCAATAGTTTATAAAGGCTCTAAATTTTCCTTGTCCTCACCAGTCTTTGGTTATGTCACACATTTGGTTTTATGCACAATTGATTAGTTATTGAGGATTTATTAATGTTTTAATTTTCATTTCCTAAATTTTCAATGAGGTGAAATACTCCTTTTATGTTTATTGGTTATTTAAATTTCTGTTTCTATAAATTACATGTTCAAATACTTTGTCTCTTTTGTTTTACATGTAATCTTTTTATTATTTATTTTAAATGAGTCTTCCATGCCCTCTTTACTGATTCTTAGAAATATACCTACTATTAATATTTTATCTTCCTAAAATATCTATTAGAAAAAAAACACTAATTTTTTTAAATGGTAAAAGACTTAAATATGTGTGTCACAAAAAAAAAACATATATGAATGGCTAATAAGAGCACTAAATGATGTTTTTAATTATTAATATCAAGAAAATTTAGATTAAAAGACATTGATATGTAACTATAAACCCATGAAGATGTCCAAAATTATAAAGAACATCAGTATAAGCTGTTGGGCAGATTAAGAACCACAGAAATTCTTATGTATTGCTAATCAGAATGCAAATTGGTAAAAGCACTTTGGAAAGTAATTTGACAGTTTTTAATAAAGTTAAATATGCACCTGCTCTATGACCCAGCAATTCAACTCTGGATATATATTCCTGAGAAAAATGAGGTCCTGTGTCTTTCTAAGCCACACATGCAAATAAATGTTCATGACAGCATGATTAATAATAGCCCAAACTGGAGACAATGCAAATGTCCACCAGTGGAAACAAATTGTGGTTTATTTATATAATAAAATATATTCAATAATTTAAAAAATGGCTTACTGACAGACATTTTTATGAATCTCAAAAACATTGTGTTGAATAAAAACAGCCAGGCACAAAGGGATGCATATCATGCAATTCCTTTTATTAAAAGTTCAAGAATCATCAGAATAGTGGCTACATTGGGTATGGGGAATATTGGGAGCCTGGGAGAACTCTCAGGGCTGCTGGGAATATTCTGCATCTTGACCTGGCTTGTGTTTACCAAATTGCGTACATAGGTAAAATTCTTATAACTGTATTCTCAAGATTTATATATGTTGCTATATGTGAATTATTCCTTGATAAATGCATGTACAAAAATTAATTAAGACATCTAAAGCACTCATTTTATTAGAATGTGAATTGTGGAGAAAGACAATTTCTTTGTGAGGGGAGATGAGTGGTAACTACTTTTCATATAATAGAGAAATATGTGTTTGATAATGACTGCTGGAATTTTGAAGATAAACAATATAGGAATTAGAAAGTACACTTTAATGTCAAAAGAAACAGATGAAAAGTTGAGAAAACAAAGTAAAATAAATGAAAATGTAAAGAAAGTTAAATAGAAAAAAATCAGTACTTCAGTTATCTTAAGTGAGAAGAGGCTGAGTTCTATGAAAAATGATTAAATTCATTTACAAAATACAGTCTTACATTATTTACAAAACAAAATATTGGGACAGAAATGTTACTAGAAAATGAAAAAAAGAGATCAAGGGTTACAGGGGAGACAAGAGATCGTGTTCAATGTGCAGAACTGATTTGTGAAAAAAATACCAGTGTGCTTATATCTAATAAACAACAAAAGAAATTACAAATGCATATATAATACATATGTTCTATGTAAGTCACTTGCTTTCAATTTTCATGAATTTAAAAATATATGTAACACATTTTTAAAATTTGTGAAAATTGAAAAGAATTAACTAACAATATATGATGCTATAAGCTTATTTTATTAGTTTTTCATAAAATTTTGACATTTAATGGTTTTATTGGTAATAAATGAAGTCAAAATTGAAATCATTTTGTTTAAAAATCACATTGTTACATGCTGGTCAGGTTGCTCAGGTGTTTGAGTGTTGTCCTCTTCTATACAACAAAAGGTTTCAGGTTCAGTTCTTCATAGGTCATGTACCTAGGCTGAGGTATGTAAAGGAGGCAACTGACTGATGTTTCTCTCTCTCTCTCTCATCAATAAATACATCCTCTGGTGAGGAATTTTTTTTTAAATCACATCATTACTTCATAGGAATGGCTATAAAATTATTTTGTAAAAGTAAGTAAGATTGTTTTGTAAAATTTCTAAAGGTGAGCCATGATCGCAAATAACTATTGTCATATAATGACCTGGAGAAAAAATTGTCCAGCATTCTCCCATAGGCATCTGCAAAAGAATGAGGAATATTTTCTCTCTGCATCCTGGTCACTGCACGCCCTCCAGCCCAGTCACCAAACACAGGCATCATACAGACAGTCTGTGGAACTTGAGCCCTGGAAGTAACTAGGAAGACTTTTTGTCACAATGTCTAAGTTTCTGTGTCTTCAAAGGAGGACTAACAGTTGCTGTTTTTAAAAGTCTGGCTCTTGTGGGTTCTAGAAGTAGTTTGTGTTAGCGGATAAGAGACTCCTGGGTAACGACAAGAAAGGCTTGGGTTGGCATCATGGTGGGAACTTACATCTACCCCCACACAGTGCACTGTGGGGTGGACTTCTAGGACTGCCAAGAACACGCCTAGATCATGATCATGAAGTTTCAGATTCAGGGGGAGGGGTGCAGAATCTAAAAGGCTCTGTGCAGAAGCTCCTCTCCTTGTCACCGTCACTGCTCATACCGTGATGAAGACTAGCACTTACGCAGTAAGGTACAGTCAAAAGAGTGATTAGGAAATATGGCAAACCTCACCAACTGTGGCTTGGAGACAGATTTTAGAAAAATAAAAATACATGATTATTCTTTTACCATAATATGTAGGAGTAAGTTCATACTCCTTAGTTATGGTTTTTATTATTTTGTATTTGCAAGTGACTGTGTGAGCATTTTTGGTGGAACGTGTTTGCTTTCATAAGCTGTTTTCAGTGTGATTAGTACCAGCTCAAGAATCCACTTGGTACTGAAAGAGCATGATTTTTAGTTTCATCTTGAGCATTTTTGGTCTTGTCAATTGCATCATCTAATTTTCACATCAAATATTTTGTTTTTAATTATTGATCCTTTTCTGGATTAAATAATAATTGTTTCAGCCTAATAGAAAAATATATGAAGAATAAAATTAGATGCAAACCACACTAAATATACAATTAACACAAAATGTTGCATAATTTATTCCTATTGGGTTGTAGTATAGTATACATTCACTTGTTATTTATTGCACAGCCATCTGGGCTTTCATAACAGGGAGGTATACTAAACTGATATGCCTGGGTTTACTTATATTTAATAGAGCATGGTGTGCTTGTTCTGTAGATTTGAATTTACTTGTCCAGTTTTAAGTAGAAGGACAGGAATAGACCTGAGATCACAAAAGATGGGTGCAGAACAGCAACCTTTAGATCCATAACACATTTACCCCAAGCCCAAATGCATGGGGAGCCTTTGCAAACTCGAGATACACTTTAATTAAACTGAGACAGCTGGAGGGCTTTTACTTAGAGAGCCACACAAAAATGAGTTACTCACAAGAATAAATTAAAGCATCAGTAATCCTCAGTATATTTGGTGTATTTTAATATATGTGGTTTTAAAAATCACTTTCAAAGGAATTCAAGATTTTTACAAAGGAAAATTTGAAGTAAAAAATTAAAAAGCCCCAAAATACCTCTACAGAATTCTGGTTAGAAAAATAAGTTGAAAACTAATGGTGTAGAGAACCCCCTAATTATCTGACCCTTTGTATTTATGTTTTAATTGAGTAGTGGTTATGCACATTTTTATTCAAATCCTCATAAAATAGTAGTTCTATGGTTGGCCTACTCCAAATTCAAGCAAGACACAGAGTAGAAGTCACATAAGAACAACAGAGTAGAAATCCATGTGGAGTCAGTCCTCATCCTCTGTGGTTGAATGTAATAACAAGAACATTTCAGGGAACATAGTAAACCAATGGCATTGGATGAGTCCCCATGGATTCTCTTAAACACATTTTATGAGCAATTACAATGAGAGGGTAGGACTTCTTCATTTAGTGTTTTCAAGTGATCATTCTCCTTATAAAAATTACCCTTAGTGCTTCTCTGAATTATAAAAAAAATGAATATTTTGGGTCAATATTTTACAATTCAGAGTATAATCACTCATTTCAAATATACCTTGCCTGGCAGTGCATTTGAAGGCAAAATTCCCAAAGAGAAAATGAAAATTATCTCAGGAGAACACCATTTTCTAAAAAAGCAGCTTTATTGAGTTATGATTGACATATAATAAACTGCATATATTGAAATGTGATGTTTTGACATATGTATAAATCTGTAAGACCATTACCAGCATCAAAATAATGAAAACATTCATCATCTCCAAAAGTGTTGTCATGTCTCTTGGTAATTCCTCTTTCCACCCTTCCTGTTTGGATATTGATTTTGTATTTTGAAATTTTAGTAAACTTGCTTATTAGTTCTAGTCACTTTTAAAACATTTCATCAAATTTTCTAAATGCATGTTGAACAGAAATGACGAGAGCACATATACTTGTCTTTTTCAGATTTACAAGAAAAGGATTTAGTATTTAAACATTAAATATGACATTAGCTGTAGGTTTTTGATAAATACAGCTTTTTAGGTTAAGGAAGTTCCCTTCTATTCATTTCTATGTCACTGGAACGTTTTAGCAGGAATAGATAGTGAATTTTGTCAAATATTTCTTCTGCACCTATTAAGATGACTATATTTTTTACTTAGTTTTATAATAAAAGGACATAAGTTAATTTTCCAATATTAAACCAACCTTGCATTTCTGAGATCAGCCTTACTTGTTCATGATATATTATCTTTTTTATATTAGCTTACATAAATTACTTACATTAATAGTTTAAAAATTACTACATTTTGCTGCGTATAATGCATGTTTTTTGCTCAAATTTTTGAGGGAAAAATAAGGATGTGCATTATACATGGGTCGTACCCAAAACACCTTGTATCTGTTCTTGTGTTTTGTAATTATTATATTCAATTTCTTGTACCATAATATGTTCAAAAATAAATGCTAAAATTCCTTTATAATATAAAAATCAAGTATCTAAATATAAATGAATAAAAACTTTAATTAAAAATTAAAACAAAATATTTTTTTCCTGAAAGTTTGGCCTAAAAATGTGGGTGCACATTATACATGGCAAAATATGATATTTTAAAACTTCATTTTTCTTAAAGATTTGCCATTAAATTCCTGCCTTCCAACTGCTGTTTCTTTGCTTTTAAAAGATTACAATCAGGTTTTATAAAATTTCTTCATTTGAAGAAGATATAAAATTTAATTTGCACAAATTACTCAGAAATGTATCTGTCAAGAAGCTGTAGTAGTTCAAGGGCAAAACTGGGAAACTCTTGGCAAACATGGGATTATTGGGCTGATGGTATGTGTTGGCTTGTGAATCATGAGAAGGCTTTGTAGTGAGAATGTCTCTGGAAACAACAGAGAGTAGCTTTGTTTATATACCTGGTAAGGTGGTGGGTTTTCTGCAAAAAGGTGGGTTCATCAACTGTTTCACTGAGCAGAACACTTGTAGGTGAGACAAAATATTTTTTGTAAAACTAAGCCCGATCTAGTTATTTTAAAAAATAAAGGGAAAGAAAGAATTTGGTAATAGGAGTTACTTGGAGTTTTAAAAAAATCTCTAAAAGAATAATTGTTACCCTGCAGGTGGTACTGGCTGGAAAGGGCACAAGGGAGCTTCTGGAAGGCTGGAAATGTTCTAGATCTTGGCTTGGAAGTGTTTACAAAGGTGTATACATATGTATGAATTAGTTGAGATTTCAGATCCATGGACTTCATACCTGTTTGTCTCAAAAAATTTCTTAAAAGAGGGGTGGGAGCTGAGTCCAAGAGAATAGAGTGTTCATCCTGAAAAGGTATGTGAATGTTCACAAGGCATCTATCATATTTCATATTCTTGAAAAACTGTCATTTAGACAGATAATGTCAAACAGATTTATGTTCATAATTGGTAAGGATACCAAAGTAAGCAAAGTTGTTTAAAAATAGAAAAATGTGGTTCATGAACAAATGGAGGAAATTTTGTATATATTACATATATGTTATATATAAAAAATCCTAACTTGTAGGTAGTCCCACAAGTATATAAGAGCTAAATCATAAGTAAACTCATTTTCATTGAGAATCTTTAAGGAGAACTTGAGGCTCAGGAATTATTGCTTAATGTTTGAGGTTGACATCAGATGGGACCGTTGTATTTTCCAATTAAATATTCCCCATTGCCATGATCAAAGAATCTATTTTAGCCAGTGCCAGCAAATTGTTCCCCACGACCCAATCTTGGATGTCACTTCTGTGTTCCCTCCAAATTTAGAAGTTGAAACCTAACCCCCAAAGATATTAAGAGTTGGGGATTTGGTAGGTGACTAGATAATAAGGGCAGAGTCTTATGAATGGTATTAGTGCTCTTATAAAAGAAGCTGCAGACAGATCCTTTGTCCTTTTACCATGTGAGGACACAGAAGGGCTGCCAACTATAAACCAAGAGGAAGGCCCCACCAGAATGCAGCCATGCTGGCACCTTTAACTCACACTTCCAGCCTCCAGAACAATGAGAAATAATGTTTGTTATTTATAGGCAGTATTTTTGCATAGTATCCTGAACAGATACTACTTATTTTTTTAAATAAAGTTTTGTAGTAATTCAGCCACATGCAATTCATTTAGTGTTATCTTTGGCAGCTTTCGCACTACAAGAATCACGCAGAGTGGTTATGACAGAGACTGTATGGCCTACAAAGCGTAAAATAGTTATCACCTGATCCCTTGTTAAAAAAACTTGCTGACCTCTGGCCCATAAGAAGGATCACCCAAAATTAGCACCATCTGTAATTCTCATTGTGTTCCCATAATAAAATCCAGTATGTTATGCTCACCCCATAATGGGCACCTGTGGGGAGGAGCAGGCTCACAAATAACCTTGTATTTATTTCTTACAGTAGTTCTGTGATACAAATGCCAGTTTCATTCTGAGCAGAGTAAGCAAATGCATAATAGAGAAGGTAAATAACCAAAAATTTTCCTAAGCTCTTATGTCCAACAAGTAGCTCTATTTAAACTTGAACTGATATCTGTCTCACCCAACCTCTTCTTAGCACGACAATTCAGATTTTCAAAAAAAAAAACTTAGACCCAGAGTGGGCTGAGTATGGAAATTCTAGATGCTAATATCAGGTCATATGCAATAGAGTGCAACAGATAGAATGGTGAAGACAAGACTTGAAGAAATACAGCAGAGGTGAGCTATTTCTGAGTCTCTTGTCAGAGCAATTAGGGTTGGGTTTCTCCTGAAGGAAATTGATGTTTCCTTAATCAATTATCCTGGTAATGAATTATCCATGTAAAAAGCCTTTTACTAACTCTTTCTACTGTGTATAAAATCTATAAGAAATAAGATCAAAGTCTCTTTTAGTCACAGATTCATGAGAAGATTGATCCATGTCTGAGTCTTTTATTTTTGCCTTGTGTAATTGTTCTTTCCCACATGCTGTTAGATAACTTTATTTTGAGTAACATTTATATCTCTGATCTTCTTTTCCCCCAACATAAAGGTTGGGACAGCTTGAGTGATGTTGGGGAGCAGGGAATTATGGAGAGAATAGAATGAAAGTCAAGCTTCATTTAAAATAATAATAACCCCTGCAAGGGCACACCAAGCTTTAGGAAGCTCTCACTGCTCCCAGTCTCACAGAGGTTGACCTTTAGCTTCTCTGCAGGAGCCAGATACAGAAAGCATCAACCAAATGCTGGTGCCTTAGCTCATGGTTCTTGTACAGGGTTGAGGCAGAGGAACTCTTACTGTTGACTACACAGAAACTTATTTTATTGTTCTCTAAATAAAGAAAACAACACCTAAGTTTTTGCTATTTTGAAGCACTGTAACTGGGCCCTGCCCACATTAATTCGGGGCCAATTTCAGTTCATAAGAAAGCACCCAGACACTTACCCAGAGTGTATTGAATTTTGCCCTTGAAACAGAAGGGGCTTGCCCTTGGGGAAGGAATGAAAATTTGAGGAGGTAGATTGTATTGATTTCCTAGGATCTTTATAACAATTACCATAACCTTGGTGGCTTAAAATAACAGAAATGTATTATTTATTCTCTCAAAGTTCTGGAGACCAGATGTGTGAGATCAAGGTGCTGGAAGGCCTGTTACCCTTCAGAGGTTCTAGGGGAGATTTCATTCCTTGTCTCTCCCAGCTTCTGGCGGTGTTGCCAATTCTTGTTTTGAGGTCACATCGTTGTAATCTCTGTATTGTGGTCACACAGCATTCTCCTTTGGCGTGTCTTTTCCTCTCTATGTCAATTTCAAAACTCTCTCTTATAAGTGTACATGTGATTATATTTAGGGTCCACCCAGGTAATGTAAGATAAGTTCCCCCTCTCAAGATCCTTAGTATATTCTTATCTTCTGTCTTAAGATCACAGGTTGTAAGGCATTAGGACATAGACATATCTTTTGGGGGGAATGTATATTAGCCTATTTCACAAATTTTTAAAAAGGCTATATCAGAATCTTTCTCTTTCTATCACTTCATACCCATCAGAATGTCTATGATCAATAATCAACAAATAACAAGAGTTGGCAAGGGTTTGTAGAAAAGAGAACCTTCATGAAATGTTGATGGGAATGAAGATTGGTGCAATCACTATAAAAACAGTATGGAGGGTATTCAAAAAATTAAAAATGGATCTGAATTATCACTCAGCAATTCCACTTCTGGGAATTTATTTGAAGAAACCCAAAACAGTAATGGGAAATGATATTTGCACCCCAATGTTCATTGAAACATATAATAACCCAAATTTGAAAGCAACCCAAGTGTCCATCAATAGATGAGTGGGTAAAAAAGCTGTAGTTCTTATATGCAATGGAGTATTACCCAGCCATAAAAAAGAATAAAAACTTACCATCTGTGGCAGCATGGGTAGACCTAGAGGGTATTATCCTAAGAAAATAAGTCATATAGAGAAAGACATGCCATATTATTTCACTTATGTCTGGAATCTAACAAACAAAGTAAATGAACAAACAAAACAGAAATAGACTCATAGATACAGAAAACAGTCTGATAGTTGGCAGAGGGGAGAGGGGTTAGGAGACTGAGTGAAAAAGGTAAAGAGATTAAGAAGTACAAATAGCCAGTTACAAAATCATCATGGGAATGTAAAGGACAGCACAGGGAATATGGTCGATAATATTGTAATAACCATGTATGATGCCAGGTGGGTACTTGAAATATCTGGGGGAATCATTTTGTAAAGTACCGTGTTTTCAGACCATAAGACACATCTAGGTTTTAGAGGAGGAAAATAGGGAAAAAAATTTGAAGCAAAAAGTGTGGTAAAATATTTAATAACATAATATTTCACCAATGTAAATGTAAACAGAATTCAACAGCAGTGTTAACAACTATTATTCCTCCAAAATTCCGGGGGGTGGTGGTAAAAAAAGTGTGCCTTATAGTCTGAAAATACGGTGTATGATTATCTAACTATGATGCTGTGTACCTTAAACTAATACAAAATAGTATAGAATTTAAAGAGTATTTGAACTATAAAATTAAGAGACAGAGTCTTCCCCTCTCTAAAAACCAAATTTTGTTTGTTTGTCTCCAGCTATAGAACTTAGTGAAGTCTGAAATGGACCTGGTGAGTATAGACTATAACGACCTTGTGGCCAGCCAAGCTGAGGTTTAGATACAGTTGTGTTTGTGTTGCTGTCCATTAATCTGTGGCCATATTCCTCTTCCATTACCTCCAAATGCCAGGAATGCCTTGTTAAAAGTTGCAGCCTGGCCTCTGGTATTCTAAGGAATCAGGACTGGGCCTATTCCAGATTTGGGCCGATGAGATATGGGGATGACTCTTAAATGTCAAAAGGTAATCTCAGCCAGCTGAGATGGCTGATAGAGTAATTATGGGGGTTATTCAATGAGGAGCTCTGGGAAAAGAGAAAACTGCCAAATAGCTAATGAGGGAGGCAGGGTACAGGAGCATAAGTCCATAAGATATTGTCATGGAAAATTCCAAAAAGTAGCTAGGTGGCATTTTGAGGTGGTAGTAGAGTGTAGACACTTCCCAGCAATATCCCAGTAGGCTGATGGGCTCAAGCCTTGACAATTCTCATGGCCTTACTCATAGGCCTTTGAGTTATGGTTCATAAAATAAGCATAAGACATCTTGCTATTTGGGGATGGAGTGATGATTTCCTACATAAGGGAGATTTTTACCCTTGATTCACTTCAACTAAAATATTTTTAATGCATCAAAGTATTAATACTATTACCAGAGAATGGAGACTTATGATTTGAAATAATGTAGTTTCATTTTTCATTTATCTATGTGATTCTGTTATGTGTCACTGGGTCAACTATACACATTCTATTTCCTTAGCAGAAAAAAATATTAATTTCACAATTGAGAGCTGTAGGCTCAGAGAACATAGGCCCATTGTGCTGGCTATTAATCCAGACCTACTGCAGGGCTGTCAAATGCAAAAACTGAATGGTAATGGTACAGAGAAATTGAAACGGAAAGAAGTCAAACTCCTTTTGAAAAATGTAAGACAAATGAAAAGGCAATTTGAATACAAAATTGACCCTGGAAAATAATTGGGTAAGGTGTGTTTGTTTCTTCTATGCATGGAGTTTATAGGCAGATGAAATGCAATAAGCAAGGAATAAACGGGAAGTAGATGTAGAGCAGAAGCTAATGAGGACCTTTGTTCAAATATCACCATGATGCTATTTTCCAGGCTTATATGTCATAATGGAAGACATGCTGATGCACGTTCACAATAGGATATGTCAATATTTCCCATCTCTAAAATGTCACCAGTAGTTAGAAGACAGATTTTCAGCTGCAGATCTCACGAATACTATTTATATTGTAAATAGAGGGGCATTTGAAAATACATTGCATATAATACATCTATGTTGCTCAGTTAAACCAAGACTAAAGGAATCCTAAAACCAGTACTAATATTAAATGTTGTCCGAATAGATGTGTGTATAAATGCTCTGGGAGTGTTATTTCTATTTGGACAGGGTGGTGATGGGGAATTGCATTGCATATTCCAATGTTGGGAATTATTCCTTCATACTCATCCCTGATAGAGTTCATGCTAGCATTGACTACCAACCTGGGTGACAATAATTCTGAACAACAAGGGAAATGCTGGACAAAAGAACTAACATTTATTGATAAACTGTTAGGTGCTAGGCATGTGCTAAGAACTGTCAGATATGATAATTAATTTACTTTTGTCAATATCAATAATTAGAGATAATTACTGCCTATTTTTACAATCAAGTATAAGGAAGAGAGAGATGAAAAACTTGAACAAGTTTAGATAACCAATAAATATGGAATCAAGATTTAAAGTTGAGTCTTTCTGATTTTATTGACTCTTTTAATAACATATTACCTTTGAAACCAATAGAACAATTATTAGTTAAGTTAAGAAAATTTTAACTTAAGAAGGTATGTTCCTTGCATATACACTTGAACTGCTCTCCTGCAAACTCCTTCAAGGTTATAAACCTGTGAAAATTTCCTTACTCTAAGCTGGTGGTTAGATTATCACTCTGATGACATTGTTAATCAGCTATGTCACTGTTATCAATGTGTTCTTAATTATTAACCTTATTAGTAAAACTTTTATCATATATACTTATGTATGTATACTATGTGTATATGTACTATGTGTATATATACTGTTTATATATAGTTATATATTATAAATTACATATATGACCTGCTATGATTTGTACTATAAAGCTCAAAAAAAATGTAAAAATTGAGAAAGGATGGGTATAAATATTTTAAGCCATTACTTTGCTTTCTATTCTGTTTTATTAAGTATTATTATTATCATTATTATATTATTATTATTTGTTTTACTTGTGAATACTACACACAGAAAATATTTTAGTAACAATGAGATTGAATATTACTCATTATTTTTCAAAATCTTAGCTTAAAATTTGCAATACCACAATTTAAAAACTTTAGCCTCAATTCATATATAATTTTATTTACATCAATACAATTTCAAGTGCTTTTGTAGTACTGAATACATTAAGAAAAGTTAACAAATTAGGGTTCTGGCCAAATGGAGGCATAGGTAGATAATGCTTCACTTCCTCATATAACCAAAAGGAGGATAATAACCAATTTAAAAACAAAAAGCCAACCAGAACTGCCAGAAAATAGAAATGTTTGGAAATCTGACAACAAAGGAGTTAAAGAAGAAACATTCATCCAGACTGGTAGAAGGAGTACAGATGGGCAGCAGGGGTGCAGAGGACACATGGCAAGGTGGTAGCTGGTGGACTGGGTGGTCCCACATTCACATGTGGATAAACCAGGAGGAACAACTGGGGAGTGATACAGCCCATGCAACCCAGTGTTCCAGCATGGGGAAATAAAGCCTCAAAACCTCTTGTAAAAACCTGTGGGGGTTGCAGTGGTGGGAGAAATTGCTAGTGTCACAGGAGGGTCCATTGGAGAGACTCACAAGGTCCTAGAATGTACACAAATCCACCCACCTGGAATCTACCTGAGGACAGCACTGGAAAGGGAAAAATTCTCTTGTGGAAAGCAGAGGAAGTGACTTAAAGTTGACCAAGAGATGAGTAAGAGATATCCTTCCCTCTGTGATCCTTCTCCCACATACAGCTCAACAATGCAGCAAAGTGGATTGCCCTGCCCTGGTGAATACCCAAGGCTCCACACCTTACAATGTAACATGTGTGCCAAGACAAAGAAATATGGCCCAAATGAAAAAATGTATCAAAAGTTCAGAAAAAAAAACTAAGAAATGAGGATATAGACAACCTATCAGATGCACAGTTCAAAACACTGGTAGTCAGGATGCTCACAGAAATAGTTGAGTATGGTTGCAAATTAGAGGAAAAAGTGAATACTATGCAAAGTGAAAGAAAGAAAAATATACAGAGAACCAACAGTGAAGGGAAGGAAACTGGAACTCAAAACAATGCTTTGGAGCAGAAGGAAGAAATAAACATTTGACTGGAACAGAATGAAGAAATGAGAATTTAAAAAAATGAGGAGAGGCTTAGGAACGCCTGGGAAAACTTTAAATGTTCTAACATATGAAGCATAGCATGCCAGAAGTAGACAAGGAAGAGCAAGAAGTGGAAAACATAATAAAGGAGAACTTCCCCAATCTGGCAAAAGAAATAGACTTTCAGGAAGTCCAGGAAGCTCAGAGAGTCCTAAAGAAGTTGGACCCAAGGAAGCACACACCAAGGCACGTCATAATTTCATTACCCAAGATTAAAGATAAGGAGAGCATCTTAAAAGCAGCAAGAGAAAAGAAGAGAGTTACTTACAAAGGAGTTCCCATAAGATTATCAGCCGATTTCTCAAAAGACACCTTAAAGATAAGAAGGGACTTGAAAGAAATATTCAATGTCATGGAAGGCAAGGACCTACATCCAAGATTGCTCTATCCAGCAAAGCTATCATTTAGAATGGAAGGGCAGATAAAGTGCCTCCCAGATAAGGTCAAGTTAAAGGAGTTCATCATTACCAAACCCTTATTATATGAAATGTTAAAGGGACTTATCTAAGAAAAAGAAGATCAACCATGAACATTAAAAAGGTGATGAATCACAACTATCAACAATTGAACCTAAAACAAAAACAAAAGCAAAAACAAACTAAGCAAACAACTAGAACAAGAACAAAATGACAAAAATGGAAATCACATGAAGGATTATCGGTAGGGACAGGCAGAGGGGAGAATGGGGGAAAAGGTACAGGAAATAAGAAACATAGTTGGTAGGTACAAAATAGATGGGGGTGGGGGGTGGTTAAGAATAGTATAGGAAATGGAGAAGCCAAAGAACTTATATTTTGACCCATGGACATGAACTAAAAGGGTGGATGTTGGAGGAAATGCAGGTACTGGGATGGAGAGGAGTATAAGAAAGAAAAAATGGGACCACCTTAATAACATAATCAATAAAATATACTTAAAAGTTTTTTTAAAAAAGAAAAGTTAACAAATCATATATGTATACTTCAATGAATTTTTACAAAGTAAACATGCCCAGGCCCCAAACCAGAATAATCCCACATTCCATAATACTCATGCTGCAACTATACTCTCTGTCCCAATAGTTATCTTCTAACAGCATATTTAACCTTTAAAAAAAGGGATAATACAATATGTTCTCTTTTGTGAGTGGTTTATTTTGTCTGTTATTATGTTTGTCTGATTCTTCTACATTGTTGTGGGTAATAATATTTCATTGATAAGCAGTGCTTGCTTATGTGGATATAATTCAAATTATTTATTTTAGTGTCAGTCATTTGGCTTGCATCAAATTGGAGAATATTACAAATAATGCTAATATAATAATTTTAACAGATTTTGTTGCACATAAGTCCACAGTTCTATTGAGTTCTAGTGTGTAATTATGATTGCTTGGTCATGTGGTAAATATATGTTTAATTTTATAAGAAACTGACCAGGTTTCCAAGTCATTGTACCATTTTATGTTCGCACCAGCAAAGTGTGAGTGATCCAGTTGCTCCACATGTATGTCCATATTTGATACTGTCATTCTGGATAATTATAGGCGGTCTGGTGGTGGGCATGTAACAATAGGTATTGTGCTACAACTTTAATATGTATTTCCACAATGAGTAATAAAGTTGTGTACTTTTTCATATGTTTAATGGCCCTTTGGATTGTCTCTTTTTTTAAAATAGCTATAGAAAGTGTGCCTATTTTTCATGGGATTATTTGCCTTTTTCTTATTGATATGTAAGAATGTTATTTTTGTAAAAGTCCTTTGTAAATAGACATTTATTTTGCAAATATCTTTACTGATATTAGGCTTGCCTTTACATTTCTTTATTGTGTGTTTTGATGAACTGAAGTTTCTCATTTTAATTAATTTCCACTTTATCCGTATATTTCTTTGTGGTTATTGATAATTAAGTCCTACCTATTCATTTACTTCTTGACAGTATGTGCTTTATGCTTAAAAAACCTTTTCCTACCTCAGTCATATAAAGGCATTTTCCTATATTTTATCCCAGAACCTTTATTTTTGCCATTTATATTTTGTTCTAGAGTTATGATCAGCCTGAAATTGATTTTCTGTGGATGATAATAGGCAAAGTTTGCATTTTTCTATATCAACTTTCAATTGACCCAGAACCACTAATTGACAAACTATTCTTTAGCTATTACTCTACAGTGTCACATTTGTCTGATGTGCATGGTCTGTTTTTGGACTCTATCTGTTCTATTGTACAGATAATGTCCAAAATTCTATTTATCTGTCCTCCAGACAATGCCTCTGATTTCTTACTGGGGTTTTACCTTAATAACAGGTAGTGTAAGTCTCAAAACCAGGAGTTTGATCTTCCAGATTATTGGCCCCTCTGATCCCTACTCACTTGCTCTATTCACTTACTTTAGTATATAAGCTTATAAATATCTACTAACAATATAGTAGTTGTTAAAGGGACTTTATTAGATTTGTAGATAAATTTTAGTTTTAACATCTAAAATATGCTCTTTCAATATAAAAATAGTGAATCTATACATTTTTTTAAAAATTCTTTAGTTTCTTTAGATTTTTCACTGTAGATATTTTAAAAATCTTTCATTAGATTTTTAACTGGTATATTTTTAAATGCTATTTTAAATTATGTTTTTTAATCAATTAAATTTCAACATTTATTAGCACTTTGGTAAAAATACCTGTGTTTTGAAAAAGCAACAACAAAAATATAAGATATTTAAATAAAACTTAAAATACACCAAGGAGCATGAACAAAGTTCACAGCAATTTTATGATCTCCACCATCTCAGAGAGAAAGTTAATCTAGCAGGAATTATGCAAAATTTTTCAATGCCTAAGTGAAAGATATCAATTAAAATCAAAGCATTTTCTATTTCTTGATAAGATTGAAATAATTTACTAAATAATCCTGTATCCAGTGACCTTGTTATTTTTATTAAGTAATACAAGAGATATTTTTAATTTATATTTTATTGATCATGCTATTACAGTTGTCCTGATTTTTCCCCTTTGCCCACCCTCAACCCAGTATCCCCCATTCCCTCAAGCAAACTCCTCACTATTGTTCATGTCCATGGGCATGCATATAAGTCCTTTGGCTACTCTAATTCCAATATACCATATTCTATATCCTCATGGCTATTCTCTAAGTACTTCTTAATCCCCTCACCACTTTACCCATTTCCCATACCCTCTTCCCATCTGGCAACCAACAAAATGCTCTTTATGTCCATAATTCTGGCTCTGCTTTTTTTGTTGGTTTTGTTTGTTTTTTAGATTCAACTGTTGATAGATTTGTACTTTTTTGCCATTTTATTGTTTATAGTTATGATATTCTTTTAAAAAAATAAGTCCCTTAAACATTTCACATAATAATGGTTCAGTAATGATGAACTCCTTTAGTTCTTTCTTGTCTGAAAGCTCTTTGTCTGCTCTTTGATTCTAAAGGATATATTTGCTAAGTAGAGCAATCTTGGCTATAGGTCCCTGCTTTTCATGACTTTGAATATTTTTTGCCAATCTCTTCTAGCATGCAAAATGTCTTTTGAGAAATCAGCTGACAGTCTTATGGGAACTCCCCTGTAAGAAACTAATTTCTTTTCTCTTGCTGCTTTTAGGACTTTATCTTAACTTTTGGCGTTTTAATTGTAATGTGTATTGAAATTGGCCTTTTTGCATCCATGTTGTTTGGGACCCTCTGTGCTTCCTGGACTATCATGTCTATTTTCTTCACCAAATTAAGGTAGTTTTCTTTCATTATTTTTCAAATAGATTTCCAATTTCTTGCTCTTTCTCTTCTTCTGGTGCCCGTATGATGCAAATGTTGGTCTTCTTGAATATATCCCAGAGAATGCTTATACTATTCTAATTTTTTTGGATTCTTCTTTCTTCTTGTTTGTTTTTGCTTCCTTATGTTCCATATCATTGATTTGAATCTTGACTTCATCCATTCTACTGTTATTTCCCTGTAAATTGTTCTTTATTTAAGTTAGTGAATCCTTCACTTCTGACTGGATCTTTTTTATGTTGCTTAGGTCCTCACTAAGTTCCTTGAGCATCCTTGTAACAAGTGTTTTGAACTCTGCATGTGATAGATTGCTTATCCCCATTTCATTGAACTCTTGTTATGTAGTTTTCATCTGCTCTTTCATTGGGGACTTGTTTCTTTTTCTCCTTGTTTTGGCAGCCTCTGTATGTTTGTTTCTATGTATTAGGTAGAGCTGGTTTGACTCCATGTCTTGGTAGTGTGGCCTATGAAGTAGGTGCTCTGTAGGGTCCAGTAGCACATCCTCCCCTATTACACAAGCTGTGAACTCGAGGCACACCCTTTGTGTGGGCTGAGTACACCCTCTTCTTGTAGTTGAACCTTGGTTGCTATTGGCAGACCAATGGGAGACCAGTCAGCTACAGGGATTGGCTGTAACCACTTACCACCAACCTCTGCATTCTGTGGAGAATCAACTGTGCAGGGCTAGGCAGTGGTGCTCTGATATCGTCTGTAGCTGCCCACAGGGTATACTAGCTTGGGGTTTCCCTGGTAATGTAGGCCAAGGTCAGCTCCTACCTTGCCCTGGGAGCCCTTTTCCTGAGCTATAAAGCAATCTGAGATGGCTGATGCTTGTACTGAGCTTGGAGATTCCCAGGCAAAACCAGGCTGTGAATCAGTGTTGTACCTGGAGTTCACTGAGGCCAGCTATTGCTTGTTTGATAGGATTTAGGAAGTTGTGAATCATGAGCCAAGACCAGCCATTCATATGGAAAAGTAGCTTGGGTGGGCCAGTAAGTTGGGTGGGGAAAAGTCTCTGGGGATTTCTAAGACAGATCAAATGGAGTTATCCAGGTTGATGGAGTCTCAGAAAGGGCACCAGCTTGCTGGCTCCATATGGGGTGGGTTAAGAGAAGGGACTATGACCTCTGCTCATCTTGATCCAAACAGTTCAGGTCCTCCCTTTATGCCACTGTACTTTTCAAGCTGCTACCCTGGTGCTGGAACTAAGAGGGAGTGAGTCTGAGTAGTGAGACCATGCGTGGGTTCTTTAAGAGGAATTACTTATGGCTCCAGCAGTTTTTTTCCATTGACTCAATTTCAGCTGGTTTTTGCAGCCAGAAGTTGTGGTACTTGTCTTCCTGGCACTGGCACCTGGGCCGGGAGCCTGGTGCGGTGCTGGGACTCCTCGCTCTCAAGATATCTTTCCCAAATTTTTATTCGCCACACATGGGTGAGGGATCAGACCATTCTGCATCTGCACTCCTCCTACCAGTCTGGATGGATGTGGTTTCTTTAATTCTGTTATTGTCAGATTTCCATTTAACTTGATTTCTGACAGTTCTGAGTGATGGTTGTTTTATATTTTAGTTGTAATTTTGATGTGGTTGTAAGGACAGGCCAGCCATGTCTGCCTACATCACCATATTGACAGGAAGCCTATACAAAAGTTTTTATTTTAGGCCCTGGCTGGTGTGGCTGAGTGGATTGAGTGCTGGCCTGCAAACCAAAGGGTAGCTGGTGTGATTCACAGTCAGGGCACATGCTTGAGTTGTGGACTGGGTCACCAGTGGGGGGCACACAAGAGACAACCACACATTGATGCTTCTCTCCCTCTCTTTCTCCTTCCTTTCCCCTCCCTCTAACAGTAAATAAACACAACTTTTAGAAGTTTTTATTTTAGGTTTTCTACATATACAATTATTTCATCTGTAAATAATGATACACTTATTTCTTCATTTCATATTCTTTCAGCCTTTATTTGCTATTCTTTACTGTACTGGTTTGGCCTCCAGTACAATAGTGATTGGAAGTTATGATAGCAGGTATATTTGTCTCCTTCCCAATATCATCAGAAAAGCTTATTCACACACCATTAATCATATTAAGGACGTTAACTTCGATTCCTAGTCAGCTAAAAGTTTTTATTGTAAATATTGAGTTTTATCATATACTTTATCCTTTAATCTCTCCATGTGGTGAATAATATTGATTGAGCATTAAATGTAGGCTATCCACGCATCCTCATAACCACCTCTAGTTTGTCATGATGCATTATTACTCTAGTTGTATTCTGCTAGGTTTTGGTTGTTAATATTTTGTTTAGGTTTGCATCGATGTTTATGAGGGAAACTGGTCTGTAATTTTTCTTCTTTATAAGGTCCACATTAAATTTTGGTATTAAGGTTATGTTGACCGCATTAAAAGAGGCCCAGTGAATTAAACACTTAAATGTAAGATGCAAAATTATGAAACTCATAGAAAAAATATAGGCAGTGAAATCTTTGACATTTCCATTAGTAATATTTTAAGCCAACAAGGGAAACAAAGAAACAAACAAATGGGACTACATCATACTAGAAGGTTTTTGTACAGCAAAGAAAATTATCAACAAAACAAAAAGACATCTTATTGAATGGGAGAAAATATTCATTAGTGATACATCAAATAGGGGGTTAATATCCAATATTATAAAGAACTCATAAACTCAACAACAAAAACCAATCTAATTAAAAAACGAGTATAGGACCCAAATAGACACTTCTCCAAAGGGAAAATGCAGATGTCCAAGAGACATATGAAAAGATACTTAATATCACTAATCATCAAAGGAATGCAAACATACCACAATGAAATATCACCTCACACCTGTCAGAATGGCTGTCATCAATAAATCAACAAAAAAGTGTTGGCAAGGAAATGGAGGAAAATCAAGCCCTTGTGCACTGTTGGTGGGAATGCAGACTGGTACAGCCACTGTGGAAAACAGTATGAAATTTCCTCAAAAAATTAAAAGTGAAACTGCCTTTTGACACAGTGATTCCACTTCTGGATACATATCCAAAAAAACCCATCATACTGATTCAAAAGAATATATGCACCCTTGTGTTCATTGTAGCATTATTTACAATAGCCAGGATATGGAAGCAACCCAAGTGCCCATCAATAAACAAGTGGATAAAAAAAAAAATGATGGTAATAATATACAATGGAACGTGACTCAGCCATAAAAAAAGAATAAAATCATACCATTTGCAACAGCATAGACGGACCTAGAGGGTATTATGCAAAGCAAAATAAGTCAGACAGAGAAACACAAATACCATATGATTTTACTTATATGAGGAGTCTAAAAAAGGTGAAAAGTGAAAACAGAAAAAGACTCATAGGTACCAAGAACAGACTGATGGTTGCCAGTGGGGAGGGAGATTGGGAACTGGGTACAAAAAATGAAGGAATTAAGAAGTACAAATTGGTAGTTACAGAGTAGTCACAGTGATGTAAAGTACGGCTTAGGGAATATAGTCAGTAATATTGTAATAATTATGTATGGTACCAGGTGGATACGTGAAATATTAGAGGGAACCACTTTGTAAAGTATGATTGTCTAACCACTATACTGTACACCTGAAAGTAACACAAGGTAATATTGAATGTAAGCTCTAATTGAAAAATAATTTTTTTAAAAAAAGAAGCCAGGCAACTTTCCTCTATTTCTATTATTTGGAACAATTAATGTAAAATGGATCTTATTTCTTCCTAAACACTTGGTGGAAATCATGAGTAAAAAATTCAGAGTCTAAAGTTATTTTAGTAGTAAGTTTCTCAATTACATATTTAAATTTTAAATAATCATCAGACTTATTGGATTTTTAAATTTTCTTCTTGTACCAAATTTCGCAAGATTTGTTTACACTTAGTATCTCAATTAACTTTTTTTTTTTTTACCACAAAGGCTTTCATACTATTCTATTTTCCTTTGCTTATAGTGGTTTCCCAGTCTTCACTCTATATTTTGATATTTTGTGCCTCTTAATTTCTTAATCTATCTTGCCAGTGCTTTTATCAACTTCATGTTCTTTCCAAATGAAGCAAAATTAAACTAAAAACTTTTGACTTGGGTTGATCCTTTCTATTTTAGATTAACTTTTTTTCATTAATTTCTTCCATAATCTTTATTATTTCCTTCTCTTTTACAGGTCAGTTTTCTGTTCTTTTCTAACTTCTTGACATTGATGTTAGGATAACTTATTTTCCATTTTTCTTCTCTTCTGTGTACATATGGCTGCAAAGCTCCCCCTAAGCATAGATTAAATTGTGTTCCACCAGTTTTGATTTTTAAAAATATTTTATTATCATTAATTTTCAATACTTTGTTTTTTCATTTACCCACTTATAACTTAAGAGTCTGTTATTAATTTCCACACATAAATGAATCTCCTAAATTGTATTTGTTTTTATGAAGTTTTAGCTTAATTCTACTCTGAATATATGTGATTTCAATCTCATAAATTTTTTTAGATTTGTTTTATAGTGAAGCATATGATCCATTTTGATAAATGTTTTATGTATACTTGAAATAACATTAATTAACATTAACATTAACATAATGTAATGTTAATGTTAATGTTAATGGGTACAATATTCTGAACAGGCCAATTAGGCCTGATTTATTAATCAAATTATTTATAGTTTCTATATTCCTATCATTTTTTGTCTGTTTATTCTGAGAAAATTATATTAAAATCTCATTGTGAATATGTATTAGTCTATTTTCTATTCTGTCAAACTTCATATATTTTGAAGCTGTATCATTAGATATCTGGTATCATCACACCATTCAGTGCAAAGTTTTGTTAGTATTATAAAGTTTCTACCCTTTCAGAGAATATAATCCATAACTCAGTGCAACCAGGAACATGTAAAAGTATCAACCATATCATAATGCATATTTATGATAAAATGTAGGAACAAAAATTAGCCTCTCTGAATTTAAATCTCCCCCTTTTCCCTTATGAGCTAAACATGATTCTCTGTCATCTGGCCCAATGAAATAGTCCTGCTTCAATTTGTAGTTTAACTTAGAGTTTAATATTTAGAACTTTATATTTTCCTGTTTAAAATTATTAAATCATTATTCAAAGGTCTTTTCTAAGCTTAACCTTGGTTTTGGTTTAAAGTTGTTGTTGTTGCTTTTTTTATTTTTACTCATTTTAATATAATCATACCAGACTTCTTTGAGTTAATAATTTTATATATGTATTCATATGTATATATATTTCTCCATATCTTTGTTGTATAAAAAGGGGAAGATTATTATGGAATATGAAAAAATAATAAAACCTCTGTGTAGGAAATATACCCTACAATGAAAAATAATCCAAGAACTAGAAAACTATTGGGGTTTTAGGGTCTCCTCTCTCTGGGCTCATATTTTTTAATCTCTTCTTTGTTCTGCCCACTGTCTCCATAATTCTCTCTTTTGACTTTCTCATCCTGTTTAGAGCCCAGCATGGCTTCCATGCCTATCTCTCTCATCAGCTGACTTGAGCTTTCTGTATCCACTTTGTAGTATCCTCTAATGATCTAGTATATTTTATTTAATTTTGGTAAAATATTTTCTTTCTGGTCAAGTAATGAGAAACACCTTTAGAACAATACATGGATGATGATATACATGTAATCTATTGCCCAAAGAGAAACTGACAACCAATCTTACAGGAGGCAGTAACAAATGTCTTGTCAACTGCCAGTTATTATTGGCAGCCAGATCTATAATTCTTTTTTCCAAAAAGATTTAATAGAAAGATAAACCTAGTCCATAACTTCAAAATACCTTCTTAATTAAAATGTTTACTAACATTTATAAATTATAAGATATTGCATTAAAAAATCACAGTTCCTCTTGAAAATCAGAAGTCCTGAGAACAGTAGATCAATATTCCTATATAGAAACATACACTTGATACAGTTGGTTTCTCCCTTTTTAGATCTGACCTTTGATCAGCACATTGCTACCTGGACCATTTTTTTTTTTTTTTTTTTTTGTAATGCTGACCTGAATGCTTTTGAGTTTGAGATTTTTGGAAAAAAAATTTAATAGTAAACTCTCATCACTTTGAAGACTAGTACTTTATCTGAATTACCTTTATATCACAGCATGTTGCAGAATATTCATACCGCATTTGGTGACTAGATTGATGTCACTGAAATGGTTAAGGTTTAAAAAAATATCAGTATATTCACCAAACTTGATTATTAGTAATAAAAAAATTATTTTAATTAATGCCTGAAATCCACAAGCCATAAACACCTCAATTTATCCAATAATTTCTTCACAAATCAAACTTTTGGAAAAATAATTAGAGGTGCTGACAAGTAGCAAAACTGACTGTGAATAGAATTGGCTTTCTTTCGCTTGGTAAAGGACGGTAATTAGCAGAAAATGGCAAACAGAAGAGATGCAGAAGGGAAAGCTGGGAACAGGAAGACTCTCACAGGGAGCCAAAGGCACGGGAGCGCTGAAAATCGATTTCATTACAATTCCCAGCAATTGCTCAGAAGAATTTTCTGGGACAAGCAGTTAAACCAGGTCATACATATAAAAAGTAAAATTGGAAGTATTAGAAGTAATAGAGATATGGATCAGTATTTTGCTAATCAATAAGCACCTTACGATTTAATTTAAGGTTTTTTTAAGCTCTTGAACTTGTTAATGCAGAAGGCACTGAAAATCACTGGAACTCTCACAGGACATCTGCAGAGATGCCTCATACAGTCAGATACAAATAAACCAGACATCTGTGTCCCAAAGTTTGACTTTCCTTCTCTGTGTCCCATGAAGCTGAGAGCAAATGCTCCTTCAAAACAGCCTGACCTCAGAAGACATCTGGAGTCTGGGAAGAACTAACAGGATTTATATGCCCTGATAGGAAAGGGCCACTCAGCACCTGGTGATAACACCACATTCAATCAAGGGAAATTAAATTCTAACAGGATTAAAGGACTCAGCAGTTAATACATAGGAGCAAGATTTCTCCCAAGTCAACCTGCACGATGAAAGCCTATCTTCTATGGGAGAAATGGCTAAGAACATGACACAATGCATTAAGGAAGGAAGCAACTTAAAATATGTGCAGAATTTCTAGCTCTTCATTCTGGTATGGCAACACAAATTAGGTCTGAATCTCCTAAGATTTATTGCCCTGTTTGCTAGCAATGAATGCAAAAACATGCATTAATGTAACACTGGAACCAACTTAAATAAACGATAATTATACATCAGTTTGCAGGGTGACTATCACACATTCACACATACACAAGGGTAACATACCCAAAATATAAAATATGAAAATCATAAATATATTTTATTTTTTCAAATCAAGACTCTTTAGTACTTTGTGCCTCAGAAATCTTGTTTCCTATCAATGTTTCTACACTTTCTCAATTTGTAATTTTTATGAAATTCAAAGGATATGCCCACAGTTTATGCAAATCAAGGATCAACATGTCCCTAACAGCAATTACAAGGGACTTGTTTTTTTTTTTCCCAAAAGCTCTCTCTGCCCTGAGAAGAAATATACCATGCCTTTATGAGAACTCTCATTTTCTCTTCTTGCTTCCTGCCATTGATGCAAAGTTAAACAAAGGGCTCCGATGCTTTTTGGTTGCTTCTTTCTCATTGTAAAAATTGATTCAAGGCAATTAGATGGTCCAGCTACTCAAACAACAAGGAAAGAATGGCGAGGGGCCCTCACTAAAGGATAAGCTTGTCTTTCAGAGAGGTCATGTCCAGCTGAAACTTGCCTTTCCTTGGGGACAATGGTTCCCTGTCAATCCTCTCTAATGAAAAAGGTTTGTTTGACTCCTAGTCTGCATTTCTTAGTTAGGGAAGGAAATTGGTCTCTGCTGTAGACTAATTGCATTAATGGCCCCACTACTTGGCCCCTACCAGTGTCCTCACTCTCTGCCCTGTAGCATTATAGTACCATCAGAGTCTGATTCTAAGTTCAATTAGTTTATATAACTTATTTTGTTCAGTGGAATATTAGCAAGTGTGACGCAGATAGAAGGCTTAAAGAGTGCTTGCATGTTGAGGTTGCTTCTGTTGCTCTCTATAACACCAACATGAACATGCCTATCAAGTCCGCTGGAGAATGCAAGACATGTAGCATAGAGCAGAGTTAACCTAGTGCAGCCCGTCCTAAATCAGGCAACAGCCAGTGACACCCCTTTATGTGATGAGTCCAATCAAGACCAGAAAACCTCTTTACAGCCTACAATCGTGAAGGCTGAGTTTCCCTGTAAATTATCTCTTTCTTCCACCAGCCCAGACCTTCAAAACCACAATTGTGACTTGAATAATCTTCCTAATAGAAAACACTTTCCTGGTTGAGGGAGGAGTGTGGGAGGGACATCTTCCAAAGCCCTCTCTAGTCATAACTCAGCACTTTTCTTGCCAAACTGCTAAATGCAATAAAAAATAGATATGATTAAGTAATTACAAATTCACCCTGCTTAGATTAGTCCCCTAATGGATATATTGTTAAATGTGTTATAAGATTTGATAGAGATATTTTTGTTTCTCTTTGGAGAATTTTTCTTCTTGAGCATTGACATGATTCAAAGAGTGGTGCACATTTAAGGCTGTGTTCTCACAAATTGTTCTGAAAGAACCAGATTGGAGATAATATAAATTTCTTTTAAACCTGCTGATTCATCTTTATGGTAATAGTCAATTTGTGTGACAGAATCTAATCTGTTATTTTTATAAGATAACACACTCAGTATCTTAAGTGGTATAAAATTTTTTAAAAAGTGTTCTTAACTGGAAGGTTAAATTTAATTGTTGATTTCCAGTCCTTGCAATATAATCAGATTGCATTAAAACAAATCCATGTGCATGTTCTTTATAAGAGATACAACAAAAATAAATGAGATTAAAAACATGGAGAAAAATATATAGCAAGTATTAATCAAGAGAAATCTAATATAATTACATTAAATAAGTCCAAAAAGACTTTAGGATAAAAAGCAAAGCTAATGGTGGAAAGGGTCTTTGTATAATGACAAAATTTTAAAACAGGAAACTAAACTTGTATACACATAACAAAGTAGTTCCCATAAAATATATTTCTGATAGACTAAGAAAATTTTCAGAGGCAAAGTAAAATATTTGGAAGAATATATCTATAGCTTTGGAGAAGGAAGACTACATTAAATAAGTCACAAAGTGCTAAACCATAAAAGTACATTTGACAAAATTAAAATTAAGAATTTTCTCAAAGATATCATAGTGAAAATAAAGGCACGCCACAAACTGGAAGAAAGTAGTTGCAACATATCACATCCAGTTTGTCAATCAAGGTGCACCATAATGAATTGTTATATAGTTGTAAAATAGAAAACTAGACAATTGTGAAAATAAACGAAGTTCAGCTCTTACAACAAATGGATGAATTAAAAATAAGAATACTATTGAGTGAAAAAGACCAGTACCACAAAACTATGTACAATATGATGTACTTTTAATAAAATCAAAGCTAAATAATACATTATTTATATAGCAGACAAACTAATCATGAACTAGCAGAGAATGATAAAAACAATTTAGAATAATAGTTATGTCAGGGGTTGAGGGAAGACAAAGAAGGGAAAAACAGTGAATGCATCAATATTAATAATAGCTTAAATAAAATGAGGGGAATTACATGAGTAGTTAGTGATATGCTACATGTTTTACATATATTATATATATATATTATTTGTATGCATCAAACATTACATATTAAAAAAATAAAGTGAATCCAACTGGGTCAATGTTCTTTGCAACCTAACACAATTAATTAATTTAAATGCAAAATAAACTAAAAATACAAAATGGTCCAGAACTTTACATTTCAAAAGTGTACTTAGTCTCTTGAAAAATTAATTCAGTTAATAGTTTTGAGTGGAAGCTTTTTATAAGAAAAATATTATAGAAGTAGAGAAAGAGGATGAGAGAAAGAGAGAAGAAAGAAAATAGAACACTTACTATACACTAAATTTTGATATGCTAAATCATGCTTTTTGGCATTATTTTTATCCCACCTGCTTCCCTAAAATGATAAGGGAGGGATTCAGTTGGATTAGAAGCATTCTTGGCATTTGCTATTCTGAATATATTTTCCATCTTGAAGTTACTGTGCGTGAAGCCAGGAGCAATTACTTTTCAAGTGGATACACTGTCACCACCTTTCAAGGTGTCATTGTCCTGAATTTTATCAGAACTACTTGAGCCAGCTAGAGGTTCACATGCCAGGTATTACAAATAAATAAGGAATTGGAATTCTTTTCATCTATAAATCAAGAAAATGCTAAATGGAGTTCTGACTAAAGAGGTACTCCTCCTCTTTATGAGAAAAGTCTGTATTCCAAGTATTCTGGTGTGGAATTACTCATTTTAATGAGGGTCTTTTACTTCTTACTATTCTTGTAAGATATTGGCAGTTCAAATATGTTTTATTAAAAAATGTTTTCTACCTTTCCAATTAAGTTTCTTTCAAACAGAAACAAGGATTAACCATTTGCCAGTTAACTTTTATTTTTTCCCTGGTAATCTTGATGAATAGCCAGTTGTCCAAAGCTTGATTTAATTGATCTATAGCAGATCAGTTGTGCCCATGAGAACAACCACTGTGGACTGATGGCTGCTTAGCCAGGTGTCTTTCAGGTATGTAGTTGCCTGAGTGCTGACACACAGAATTTCTTTGAATCATTTTCCCACAGAAAATTCAAATGACTTCTAGGTAACACACTTGTTTAAAAATGTGTGTTTCTACCTCATCTCCATCTTGACCCAAGCAAATTTGCATTCAAGGTTATTATGTTTTTGTATTACACATGTTTAAAGTGTTCAACTTGATGATTTTATATGCATATACAGGGTGGGAAAAAATAGGTTTATAGTTGTTCATATGGAAAATAATACCATAATTAATTAATAATACAAGAATAAACTGGTTTGTATACTCAGAACTGTAAACCTACTTTTGCCACATCCTGTACATTGTGCAATAATCATAGAAATAAAGCTAATTAACATATGTATCACTTCATGCATCAACCCCTTTTTTAAATTTTTTCAGTGGTGACAACACTAGGAGCAATCTAGTTTATGAATTTCAAGTACACAGTACAGAATTGTTACCTAGCGCCACCATGCTATGCATTAGAGGCACAGAACTTACTGGTCTTGCAAAATTGAAATGACTAACATCTCCCCATGTTCTCCTTCCTCCAGCCCTGGTAACTACAATTCTACCTTCCACTTCAATGAGTTTGACTTTTGAGATTCCGTATGTCAGTAAGAGCATACAGTATCTTTCTGTGTCCAGCTTATTTCAATTAACACGATGTACTCCAGATCCATCCATGTTGTCACCAATGGCGTATTGTCCTTTTTTAAGGCTGAATAATATTCCATTGTTTGTATATACCACATTTTTTTTAATCAAGTTATCTACTGAGGGACTTCAGTTTGTTCCAAGATCTTGGCTATTGTGAATAACAGCACCATGAACATAGAAGTGCAGGTGTCTCTTCGAGATACTGATTTCATCTACTTTTAGTATGTCCTCAGAAGCTGCTAGATTATATGGTAGTTTTTTTATTTTTGATGTTTTGGGGATTATCCATACTGTTTTCCATAAAGACTGTACCAATTTATACTCTCACTAACACTGTACCAGGGGTCCCTTTTCTCCATATCCTCACCAGCACTTCTTATGTTTTATTTTTTAAGTAATTGCCCACCTAGCAGCTGTGCAGTGATATCTCATTGTGATTTTCTGTTGAGGTCCACCGTGCCTGGTCTCAGGAAACTGTAACCTCCCGTGACTAAGGCTGAGTAAGAGGCCTCCAAATCAGGAGACACTAAGGAGACAAAACTTATTTCCCTGGCGTGAATGCTGCCTGTTCTGTGCTGGCCCCCAGGGCTTGATCAGTTAGCCAATGACAGTTAAGGTTTCCCATGGGGGAATCACCTAAGACAGGCATGATCGCGTGGAGGCTTCAGGGAAGGACTTGGGGGGCTATGGAAATGAAGGGGTGATCGACATCGACCCCTGCCCCCTCGACTTTGTCAAAGTCTGAGTCCTTGTTCTTAGTTGTGAGAAATCCAAATCTCCTGGCTGCTTTTGTCTCCTCTACCCACTCAGGCCTGTGGAAATAACAGAGGCGGTGCAGTCCAGACCAGAGTCCGCAGACCCCTGGGGTAATCAGACCTGAGACATAGATTAAGAAAGATCCTGTAAGATCTGCTTGCTGGAGGATGCTCTTTAATTAGAATATGAAGGCACGGGCGGGGAACGAAACTAGCCTTTTAGGTCCTGTAGCCTTTTTAAATGATAAAGCCCCTTTCAAAGTTAACTACTTGTTTTGTCTTCCCGGGCAGACGGGAGTTCACAAACTGTATCAGTATGTTTAATAAAAGCCTGCTCAGGTGGGGAACAGGGCGTTTTCCACTAGAGAGGGCGGCCATTTTGTACCTATTTCCCCACAGGACTCGGTTGTCCATGTGTATGTTTTTCTCGTGTTTTCGATGAGCATCCGCAGCGATAGATACCACAGGCTCGGTATCCATCTCAGTTTTCATTTACATTTCTTTGATGATTAGTGATGTTGAACACTTTTTAACATACATCCAGCCCTGGATGTATGTATTGGCTATTTATGTATTCATTGGAAAAATATTTATTCAGGTCCTTTGCCCATTTTTAAATCATATCATCATTTTGGTTTTTCTCCATTGAGTTGTGTGATAAATTCCTTATACATTTTGGAAATTAACCTGTTATCAGATACATGGTTTGAAAATATTTTTTTCTCATTCCCTGGGTTGCCTTTTCATTGTGTCAATTGCTTCCTTCACTGTGCAGAAGATTTTTATGTAGTTCCAGTTTTTATTTTTGCTTTTGAGGCCTATATTTTTGATGTCATATCTAAAATTCCTTGTCAAGATCAATGTCAAGGAGCTTTTTCCTCAAGGGTATTTTTGGACACATGACACTAAAAAGAATATTCACTGTCCCTAAAAATGCCAAATAAAAAGCTGGCTTCAATAGAGTTATTTTCCATAAGCATTTAATGGTTTTAAGGAAATTATAGTTCCATCTCCTGTGTGGGTTTTAGATGAGGTATAATGTTCAAAATTCAGCACATAAAAGAGACAATTCTTAAACCACACATATACCCTGTTGTGAAAGTTAAAAATATACAACTGACCTACTTCACACACACACACAACATGCACACTGCTTAATCTATTTAAAATTTGTTCCTAGCCTCTAAATCCCTCAGACCTTAGGGAAATAAAACCAAAACCATAGTTATATAATTGTGGAGATCCAACTGTATCCTATTGACCAGTCATTTCATGAGGTAATTCAAGGGCCATATGTTCACAAAATCTCAGTGTGTTTAAGATTTCATTTTTTTCTGCCTTGCTTAAGGATCCATGAAATATGGGAGTATCATATGAAGTCTCATAGACTGACTCTACTTTTCCTAAATCTAGCATTTTCTTCTTATTATGTTGCTAGTTTGCAGCAAAAATGTGGCATTGCTTTCTAAAAAGACATTCCAGCTTAAAATTCAAGATATTAAAAGACAAATCCTGATGGTGCATTTGAGGAAGTTCCCTGAATTTCTCTGTGTTCCTAGGAGAAAAGGTCTAAAAATACAGACAATTTCCATCCACAAATCTCTGTTATTTAAAAATGCCCACCAAGGAACACTGTTTGTAAGTGTGAAATAGGAAAAGAATAAAAGACTATGTTAGTCCAGGTCCTCTGAGAAACATATGCCAAGAAAGGATTAAACACAAATGATTTTTATTTTAGGGGAAAAGCTATGAAAAAATACAAGGGAGCTGGGAAAAGCTGGGAGAGCTGTCAGGACACAATGTACATCTGACTGGGAGTGAAAGTGAGAATGAAGGAAGAAAGAATGAAAGCTTCCAAGGCCATTTTGAAACTGAAGTTTCAACAACACCATCAGGTCATTCTTGAGCCAAAGCCAGTCACCAGAGGAGTCCAGTGTCTCTTAGAATGGACCTGCCTTGGAATGAGCTATGATCTGTTCTGTCACTGCTGTGAGCAGCCCATGGGAGGTATGGTCTCATCGCTAACTCAGGGATGGATCACAGGGCTCAGGCACTGGGACCCTAGGATTTTAGTCTCATGCCATAAACAAATTCGTATATCATAAACAAGGTGCAAATAATTTAGATGATATTTAAAGGAGATCATTTATTAGTCATCTTGCTGTTATAAAATACTGCATAACAAAGAACGCCCAAATTTGTGAATGTCTATTGGCATGACTTATAATTTCTTGTTGAAAGATGGGCATGTCGTATGAGGTAATAGGAACTGAAATAAATAGGCATTGAGTATGAGGTTTTAGTATATCTGGCTAAGAGTTGTGTTATGTATGATGTTTGCTCTAGCTGTAGATACTAAAGACCTTAGATTTCTCTAGTGTCCTTGTCTTTGTCTCCCTCTGGCTTTGGATTTCCCTGAGTGTTCCTGTTGAGTGAGAAACTGTAATATCTTTCAGCTGCAGTCCACTGTTGTTCTGGAGCTGTGATATGTTGCTGTCAAGTGTGGCAGAGGAAAAGCATTCTTTAATATTATAGCTAAATCTCAGTCTTTTTGTGGGCCCATGTCCCTGAGCTATGACTTTCACAACTATTTCCCCAGTGGAATACTTTTCTGTTTTTCCTCTGTGCATCCTCTTCCCTTACCTGGCTATATCATTCCTGCTTGATGTTCTTGAAGCTCTATCCCCTGTTGACAATGTTTTTCCCCTCTTTGGTGAAACAGAAAGGCTAGAAGACACTCAAGTGGGAAGAATGTCTTTCTGCTAGATGATGAGACAATGCTCTGGCAGTTTTTACTCTGGAGCACTGGCTTCCAGTACGGAGAAGGTTCTGGGCCTATTTCAAAGTGATTATTTGACTCCTTCCAGCCAGAACCATGAGGGGATCTGTCTTAGATCTTCACGGTGAGAACCTAGTGGGGTACCTGGAAGTAAAGCCCAGAAACATATGGCGACCTCCTAACACTGGAGCCTTCATAGTTCCTTACTCTCATGCTTGTCCATACTCAGTCTCAAGGAACTCATAAAAATCAACAATTGACAGCTCCTACTGGTATATGGTTCCAGTGGCTTTGCTCCAGGTAAGTGGATCTCAGCTGTGACTCGCCAGGTTGGCCTGTCTCTCCAGATTTCAGAGTGGATGTTTATCCTGAAACTTCGGTTTTCTGATGCATCCAAGAAAAGCCATTGATTTTCAGTTTTTCCAGCTTTTTCTTGTTAGAATGGGAGTGACAATTTGTGAGCTCTTTATGTGTAGAAGCTGAAACCAATGTCTTCAAACACTAGTTTTCACAACAGACTATTGAGATAAATATTTTTACAACTTTTATTTTGAAATAAATATAGACACATCAGAGTTTTAAAAAATTATAGGGATGTCACATTTGTTCTCCAGCCAGTTTCCCCAGTGATAGCATCTGTGTAGTCACAGTACAATGTGTGACCCAGGAAGTTGGCATTGTTGTAGTCCACAGAGTTTAAGCACATTTCATTAGTACTGCATGCATTTATGGGTGTGTGTGTCTAGTTCCATGCAATCAGATTAATTTTTGGAAAAAGATAAGATAACATAACCATAAACATGTTAAAAATGGGAAATGGGCACTACTACAAGGCACAAATCTTATTTGGAATTCATCAGTTTTTATATGTACTCTTTTGTGTATATTTCTATAAAATTTTGTCACATGTTTTGATTTGAGTAACCACCACGCACTCAGGATATAGAATTGTCCCATCACCATAAACTCCCTGGTGTTACTCTTTATCAAGCACTGACCTGTTTTCTTCATTACTATAATTTTGTTACTTGGATATAGACATTAAATTTTGTATATAGATGTATATATGTGTGTGTATGTATACACACATAATTTTGTTTAAATATATATGTGTGTATATGTATATATGTGTGTGTACATATATATCACAACATATAACACTTCAAGATTAGCTTTTTTAATAAAACTTAGTATAATGTCTTTGAGACTTATTGAAGTTGTTGCATACAATAGTTCATTATTTTTATTGTTGAGTATTACATTGTTTGGATGTACAACTATCATTCAACTGTTAAAGGACATTTGGGTTGTCAAATATTTTAGCCATTGCAAGTAAAGCTGCTATAAACATTTATATATAGGTTTCATGGGAACAGACATTTTCATGAGTTCAGGACAAATGCCAAGAATATGGTAACTGGGTCAAATGATAATTGTATGTTTAACTTCACAAGAAACTGCCCAACTATTTCCCAGAGTGGTGGTACCATCTTATCTTACCACCAGCAATGTATAAGAGAGCCAGTCATTTCACATTCTTGCCAGCACTTGTAATTAGCACTATATCCTTCTTTTAGTCATTCTAATCAGTGTGCAGTGGTATTTTATCATAGTCTTAATGTGCATTTCACTAGTGGCCAGTGATGTTGAACAACTTTTCATATGTATATTTGTCATCTTTAGATTCCCTTTAGTGAAATGTCCAAGCTTTGGTTCATTTCTAATTGGGTTGTTCATTTTCTTACTGTTGAGTTTACAACATTATTAATATATTTTATATCCAAGTTCTATATCAGATATTTGATTTGTAAATAATTTTTCCCAGTCTGTGGTATGTCTTTTTATCATTGTAGCAGGGTATTTTGCAAAGGAACTTTTAAAAAATTTTCAGTTAATTTTAACTTATTGATTTCTAAAATAGAGTGATTTTGGTGACATGTCTGAGAACCCATTATCAAATATTTTTCAATAGATTAAAAGACAGTAATAGATAAATTACAAAATAGAAAGTTACAATGAAATGTGTTTTTTGAGAGATGAATGAAACATATAATAGTATTACATGTCTATATAATATATAAATATGTGTAAAATTATGTTCATGTGTATACACATATGTAGTCACAAAATAAATTTATTAAATAAATCATAACTAAAGGAAAATATTAAATTGTAGAAAAACAGACATTTATTAGAGTATTTGCATAGATTTATGTTATTAAATTTAAAAACTTTGATAAAGTAGATGATTTTAAAAGAAAATGTAGATTAAATAATCATACAGATTACGCAGTAAATAGTTAAACATCTACTTACAAAAAAAGGAAAATAGTATAGATTTTCATCATGAATACTTTCAAATAGCAAAAATGTAAGCCCATTTATGTATGTATTTTGTACAATTTTAGAATAAACAAAGAGAAAAAATTTTCAGTGAACTAAATAAATGCAGTTATTATTGAAACCAAATAGTGGAAAAAATCTGGCCAGTTTACATCACACTCAGTAAAAGTATAAAATATACATAGGACATATAATCAATTATAGTGATCAAGTGAATACTAAAAGTGCAGAAAATCTAAATTTTCAGAAATCTACTAACAGATTTACTATATTAGTAAGTTAATGTAAAAAAATTAAAAGTTACAATTACTTTAATACATTTAAAAAGGCACATAATGCAATTCAAGTATCTAAGGCACAAAATAATTTTGATAATATAGTAATATAATTATATTTATTGAAATATGATTTCCATATATTTATATGTGTTTACATAACTATGTTTATATATGTATTTATAGCACACAATAATACCCAGCATCATAATTAATGTTGAAACACTAGGCACTTTCTTTTTTATGAAGAACAAAAGGACAATTGCAAACAACACTACTCTTTATAATTGTTCTGAAAATATAAAGGATATAAATACTGAAGTAGAAATATAATTATTATTATTTGCAAATTATGTAATTATATATTCAACAAACTTTAAGAAGAGCAACAACAATTAGAATTAGTGGGAGAATTTAGTAGGGTGGTTAATCACATAATAAATAACCAAGTACAGTTTTCTTATATAATAATATCCCTTAAGAAGTTATATTACAGAAAATAATTGCATTCACAATAATGATATTGTAAATACTAATACTTTTTCACAAATAGGAGACAATATCACAATAAATGGACAGATATTATATAAAAATATATAACTTACACAGGAACTTAGAAGACTTGAACAAATGGAAAACTATCTTATGTGGATAGACATATAATATTAAAAGTAAGCCACTTGTCTTGAAATAATCAATATATGGAACTCAATTTAAAAGTAATAAGTACAATTTTATTTTTCTTCCTTTTTAAGAATTGACAATAATTATTCTAATATATATATGAAAAATATTGATGTACAAAGGTGGCTAGAGAAAACCTGACAACAGAATAAGCATATATAATTTGGTTTACCAAATATTAAAATATTTTGAGTGATACCACAAAGGATGGCAAAGTAGAAAGTTTCAGGAATTGATCTATCAAAGCAACTATTGAACTGGCAAGAACAATTAGGATCAACTATTTGGGAACTCTGGAGTTCAGTTAAATACTTACATCGTTCAAGGGACTGTTGATAAAGAAAGACACTGGTTAATTTCAGTACATTTTACACAGCAGCAACCACTCCTCCTCTCCTAGCACTGTGGCAAACAACAGGGGGATCGCAAGCCTGTGTTCCTGGTACAATTGCTGGTACTGGGATGGGAAATAAGTGTTTTCTTGTCCAAAAATTGAGGTTGTGTATTTTATTTTTAAAGATTTTATTTATTTATTTATTTTTAGAGAGGGAAAGGAGGGACAAAGAGAGAGAGAGAGAGAGAAACATCAATGTGCAGTTGCTGGGGGACATGGCCTACAACCCAGGCATGTGCCCCGACCCAGAATCAAACCTGCGATGCCTGGTTCGCAGCTCGCACTCAATCCACTGAGCTACACCAGCCAGGGCAAGGTTGTGTCTTTTGATCTGCCTGCTAGGTCACTGGGACCAGCAAAGGGACTGTTCATTGTTTCAAACCCATTGAAGTAATGTGGCTTCCCAGGCACCACATGTGAGAACTAGAAAAAGCAGAACATATCTCTCTGCCTCCACCTCTCTTTTCTTTCTCTGTTTTTCTTTTTTATTAGATTTATGCACTCACAGAAATTCTGTCAGATGCCTGAATGACTATGAAATAACAGAACAATGAATTTAAAGGCTAGAAACAAGAAACACAGTCTTTGCAAAAATAATTTGGAAAAGTCACTAAACTAACAGATAACTGAAGCCCTCAAACAAGGAACAACAGTATCCCTAGTGAGGAAAAATAATCTGATTTCCAGAGTTACCACACTACAATATTCAAAATACATAGTTCTCAACAAAATTTTACAAAGCACATAAACAAAAAAACATGACTCATTTTCAGGAAGAAAGCTCATCAACAGAAACCATTCAAGAAGCCAACATATTAGATCTATTAGACAAACACTTCGCATTAACTATTACAAATATGTTCAAAGAACTGAAGGAAGTCATGGGCAAAGAACTGAAATCAATCAGGAGAAAGTGCATAAGAAGTAGGGGATATCAACTAAAAACAATAGAAATTATAAAATAGAACCAAATAGAAATTCTGGATTGAAAAACACAATAATTGAAATGGAAAGCTCATCAGAGTCGTTCAATAACAGATTTCCACAGCCAGACAAAAAGAATCAGTGAATTCAAAGATAGAGCAATTGGAATTCTCCAGCCTGAGGTGTAGAAAGAAAATAGGATGAAGAAAACTGAACAGAGCCTTTGGCACCTATGTTGCACCATGAAGAATACCAACATAATTAGTATGGCATTTCCAAAAGGAGAAGAGAGAAAGAACAGAAGGAATATTTGAAGAAATAATGACCAATATCTCCACAAGTGTGATGAAATACATGAACCTACACTGCAAGAAGTTCAGTGAACTCTGAGGAATACAAATTCAAAAGGATATAAACAAGACACATTGCAATTAAACTGGAAGACAAAGTCTTTAAAGCAGCAAGAGAGAAGTGACTTGTCATATATAGAATGGAAGAAAATATTTTCATATTATATATCTGATGAAAGGTTAGCATTCAGACTATATATATTGAATTTGTGCAACTCAATAATGAAAAAAACAGATAATACAATTAAAAAATCAGAAATGGACTTGAATGAACATTTCTCCAAAGAAGATGTACAAATGGCCTGCACGTACATGAAAAGATATGAAACCTTGATGGTTATTAAGGAAATACAAATGAAAATCACAATGAAATACCACTTCATATATACTAGGATGCTACAACTAATAATAATATAAGTAAAATAACAAGTATTGGTGAGGATGTGAAAAATAGGAGTTCTCATACATTACCGGGGGCAATAGATAATGGTGTAACTGCTGTGGAAAGCAGCTGGCGCCTCCTCAAAGAGTTAAACACAGAATTACCATATAATCCAGAAATTCTATTTTTAGTATATATCCCAGAGAAATGAAAACACATGTTCACATAAAAACTTGTACACGAGTGCAAATGTTTATAGCACCATTATTCATGGTAGCCTAAAGGTAGAAAAAACCCAAATGCCCATCAGTGGATCAACAAATTATGGTAAATATATATAAAATATTATTCAGTCATAAAAAGAAGCAATGTACTGATACATGCCTAAAGTTGGATGAACTTTGAAAACATTATGCTAAGTGAAAGAAGATACACAAAAGTTCACCTATTCTCGATTCCTTTTCAAATAAAATATGGCAATCCTTAATTACAGAAAGAAAACTGTGGTTGCCACGGGCTGTGGAGGATAGAATGGAGTGTGGTTTTAAAAAAAGCTTATAAATTTTTTTTTTATATTTGGGTTGGTAGTATGAGTGTTTCTCCCCCAGTGATGAGTGTCATAATTGAATTAAAAGTAAGACTTCATAAACGCTTTTTAAATTGAATTGAAGCAAGGCCAAAACTGGCCACAGGCACCCGATACTAAACTTTCCATGGACTATAAGATGGGGGTTGTACTTAATTGCTACATCAGTTTGAACATGCACTTTACAAGGACTGATCTCCCCCAGTTCTAACTTAAATCGATAGAACAGTGATGTAAGGAGGACCTGTTGTGTAGTGGGCATGGGAGATAGGGCCTGGGAAGACACAGGATGATATAGTCCAGGAGTACTGCCAAACTTAATGCGTAGGAAAAGGACCCACTCTACCAGCTTCTCTTGCTCCCTTTCTAGTTTCTCCTAAAAGTACCATCTCAATAAATTATCTCTACATAAACCTTCATTTCAGACTTTGCTTCTAGTGAAGCTGATCCAAGATCCTGATATCTACATACCCTTAGGTTTCTTTCATCTTCCCTACACTCCTGGGAGAATGGTGCTTTAGTCCCTAAGTGTGTCAGTATATATACTAACATTTCATTGGTCGAAGCAGATCATGCAGCCAAGAATAACAGCAAGAGGCCTGTTCTCTCACAAGAGAACAGGGAAAGAATAGTTGCTGAATGATAAACCAGATGATCACAGAATTATAAATAAACTGTGACCATTTTACTTAACCCACTACAGTTTTTAATCAAAGTGTGCCGAAGATCTTTGCAATTGTTTTTTTGGGGTATCCTACCAAATTTAAGTGATTATTTCAGTCCTTTTTAAACACATGAAATGCCATCTCTGGAAGGAATTCTGGCAAGTACAATTTTCTGTACCTTCTATTCCCCTGTAGGCATTAGCATTCCTTGTAAAATGGCACCACAGATGGCTCTCTGAATGTCCCTCCCATTCAGCTCTGTCCCTATTCTAAGGGAGGCTTAAAGGTTTCTCACCAATAGGTTAATAATTCTGCATTAAATCAGTTGGATACCTGGCCACCTTTCTTTCTAGGAGGTGTGTTAATTTTAGGAAAATCTATTTAACTGTAAACTTAACCTAGTTAAGAAACAAGATATTACCAGCAGACAGAAGCCTCTGGCACCTCATGCTCCTTTCTAGACTCTGCCCCCAAAAGTAACCACAACCCTGACCTTGATTAACATAGATTAGTTCGGCTCATTTACTCATATATCCAGATAAATGGAGTCATGTAGTATGTACTCTTGTGTCTTGCTTCATTCATTTAACAGTTTGTAAGATTCATCCATATTTCTACATATAACTATAAATAATTACTTCTTAATCTGTGTAGTTTTATTTGTTTATCTCTTTACTAATAATTAACAACTTGGAAACATCTGGTTTTTGACCATTAGGAATAAATCTGCTGTGAATATTCTGCTATATGCCTTTTGTTGAACCTATGAATACATTTCATTTGGGTATACACCTATGAGTGATGTCACTGAGTCATAGGACTTTTATGTGTTAAGATTTATTTTTAAATATATTGTATTGATTATGTTATTACAGTTGTCTCATCCCCCCCACTTTATTCCCCTCCCTACACCTCTCCTCTCACCTGCATCCCAGAATCTGATGTTGGAACGTTTAAAGTTGTTCCAGAGATTCCTAAGCCTCTCCTCATTTTTTGAGTTCTTGTTTCTTCATACTATTCAGGTTGAATATTTATTTCTTCCTTTGATCCAAACCGTTGATTTGAATCCCAGTTTCCTTCCCATCCCTGTTGGTTCCCTGTACATTTTTCTGTATTTCACTTTGCATAGCCTTCATTTTTTCCTCTATTTTGCAACCATACTCAACCATTTCTCCGAGCGTCCTGATTGCCAGGGTTTTGAACTATGCATCTGATAGTTTGGCTATCTCTTCATTGCTTAGTTATATTTTTTCTGGAGCTTTGGGCTTTTTTTTTTTTTTTTTTTTTTTTTTTTTTTTTTTTTTTTTTTTTTTTTTTTTTTTTTTTTTTTTTTTTTTTTTTTTTTTTTTTTTTTTTTTTTTTTTTTTTTTTTTTTTTTTTTTTTTTTTTTTTTTTTTTTTTTTTTTTTTTTTTTTTTTTTTTTTTGGTCTCAGCATGCCTGTTACATATAAGGGGCAGAGCCTTAGGTATTCACCAGGGCAGGTCAACCCAAGTCACTGCCTTGTAGCACTGTATGTGGGGCAGGGGTATGAGAGGGAACAAAGCTGCTTGCTCTGCTCTTCGTCACCTTTTAGTCACTTCCTCCACTTCCCACAAGCAAACTGGGCCCCTGGGGTGCTGATTCCCAGGTGGGTGGTTTTGTGCATATTCTAGGACCCCGTAGGTCTCTCCAACGAACTCTCCTGTGAGGCTGGGAGTTTATTCCATCACCACAACCCCCACAGGTTTTTTCAGTCAGAGGTTTTGAGGCTTTATTTCCCTGCATTGGGACCCTGGGTTGCATTGTCTATCTCTCCCCAGTTGTTCCCTCCAGTTGATCTGCACGCAAATGCGGGACTGTCCATTCCACCAGTCACTTCCTTGCCTACCTGGTCCACCAGTCGCTATCTTGCCATGAGTTCTCTTCACCCAGCTGCTCATCTCCGCCCCTCCTACCCGTGTGGATGACTGTTTCTTCTTTAACTCCTTGGTTGTCGGATTTCCTATGGTTGGATTTTCTGGCAGTTCTGGTTGGTTTTTGTTTTAAATTTGTTATTATCCATCTTTTGGTTGTGTGAGGAGGCACAATGTACCTACCTACACCTCCATCTTGGCTGGAAGTCCCTATATGTTCATATTTAGTACACACTTATAGCATCTATTTTAAGAATTTGATTGGAGAGTGGTGTAAACTTAATCACAAGTGCATGTAAGCTATGTTTCATTTATAACCATGTGATTTTCCACTTAAATCTTAATAAGCCTATTTTTTTTTCTGGGTCTAAGCTGTTGTGTGGTTACAAATTAGGCAGCTTTGAAAGCTGTGCTAACTTATTTATCTCCCTGGAGCTATAGGCAGTGTATTACTCATAGATTGGTAAGAGATGGAGGTTGTTCTTGCCACCAACACAGTCAAACACAGGGAAAATGTCCTAACATACCATTATCCAGTATTCTCCTGGGAATGGATAATGGGCCTGGAAAATGATTATCCTTTTAGAGTCCCAGTAACAGAGTCATTTATCATTTAGAGTCCCACAGAGAAGGCCATGCCTTGTTCCAGGGCTATGCTAAATGAGATGAGTGCTTGGACAGGGCAGGAGCTGGCACTGCCGCCCTCTTTGTATGCCTGCCTTTCTATGGAAGCGGAAGAATCTGAGAATTTGAGGAATAATAGAGCCCTTAGGGGAAAGTAAAAGACAGACGGAGACATAGGGAAAGACACCCTTACTTCTCTTTAAATGCCATACCTCTTCATTCGTTACGGCTCCAAGGTGAAGTACTTGCTCACTATAAAGGTTAAAAGAGTGTCTTGTTCAGAGCTTGTTTTTTGTTTTGTTTTGGTTTGGTTTGGTTTGGTTGTTTATTTGTTTTTGGTCACAATCAGTAAATTTATCCAAGAAACCCTTGATTAGAGAGAAAAAATTTTGAATTGAAGGCCTCCCTCCAAAGCACTTACCACTGAGATAGAAGTGACCAATGGGAGCAAGGGAGAAAAATGCAAAATGCACAGAGCAAAACTTCATCACAGCACCTTCCTTAACAGCAGGTTGAGTTTTTATGCTCATTCCTATCTGCCTTTGCCCCTGGGTAAATACAAAAGCCATCTGAAAATCTTCCTTCACAGTTTCTACTTGGGGGAAGAAGACATGGAAAATGTGCAGGAAACAGTATGAAAATAAAATACAAATTATAAATCAAGTGATTCATATGAATATGAAAGAGTGAATTCATTTGATTTTACAAATTATGCCAACAGAGAGGTAGCTAATTTGGCATTGAAATAGCCAGTTGTCATAGTTATATCCTAAAATATATGTTTAACAATATGTTTTAAAATAAAAATATAGTTGTGCTTTTGAATATACTGTTTTTCATCCTAATGAAAAATGGCCTCTCAAGGGCTGGCACTCCAGAAGGAATCACATGCTCCCTCAAATGGAAATTTTGAGGAGAAGTAAAGAGGAAAGGTAAAGTATATTTACAAAATTGTGGTGAGGATTAAGGGGAACCAACAGAAGTAGTGTAGCCCCTTTGGCCAGCGATAGCGAGTGGTTATTTATCACACCAAGGGTGAAAGGGTGGAGACAGCACCCAGCACCCAGGAACTAGAGGTAAAGAATCTCAGCCAATCTGCAGCACTCTAGCACTCTAGCAGCAAAGAGTAAAACTCCACTCCCTTCCATGACAGGATGGTACCTCCCATTACAGGAATCCAACTGGAAGCTTGGGGCAAGGAGCCTATTGTTTGGCCCACAAAGGTAAGTTCCCCTTGCCTCCAGATAGAAAACAGCCAGAGGAGAAGTGGGATAATACTTATCATTTGGAGAGTTATGGTTTCTCAAGAAATAAAGTAAAGCTCTTTGTTTAGATTATATTGTTTTTTAATGCATACCTATTTTACTGTTATTATTTTATGTTCATTAAGTGCTTCTAGCTCATCAAGCATTCATTAATTAGGTTCTAATTCTGCAAACTCCTTTTCAGAGCTATGAAAATCAACAGGTTATTTTTTTTTCTCAGCTGCCTTTATCTGGCTAAAAAACAAAAATATTGAGCTAATGTTAGAGAGTTATGTAAAAACTTTGAATAAATATCAACAATCAGCTTCAAAAGGTGAACACAAAATTTTTGAAGCATCTATAATTATATTAGGATTTTATAGAAGAGCCATGATCTTATAGCTCCAAACCTGTATCAGGGGCTAAAATAACAGGTTGTATCCTGTTTAGTCCCAGCTACTGATTTAGGAATTCATAGAACTATTTCTTCCCTGCTCAGTAGAAAAGATTGCTTACTCTAGCAACCCCTACATTAGCATTCAGCTTCCTGTTTACAAAACACCTCCCTAAGAAGTGCTTACATCATTATGCAAAGTTAACCCAATTTTTAAATATAATTTTAAGAGAAGAAGCTGTTGTATTAAAGTTCATAACAAAGAGGAAAATCCTAGCTTGAGACGAGCAATTGTCTAAGCATTTTTTGCAATTATTTAATTGGCATATTTGTCCTGATCCTGGGCATTCTGTTTTTCTTGCACTTCTATAAGCCAAAATGGGTGGGAAATAATAAAATATTATGTACAACCCACACCCAGCATAAGAAGCTCGCTGCTCTCTGGGGAGTTCTGGCTTAGGTTAACTTCACTCCACTGTTCTTAGATTTATCTTATTTTCTTTTGTTAGAAAAAGGCAAATTCTTGGTCCTACCACTCAAAATTTCAAAGTAAAAATATTTAACCTAGTTTTCAAGTATATTTCCCTGATGCCAATCTAGTGTCTGAAACACTCGTGATTGTTTTTACTTTGTATTGTGAAGTACGGTAACTTTTTAATTAAGGGGAAAATATTTTACTTGTGCTCATTATTGATAGTCACAGCATTTGCAACTGAGCTTAAAATTTATAGAAACCAGGAAGTCATGATTTGTGTATCAATGATCAAAGCATCCAAGCCCCTTTTTTGAGTTTCACTGGTTAAAAAGGGGCCAGTTAGTTCACAAGAGCATTTGTAGCAATGTTCGCAGTCAAATATACTACTGAAAAATAACCCTGGAATTGTTAGTGATTTTAATGTTCTATTTCAGCTTTAAAACAATTTTTACCCAATGGAAGACAATGGCTGAATAGAAAAAAATTATGCTGGGGCTCAGGTAACCTCAGAGTACCTGGTGTATGATAATAGGGGTAAAGAGAGGTGAATGCAGATGCTATATCCAAGGAAATGTGTTGCAGGAAGATGAGCTGGAGGATGGGATTAAACTCTGGATCCAGGTAGAAGCTCTTTCTTCTGTATGTGTTTGGAGCCTAGCCTGGAACCCATGAAACAGACTAGAGACTGGGGTAGGAACATTATTCCTGATTAAAGCAGGAGCAAATATGTTAAACTTCCTGCCTGTATATTTATCCCGGATACTTCTCCCAGAGATGGCATGGGCTTTGCCTTCAAATTAAACTCCCCTCTTCCAATCTTGATGAAAAATGTGAATCTTAGTCCTTGGCCAACATACCATTGTATTAATTTTCATGGAAAGTTGGTTTAGCAATTAGGGGTTCTCTTCATCCAAGGTGACCTCAGCTTTGATAGGTACTATCTGTGTGAGTGTTACAGGGTGCAGCCAAGAGGGGGGACCCCAAATGGACATTTTAAATGGGGCCCAGTACTCAAGGTGTTCAGAAAATATTAGGATGTCCTCACCGCCCCCACCCCAAGTGTGGGTTGGGGAAAGGGACAAATAGAGTAGGCCCATTGAGAGCTGTTTCCCATAGCAACAGCCTTGCAGCTAACCTCTGGTGTGGTCATTTAACATACCTATAGCCTTTGGCTGGTCGCTTAGATATGCTAAATAGCTATGGCCATGCTCTGGGGGGATGGAAAAGGACCCCCCCCCCCAATATGTGACTGGGGGGCAGGTCCCCTGAGTTACAGCACCTGCGTGGGAGCTTGGAGAAGATTGGCTCCACGACCTGGGGTGACACTTGCTCAGACTCATAATGGTGACCAGAAAAGTTGGAAAGGATAGCAGATTGAGGGCAAGTGTGGCTGAGTGTGGGAGGAGTCGGAAATGGGGCTGTAGAGGAAGATTGGCGCTGGGATTTAAACCCAGACACGGCAGCCATAGAGGAGAGAACCACGTGGATTTGGCTGAGTGGGGACTCCCGTGGTCATGGGGGAGAGAGGACCATGCATCTTTGCCAGAGTGGGGACCCCTGCAGCAGTAATAGGGGGAACCACCACCCAGCTTTATCAGAGATTCTGGCGACACAGCTGATGGTGCCGAGAACCGAGGGAGGCCTACCAGCCGAGCATGGATTACTGGGAAGAACCAGGAGTTGCCTGAGCCTGGACTTCTATTTCCTTTCCTGAGATACGGTACCCCAGACTGGGCAAAGGGGAAGGAAGGACTGTATGCATTTGTGGGTGCTTTAAGGGACTTTGGGATTTTAGCAAAGACATTAGGTCACTACTTTAAGTTTGTATAGCACTAAATAAATGTTTCCTCTCCTTTTCACGAATCTCTGGCATTGAGAGATATCTTTCCTATAAGACGGTGGACATGACGGACTTGAGTCTCTTTCAGTAATAGCATTCAGTATTGTACTATGTACTATTGTTCTATTTAAAATGTTCCAATGCTCCATTTCAGTCTCTTTCAGTATTATTATCCCAGGCCCCCTTGTTTGTTCTGTAACAAGAGAATCAGGAAGACTCATCCAGGTGGAATGAGGAATCAGCTCACAAATGGATTAAACCAGGCCTTCTACTGTTATCAGGGTTTTCTGCTACAAATAATAAATCAGGCAGTTAATGGATGATTGGAATATTACCATTGTCTGAAATATTATTTTCTACTGTTATCCTTGTTACAGAGTTTTTGCCAGCTTCTTTGGGGCAATGGTGATCAACTTTAGAAAACATTTATAATACTCAGAGAGCTAATAATACTGAAGATTCAGGAGCTTTATTCACAGTGACTCAGTTTTGTGTGGTACCTGAGAATCTGTATTTCCAATGATTTGTGCTGACTAAAGGCCACAATTTGAGAAGAACTGAGGAAGTTGTCTGCTAATCAGTGATTGGGACCCAAAAGTCTGTGTTTTAACAAGAGTCCACAAGATACAAGTTCTCACCAAAGACTGAGAAGAACTATTTTAAACCACTTGTTCTCGACTCTAGCTAAACGTTGGACACACATGACGAGTTACTTAAGGAATGCCAATGCTTGGGTCTTACCCAACTGGTTCTGTTGAAATTGGACTGGGAAGCAGCCTGACATGGGGATTAGTTAAAGTTCCCCAAATGATTCTAATGTGCAGTCAAGGTTGAAAACCATTTCTTAGACCACATTTTCATTTTTAGGTTACAAGACTAGACTATCTGAAATTTTTACTTTTCAGTGTGTTGCTATGGAAGGAAAAGAGATGGATAAAACTTCTAGCATCTAAAAGGAAATGAGCCTTGCTAGCTTTGTGTGAAGTCAACCCCAGCTTACCTTACTTATTGTAGAGAGTGTGAGTAATGAAGGACTGAATTCAGAGGTACTGGGAGTGAGTCAGTTGGGAGAAGTAGAACTTTGGGTAAAGAGCAAGTTATATAAATCTGTAGAAGTAAAATCCATTTAGATACTTCCAAAGGGCCAAATGTACTATTTAAAATGCTCCAATAGAGCATTAAATTTCACAGCTGCCTGTAGCTTTGAGGCCAAATTCTCATTCCCTAAAGTTAGGAAACAGAAGTAGGATCGCTACCAAAAGCCACGTGTACTACTGAGATATTAATTAAGCCCCAAAGACTTCAAGAACCCCTGTCCAGTCCTCCAAAATGCATTATTCTTTGCCAACAGATGCAAAGAGATTTCTCTTGACCTTCCTCATGCTTGACTCAGACCTCTAAAACTGTATGTCATTAACATAAAGGGATGTCAAAATTTTAAATTTAACAAAATAGATTCCTCCAAAGCTAACCCATATCCTTTTGTTATTTTCCCAAGATACTGAATTTTTTCCTGCTGTTATGAAAAATGAATATGTTAAACAAAAAAATAAGATTCCTCCCATTTGAGAAATGCAGCTTCACATGTAGGCAGCAAATGAGGCTATAAAGCCAAGTCGGAGCACCGGATGAAGGATCACACACACAGGGTCCTCATCCTGGTTTGGACCCTCCCATGATTTGGAGAATGTTCTATTCTGAACCTTAGTTGCTTTAACTGCCAAATGACAGTGACTTTTCATAACCCCTTTTGATTTTAATACTGTAAAAGGGTCTTACTAGAAAATGAGGATCTGGAAAATTCTGTGTTATCACAGTCAGCTGAAAATCTATTGGGCTAGTTTTCAAACCTTCAACCAAAACAGAAAGTAGATCGATGCCTCTGCAATGACATAGCTTCAGTGCTGACTCTCCCCTGCCCCTTTCCTGCTGTGTAATGGCTGTTGGTTTTCATTGACAAAAGAGAATGGAAAACCAAGCCATATTCTCCAACTCATTTCTCTTAGGGTGATAGCAAATTAACTATTTTTCCTATGATCTGCTTCCAAATCACTCTTACCAGCAGTGAGTCTTCTGTTTTCAGAAAGTTATCAGTTGAAGCATTTTCCCTCTGTTGATTTGTAGTCAGCCATTTTTTTTAAAAAATGAAGTTCCACTCGCATTGTTGGTTCCAGGAAAATATAAGCTATTTCAAGGCCTATTTCTGCTTCTCTCTGATTGGAACCAAGTGAGGGAAGGAGGATAAGCTTCTTTAATTTGCTAATAAATGTACAAATATTCCAAAGATTCTTGTTCAGTCTTGAGTAGATTGACCTCTGCCAACACATTCAAATACATTTCTCTTGACTTTGCCAACCATTGTACCCATGTCAAAATTGAAACTATATTAACATAAAAGGATATCAAAACTTAATCACTGCAGAGAGTAGATCCAGTCAAACCCAGCACTAGCAATGAAGAACATTGATAGCAACAAGATTAGTATTAAGGAGTTGTATGGGAAGCATTGTTCATTTTGCCTAAAAATGTGTCAAAAAAAAAAAATAAAGGAGAGTCAGAGAAAGATACAGTGCTGGAATTCAATAACCATAGGCTTGAATTTTGATTATCAATTAACTAGCTATGAGAACTTGGAAATTCCTCTATTGCTTGAGGTGTGAAAAAGACCTAGACTAGTGTTTCTTAAACTTTGATGTGCATTTGGATCCCTCGGGATATTGGTAAAGTGCAGACTGATTCAGTAGGTCTAGGATCCAGCACGTCTAAGTCTCTGAGGTGGTGCCCATGCTGTGAATCCCAGACCACACTGAATAACAAGTGGCTATATGGTTCTCTCCAAGTTACCTTACAGACGTAGAAACAAATAAATACATAAATTAATACTCTTAAGACATTCTGAAGAACTCTATTAGTATGATGCTGAAGTCCAAATTCTATAAATCATCATATGAATGTGGATAGCACCTGAGCAGATTTTCTATAATTTCGCACCTCAATTACAGGAAAAATGCCAACCACAGAAGTAAGAGCTTCTGGAGTAATAATCCTACTGTTTTCCCCAAATATTATTTTCTGCCTATCAGATACTTTCTAAACCATCTCTAAAATAACCCAAAAGAAACTCAGAGTGACTATTAGAAGCTTTCTGATTTGCATTGCAGACAGAGAATTATGGTTTTTAGATTTTTGCAAAATTTATGGAGCATAAACAATGGGTTGGTTATGTCAACGTTTTAATTGTCAAAACAGTTATTTTCTTTTAAAATGTTTGCATTGTGGTGTGAGTTACTCATTTTCATCCTGAGACTGAATCCTCATTCTAGCGAGTGACACATTAACAGATATATGCATGCTACTAATGAGAAATGCTCAGTTGAAGTTCTATCCCACGTTATGTGAACAAATCAGGGAACCAGTGTACTGTGTCTGATGTGAGTGTATTGGTTTGTACACACCCAGACATGCTTATAACATTAGCAAACATTATGGTGAAAATATAGGCTTAGATATAAATTTGGCTTTCTACTATTATATTTTTTATTATTAAGTCTGTTTAAAACATTTAATAATTCTAGTATTTCTGAATTTTTTTCACAAAAGAGCATCAGAGTTCTTCGGTTTATTTGAAACGTGCCTTTAAAAGAGTCAACCCTAATGTAGCAGCAATAATACAGTTTTGTTTATTGGCACTGTACTATAAAGCACAGCAAAGAACATCTGATTTAAATTAATGAAAGTGATGTGTGCTCAGGAATATTTTGTACACATCCCATAGAAGTTGTTTTATAGCAGATACTAATTTGCCCAACTTCAGAAGGCAACATGCTAAGTTGTGAGTTTGATATTGTCTAGCTACTTGTTTCGTACTGCCCTGGAGAGGCTGGTGGCCTGAAATGTTGAGAGACCACCTTGTTGCCACCACTTGTTTGCACACAGGTGACTCCGCTGTGGTAGAACACTCATATCCAAGATGCAAGGCCTAGCAAAATGCCTCCCACAAATCCAATGGATACCACAATATTCTGTTTGACAAATTCTGTTGCCTCTTCACTTATGTTGTTAATTTCAGGTGCTCCCTTATTTGCTCATTTCTTAATCTGTCTTTTGCTTTCTATATACGTTTTAAACTTTTTCCAGATAATCTGCACAGAAGCAGCATGACTAGCAATCTGAAGGCAAAGAAAGCCACCACTGTTGCAGTTGCTGCAAGTTTTCCAACTTTCTGAAACAAAAATCCTGCATACCAACCAGTCACCCCATCCATTACAATCTGGGTGGCTACTTAGTATTTTTCTACTATAGGTCTAGAACTATGGCGCAAAACATGATTCTACCAGTGGTAGTTTCTTGCATATTCTGTTAAATCCAACATTACATAAGAGTCATCATCACTGTCATATTCTTAGGGAGGGTATTTCCAGATTTCCATACCACTGGTGACCTGCATTAAAGGTGGTTTCGCCCCATACCTCGTTCCCATTACTTCAAGAGCTGCTTTAGCCCAGGTGGAAGTCTATCATCTCTTTTTTCTTCCTTCTCCTCCAAGCATGTTCTACTGTTGTATTTTTAACTGGCAAGTTTTGTGAGGTTTCAAAGTGTTCATGTTTTCCCTCAGAAACACAGTCCCTTGTGAGAACATGTAGCCTACTGGCAGTAACAACAAAATCAGACTGAGCTCTCCCAAGGAAGTCATTTCCGGATCTCATCCCCCAGAGACTATCAGCAGCAAAATCAAATTTGACTTCCTTACAGTGTGTGTGTAGGACACAGTCACTCCAATGAAATGGAAAGAGGTGAATAGGAGTAGCCTAGCTTCTAGTTTGCATCAGGCAACATAAAAATGTAAGAGAGAGCTTCACCAACAATCAACAGTGCTTTCCTTTTAGGTATTTAAAAAGTTACTGTTTAGAATATAAATTTATTGAACATACATTTTTTTAAAAAAACAATTTACTTATCTAAACTCACTAAGCAAAATACTAAAAATTCTTAGAGTCTTTGTTGTCTTAAACTATCTTATCATAATAATCTAAAATTTTCACTGACATGAATTTTTAAATGGTGTCAAATTAATGGTAGTAGCAATTCATTTAGAATTAGAATACATTGATTTGAAATCTGACTTTGAATCAGTCACATAACTTTCTGGGCCTCAATTTTCTGCCCTGGCTGGTGTGGCTCAGTGGATTGAGTGACAGCCTGCAAAGCAAAGGGTTGCTGGTTTGATTCCCAGTCAGGGCATGTGCCTAGATTGTAGTCCAGGTCCCCAGTAGGGGGTGTGCGAGAGGCAATTACACATGTTTCTCTCCTTCTCTTTCTACTTCCCTTCCCCTCTAAAAATAAATAAATAAAATCTTCAAAAAACTTTTTTAAACTTTCCGGGCCTCAATTTTTCTTATCTATATAATCTTATCTATCTAAACTGTTAGTTTAGATATTAGCTTAGATATTTACCAAGGAGTGTACCAGGCCTCCACTTCCTTGATCAATTTCCCAATGATTTTTTCCATGTTTACTTATAAATCCCAAACTATGCTCACTGCTTTTCTCTACGTAAGTTTTTTACATTTAATTCTTTTTTATAACTAGGTCTTTTCCCTTTAAAAAGCCCACACAGTGTTTCCTATCTGATGATGTTTGGACTTTATAACCTAATAAGCCTCCAGTACACTGAAGAGGGACTCAAGGAGAATGAACAGATGGGCAAAGGCAATGTAGAGGAGAATGAACAGATGGGCAAAGGCAATGTGCATCTGCTCCTTCTATCTTGTGTCTTGGTGGGTTTGACTTGTTAGGCAGCTGTGATTTTTGGAGAGGAGTTCAAATTGACCACAGATAATTGGTTTTTAGAAGCCATTTGTTCAAGGAGGTACTCAGTGGGAAGGTTAAGTCCAGTGGTCCATTGGAGCTGGCTTCTCTGCTACATACAGCCTTGTGAAATCAATCATGTGCCTCTCTGCCCCACCCTTGGCTACAATGAGAATATTTACACCATGGAAAGCAGCAGATGCTACAAATTGGGGGATGGGAGCCAGTTGTTACACATCTGTAAACATTAAAACTGGATGTTGTATATACACATATACACACGGAAATAAACTGATCAATACCACCCGTATTCAGAATTTGTAAATGTCTTTGTTAAAGCAAAGAATGAGACTAGAAATCCCCTCTCCCAAATGCCCATTTGTTAATGATTTTTTCCCAATTTAGTATGTCCATGAAGTTAATTCTTTAAAAATATATATGATGTATAATTATTTCCTATAGTTATTAAAGGAATAATATTCACAATGCATTAAAATGGATTATGAATAGAAGGAAACAATCATTCATGTTTGCATAATCCAAATTATTATAATTAGTAATATTATAGGTAGTATATCACTACTGTTTTTATTTTCTCTCTATATAATCTTGTGGAAGAGCAATAATTTGCTTAATTATTATTCTATGGTTTATGTTTCTTCTCAGTCCTATACTATGATAAAAATATTGTAACAGATAACTTGATATGTAACTTTGATGGTAGAGAAAAGGTAGAATTATAGAAGATTTTTTTTGGACACTGTACCCTCTGAATTATTGGCATGGTGGGGGGAAAGATGGCATGAACAGCTGAATCATGGCCAAGGAAAACTCAGCTGTCCATAGAACAGTTTGGAGAACCTGGATATTTATAAAAGTCCTATGAATTGCTAACTGAATTACATGTGTGGGTGTGTTGATATCTGCCGCCAGGTGGTTTTTAAAAAAGCTTGCCAGGGTTTAAATCAACCCTATCATCAGGATCAGAGTAGATTATATGCCAACTATTTTTTCTGTTGCACCATTTTTGGACAGGATTGAGGACACCTGCTAGAGATATTTGTCACCTGATGTGTATCCAGGCAAGCAACAGCATCAGGGAGAGTGTGGTAATAGCAACAGTACAACTTTAGTGTAGAACCTTTAGTAACTGGGGGAGGCCAAGAGTTTCTGTGTACTCGGGTTTGCTAAATCCACCTCCAGCTTGTTGGGTGGGCATGCTTCTAAACCTACCCAGGCAGCAGATCAAGCCAACTGATCTGGTACATTGTGTTCCCTGATAGCTCTGTTTTGAATATATTTGTGTATATCTCCACCTGCTCAGTTCACCAAACTGAAGGTTCTGTGCTGAGTGCATTTGGTTTTACGTTTATTAAATTGTTCATTTAATTTAACTCACCAGACATTTAATGTGCAATTGCCCGTTGCAAGGGAGGATGCAGTTGTTGTAATCCCCATTTCCCCATTTTTTTTCAGATTGATAGTCTAATAGAAGTGAGAAGAGTATTAAAATGCCCGGGATAAAAGGTACATGAGATAGAGCCTGTCATATGGATTGCCACTAAGATATGGAGTCAAAAAAGAGATAAATATGAGTGAAAAGATGTGGAATAATGCTTTTATGGGGAGAGTGGCATGACATATTTCACCTAGTAAATATAGAATAAAAGAAATCTAAGGAGAGGAAGTTTTATAGACAAGCAAGAAGCTAATAACAATTATTTATGATTATATAGTGCTTTTCAAATAAAAGGATTTCACATATTTATTACAGTTAAGTAAAGTAGGAGTGGGAAACACCCTGAACTGGCTAAGCATAGGTTTGCAGAACAGAGATGGAAGTGTTTCTGATAGTCAATTGTTGCTAGACCACAGAGGGCATCTTAATTTGAATTCTTCCTATAGCAGTTCCTAAAACAAAGACTTTGGGTAGTCTATTTGGGAAGGAATCCCAAGAAGCAGTATCAGGGGAGTGGAAAATGAGGCGGGGAAGTGAGGAAAGTCAATGAAAAAGTGTGAATGGATGAAGAAACAACTTACCATCAGGGCCAGGAGTAAGGTAAAGTGAGGGAACCACTCACCTAGGATGCAGAATTCAAGGGGTGCCAAACACTCAGTAGTCCAAATACACAATACTTTAATGAAATATTTTTAGAGTATCAAAATTAACACAAAATATTTAGGATACAAAATTATCCAAATTTAGATAAAGACATAATCTGACAGTGCAGTGTTGAACCATTTTGGAGCCTGAAGAAAAAGAAAAGTGTATAAAATTTAAAAATTTATGTGTCTTTTAAAAATGGCGTATTTTCTGCAGAACACTAAAGTAACTGAAAAATATTGAAAAATCATAAAGTAGGTGTGTTAAAACTCACACCATTATTTTCAACGTAAACATTTTATTTATATCAATACCATATTTCATTATAATTTCACTGGCTTTAATAAAAATAAACACATTAATAATACTTCATTAAAACAATTACCATAAAAAATGACCCTGGCCAGTTGGCTCAATTGGTTGGAGCATCATCCCACACACAGAAAGGTTGTGGCTTTGATCCCCATCACAGCACATACCTAGGATGTGAGTTCCATCCCCAGTCAGTGCGAGTACAGGAAGTCAATGTTTCTCTCTCACATCCATGTCTCTCTCACATCCACGTGTCTCTCACATCCATGTCTCTCTCTCTCTCTCTCTCTCTCTTTCAGCCCCCTCTTTTTCTCTCTCTAAAACCAATAAACATATCCTCAGGTAAGGATTTTTTTAAAGTTAAAAAATATATAAATTGTATATAGAAGCATACATATTTTTTAATAAATTTATTGGGATGATATTGATTAACAAGATTATGTTTCAAGTGTACAATATTATAAGGCATCATCTGTATATTGCATTGTTTGTTCATTACCCAAATAGTCTCCTTTTGTCACCATATATTTGAACTCCTTACTCTCTTCTACCATCCCTACTTCCTTCTCCTCTGGTACTGTTGTCCATAATACTGCTGTCCACGACAATGAATTTTCTGTCTGTTTGTCTTATTCACTTATTTGTTACTTTCTGTTGTAGCCCACCTAGGAGCAAAATCATATGGCTTTTGTCCTTTGCTGTCTGACTTATTTTGCTCAGCATGATACTCTCAACATCAATCGATGTTGGAAAATGGCAATATTTATCTTTTCTTATGGCTGAGTAGTATTCCTTGTATATATATATATGTACCAAATTTCATTTATTTAATCATCTATGGGAAGAAACTTGAGTTGTTTCCATGTCTTGGCTACTGCAAATAATGCTGTAATGAGCAGAGGGCTACATATAGTTTTATGAATAAATTTTTTCAATTTTTTCTGGTAGTTGCCCAGAAGAGGGATTGCTAGGTCATATGGTAGCTCTATTCTTATTTTTTTAAGGGACCTCTTACTGTTTTTTTATAGTGACTGTACCAATTTACATCCCCACCAGCAGCATAAGAGGGTTCCTTTTTCTTCACATCCTCTCCAATGCTTGTTATTCCTTGTGTTGTTCATAGTAGCCATTCTAACATAGTTCTGGAAGTCCTAGCCAGAACAATCAGGTAAAAAAAAAAAGAAGTAAAACATCCAAATTGAGAATAAACAAGAAAAATTGTCATTTTTTGAAGACAACATGATTCTTTATGTAGAAAAACCCCAAAGACTCCACCAAAAAACTATTAGAAACAGTAAACAAATAAAGCTGAAGGATGCAAAATCAATGTACAAAAATCCTTTACACTCAGAAGAAGAAATGAGAAAAATTCTATTTGCAATTACAACAACAACAACAAAATACCTAGTAATAAATTTAACAAGGGATGTATAAAACATATACACTGAAAACTCAAGACAACTGAAAGCAATTGAAGATTACTTTCCATGTTCATGGATTGGAAGAATCAACATAGTTAAAATGGCCATTATCACCCAAAGCAAGATACAAATTTAATGCAATCCCTATCAAAATCCCAGCAACATTTCTCAAAGAAATAGAACAAAAAATCATCAAATTTGTATGGAACTACAAGATGCCAAATAGCCTAAGCAATCCTGAGGGAAAAACAAAACGAAACAAAACAAAACGAAACAAAAACCTGCAAAGCAGAAGATATCACAACCCTGACTTCAAATTATACTACAATAATCATTACATACTTCTTTTGTCTAAGGCTCTAGTTTGGCTTGGCAGGGCACAGGTTACCACTATGGGCTTTATCCTGCAGGGTGTCCTCTGAGAATTGTCCCACTGAGGAGTTAGGAGGCTGAAGTATTTATCCACCAACTCTTGTCCCTTACTGGGTGGGATTCTTCCTGAGGGTGTTAACTCTCTGCTACTCCCAACATACTCCTGGGATGCCAAAACCTGTAGAAAAGACACTATGATTGTCCACTATGGAGAGCTTTGATGCATTGCCAAGAACCACACATTTTTACATTGTGGGCCCTGTGTAAATACTAAAAAGCCAATTAAAAAGTGTGAAACCATTGATAGAGCCCTGGTTTATAAATATTTTTTTAACTCACCATATATAGTAAGTTGAGTAATGAGGGAAGCAGGAGGCAGGAAGACAATTTAGAGGACACTGAAATAAGTTATTTGGGAGACACTCTGGGCTTGAGCTAGGCGTGTTTATGGGGCTAAAACTAAAAAAGAGGAGGCAAGAAAGTATGGCAGTACTTAATCACTGGGTCTTGACCACCAAATGAGAAGAGGGCGGAAAAGGACGAAAGATGCAGTTTCTCATTGATCACTAAGATAATAAGAATTCTGTTTACCGAATCAATAGCTTCAGAGAAAGAGCAAACTTGGTGAGTAGAGAGATTTGGATTTGTACATGTGTAAGGGACAGATATCCAGAGTGGTCACACACATATATGAGCACACATACACAAAAAAACTAAAAATGTGATTTGGAAGGCTAAAAATTTTCAGGACTCTTTCTTGCCTGAGTTGATGTTCCTGGAAGAACATCCCCTTTGAGGGGAAGGCTTGGGGGACAAAGACACATGCAAGGAGAAAGATATAATCAGTCAAGGCTTCTCAAAGTGGCCTGTGCATGCTACTGGTGCTAATCCACAGACTGCTGGTAACACATCCAAAAGGTAAATGCAGAGCACAAGGCAACATGTGGGAGCCTTCAGAGCAATTCAGCACTGCTGCCAGATGCTGTGTTGAGCCCTGTGTAGAGGCACATGTGGTTGAGGACTCTCCAGATGAGATGCAGCCCAGCTGACAGCTTGACTACAACCTCATGAGAGATTGAGCCCGTGGCACCTAGATAAGCTGTATCTAGATTCCTGACCCACAGAAACTGTGAGATAACATTTATTGTTTTAATCTACTATATTTTGAGGAAATTAATAACTAATATGTTCACTGTCAACTTGTGGATTGAAACAGAGATAAATTACAAAAATGTTTTTCTTGAGTTGTGGGGCAGAGAAAAGATAAGTTTTCAATGTTGTTGAGATGTACAGTGCCCTTTCCTGTACAATACCTCTTTCCTGGAAAAGGGACATTTATGTAGTTAGAAGGCATTGGTCCTGACTGGAATTGTGAAGGAAAAGATTGCTTCTGCCAGCATTTACCTTACCTTCTATGTAAAGACCCCATTACCTGCTGAGTATAAGAATCTGAGACATCTTACTACTCAGCCACTGTTGGTGACCACTTTCAGCCAGACATGTCTCCCAGCTTGTGTGTTCCAAGATATCCATTTGTTTAATTCATTAAGGACTGTTATGTAGAGATCTTCCAGAAATGACAAAATTGGGTGATGTGCAAGGGTGTACTTGAAGATTAGTTCATGAGTCATGTCTTATAGAAATGGCCTTCTCTGGGACTGGAAGTCACAAGTATGTGGACCTTAATTCTCCAGCAGTCTCAGAAGCTACAGACTGTGCATACCATAATCAAGATGAACATGGAGGGAATTTTAGTGAAGGCAAAATTTTGCCTTTACTGTTTTTATTTCAGCTGAGCCTGAGAAATAAGTAGACATAAGATAGATCAATAATAGAAAGCATACATTTTTATGTAATACAGGTTTACATAAACTGAAGCCTTTATTAGGAATAAAGATATGAAGCAATTGTGAAACTTGCATGCCTTTGTATTAGGTTGAAGAGAGAGAGGCCATCGAGGACAAGTAACTAAACCATGTGGGGAGGCTGAAGTAAGATAAAGATTTTAACAAAATCTGCATATACAGAATTATCTCAATCTCAACTCATCTTGATGAGATGAGATTGGACTTCTAGTATAAGATGGACATCTTGCACATGGGAATTTCATCTCCTGCTCTTAAGAAACAGAAAAATGGTCAATATATTCCTTGTATTTGCTGTTTTACAAATTCTGTTAACTCAAAATAGTCAATATGCCTGAACAGCATATTTTGAGTGGCATGTCCTGGACCCCTTCAATATGTTACATGTTTTGATGAATAAGGCATGTGGGACAGGGGTTGACTTATCATTGCCCTTGGCTGGGGCTACACATCTACTCTGAGAGTCATAACATAGGTGTAACCCTCTCCCACCTCCATATTGGGCCCATTCCTCATTTAGGGTCTTCTAGGTGTCTTGAAATTCTAAGAAAGGATGTTTCATGGCAAAGTTTCAGAAACCCATCTTCAACTCTTAACTGCTAATGAAGGAAAGTTCTCAGTGGATGACAACAGGAAGAACAACTAACATATTTCTCCATCAAATGGGACATGCAGTGCTTACTGAAGTGCTGCATCCTACAGGGTCTCTAGGGAAGCATGAGAGGGGTGTCCTTGAGTCACACTCAGGTTGAGGCTGGGCCGTCACAGGATTCATTCTTACCTGTGTGAGTTTGCCATCCTTTCCATCTGAATTCCCACTCCCTACGTTTCTTTATCTTTTGAGAATTTCTTATTATTTAAAAAGGAGCGAAGACTTTCTTCAAAAGCTATGGCCTCTGCTCTAGGTTTATGAAGTTGAAAAAATAAAATAAAAAGGGAGAATTGAATATTTTTTAAACTTCTAAATTTCTGCTTCCCTGAGGCCACAACTGCACAGTGATAAGCTGACTGGAAGGGGTAGGAAGGAAGGGTAGAAAGAATTAAGGAGAAAAGAAGAAATGTAATGACACAGTTTAATTCCTCAAATGCATAATTTTCCACAAACACATAAATAATTTTATGGACTACAGAAGCTATTATGATGAAACCATTTCTATGAACAGTAATTTATAAATAATGCGTATCATTTTGTGTCCTTAAAGTGGTACAGTCTTACAGGTCGGTGGTCCCCAGATAGTCAGTGAAGTCAAAATATCAAGATCTCTGCCCCTTTCATGTCCAGGGTGCCCCTGGGATTTCTCCAGGCTATAATAACAATAATTACTGCTATTTGTTGAACACTAATGCTATTACACTATATTTAAGAACTGTGTGATTTTTTTTCTATAATCAATATCCTCTGCCTATACCAGGTATTACTTTCCCCATCTTAAAAATGAAGAAACTGATGCTCACAGAGGTTAAATAACTTGTTGAAGATCTTCCAGGTAGAAAGTACATACTCAGATCTTTCTGGTTCCAGAAGCATTGGTCTTTTTTGCTCTACCATTGGATTAGCTTGTATTTCCTGCAGAAGTAGACCCCAAGGCAAGGCCTCGTACATGGGTAGTTTATGAGGTGACCCCAGAGATTAGAAAAGAGGCACAAGGGGGTATGAAAAAGAGAGAAAAAGCTAGCATGAGGATGCATTTTGTTAAGGTCATTGCTGTGTGCCACTTGAGTGTGATTCTTTCAAGGGTTTTCTAAACAAGTTATAGATATTTCTCTGAATACTCCACTTAAGAATCAACTGGGAAAAATAGATATTCATTAGCTTCCAGGCCCCCATTTGAGGGCCATCCCTAGGGACACTACCTAGAACTCCTAGGAAGTGCATTCATGCCTGATGAGTCAGACTGTTGTTTGGTTTTGGGGCATCAGAGAAGACCCAGAATAGAAAGGGAAATACAGAACATAATGAGAATGAGACAAGGTGGGTGTGAAGTAACTTGATGCCTGTAAGGACCTGCCTGCTGCAGCCACAGCTGGGATGAGAGGTGAGGCTGAAAAAAATGTAAGTTGTGGCACCAAGGCATCTGATACACTTCTACTCTCCCTGATTCAGCCCTTCCAGGCCACAATGACATGTGATCCTTCAGTTGGATTGGCTTTGGAAAGGCAATAACACTTGAACATGAACCAGTTACACCCAAGTAACAAACCACCCCACCAGATTAAGAGTATGTGGGGGCAGATATTGCAAAATATATGAATGAAAAGGGTTTCCTTCTTCATTAAAATGGCATGTAAAGCAAGGGACACCTGAATTTGCTGTTGAAATAGGTAACATTTTCTAATGGAAAACAGGAGGCTGAAAGAATTCGATTAAAACATTTCTTTTGCAAGCTATATGTATGAAAGTTTTGATGACTAGTATCATGCTGCCATGGTACAAGATGAACAAAGGTACAGCTTTGAGGCAAGGCTGTGAAGTGACTGAGATTTTACCCATTTGCAATCTAAATTAGTCTGCCACACTTTCATGGATGTCTGCAGAATATAGGAGCCTCCAGTGTCAGACACAGAGGACCCAATTACTCAAACACAGTAAGCAGCAAGAGCATCAGCATTTTTTGGTCAGTTCTCCTTACTCTCAAATCCAAAATAAGCTACATTGATGAGCCTGAGTAGATGCCTATATGTGTATTAGGTTACATTTCAGAAGAACCTTAAGCTTCAGAAACCCAAATTGCAAATTGGGCAGGTATGCCTTCCCTTTGATCACAGGTTACATTATATTATGATTATGAATAGTAAGGATGCCTACCATGTCCTCCAGAACTATCTTATCTATCTTATAAAAATGTAAGCAAACCTGTCCTTAGCTTCAAATGGAAGTAATCTATGTGTCTTTTAAGGCTGCTCAGTATACAAACATTCTTGAAAAGGTCATCCAGAACAAAGGCAGTTAGGGCCTCATTCATAAAATGTGTAGAAATATGAGTCACCTATGACTAATTTTCTCTGAATACTTTATTCTTTATAAGTAGCAATAGGGTTGACTTCTGGTTAAGCCATATATAGATGCTTTATTGCCTTAATAAGGCATATATCTTCAATTCAAAGGAACACAATTTTTGACCTTGGATGAGGCAGAAGGTACATCCTAAGCATACAAGAACATGCCTAAAATACTTGGGTGAACACCAACTTTAAATAGAGAGGGAGGAGATGGGGTTGGGGGTAGATAAATGGAGAGCATGTAAGAAAGAGAGAGACAGAGACAGGGAGAAAGACTCAGAGGGAAAATTAGAAATTATATGACATATTCAAAAAATGATTTGGAGGTATGAAAAGCATAAGTGAATGGGTGGCTAGATAGATGGATGAAAGGAAGGAAGAAAGGATGGAAAAATAAAAAATATATATGCATATATATGTGTATATATATGTAATGCATAGATAAATACTTACATGAATAGAGAGCTTAAAAGAGTAAGGAAAAGAAAGGAAAGGAAAGACAGAGACATGAAATAAGACACAAACTCATGGACTAAGATAGGGTCAAGGACACAAGTAGGAAGAGTACACAGAGATAAAGAGGTACATGAAGATATAGAGAAAGAGAAAGAACATGGTTAGAAGAACAGATAGAGAGTGGGATGAAGAGGGCAAAAAATGAATAAATAGATGGATAAATACATGGATGAAAGAGATAATTAAGGAGAGAGAAGAAGTGATATGATATGGGTTTGAACTCTATATTCAGGTCTAGGGTTTTAGTTCTGCCACAGTCCAGCTGCATGGCTTTGCACAAGTTACTTTCTTTGTCTGCCAAATGAGAGTAATATTAATAATACTGATGCCACAAGGTTGTTTTAAGTCTGAATTGAAATAGTTCTCATAAATGCTTAGCAAGCCGGCAGCCCATGGTAATGCCATTACACAGAAAGATAACTTTTTACATCAGCTGAGATGCCATCCCTATAAATCTTATAGGTCTCAACATTTTCAGCACTCACATTAAATTTGTGTTTCCCATTGGAGCCACAGCTGAGTCTGGCAGATGCGTCAAACTCTGATAAAGCCAACACTGGCATACAACATTCAAACAGCAATTTATGCAAGTGGGATCTTCTCATTATGTTATCCCTCTGTAATCCATAATTATTGTTCTGAATGAGTCTGAGGTTGTCTTCATCTCCATGAAATGAGGTCGCACTACTTATACAGTAAATTAAAGGCAAATTGAGCAGATGATCTGTGTAAAATAAGAAACATGCAGTTTTTGGAGTATTGACACAGTGCTAAATGAGTTGATTTTCAATCCAAACCAAGTATTTGTATAATTTGGTTTAGCATCCCAACATTCGGAAGAAAACCCACACTCTTGACAGACTTGTTACTCTTTTACTCTTCAGAGTTAGCATTTAAAATGAGGAATTACTTCTTGAGTCTTAACGATTTCAGTTTTAATCTCAAACACACAATTTTTTACAGTTCATTCTTACTAAAGAAAAAAAGTATTCCTGCCTAAGTTATTTTGATTTGTCACATTATGGTAAAGTATTTCCAACTAAAGTGACATGAAAAGCACAATCTGAAATCTTTGGTTACATCAGAATACATCAAGGTCTCTTTCTGGCCCACTTTTATCATTATCCTTCATGCACCCCAGCATTTCTACTTCAAAGGATGGTTATTATAATTTCTAGCACACATGATTCAAGCAAGTTTCCTCACTTTTAATGAAGGTAGATGAATAAAACTTATCTCATTTAGGTAAAATTATGTATTTTTTTCACTTCTTTGAATCTCTATTCTCTTCCTCTTGGTCAACCTTATAAGTAAACAATTATACAGATGGTGTAATTTGAAGACCAGCATGGTAGTGCATTTCAAAATGCTTTTCTATCCCCTTTCCATTAAATAAACCTCTAGTCAGAAACCTTACCATTGTATCACCTTTCATTGGGCTTGAATAGACTTCCCTTTATAGGTTGTATTTTAAAATGTGAACTTCCTTACTAGAAACAGTTGATTTATGTTTGAAGTAAATTCATTTTATTGGGATCATTTTTTTTCTAAGTATTTAGGTTCATCAAACATTATTAAACCAACTTCAGTGGTGATTTAGGGTGAGTGACACAGTAGAGATTTGAGACCTGACACTCATTTATTCATTCACTTACCAATTGTTTATTGAGTTCATACTACCAGTCAGACAGTGTGCTATGCTCTAGGTATGTAATATTAATTTGTCCTCATGGAACATAAAATTTAAAGAGGGAGATTATTGGTGTTTAAATAATCACAGAATTAATAACTGAAGATTGAAATGACCTCAGTGAAAGAGGGTTGCAAGAAGTTATAATGGCTTGAAAAGCTCTACAGTACTAAAAGTTCACCAAAAATCAACTTTTCTAAGGCCATGTGCTATCCAGGACAGCAAACTCATGTTCAATGGGTCAGGTACTCTCAAACGAGAAGCAGACACTTTTGTAGAGAAATGACAGAGGATAGCTTAATGGGACATAGAGTTCAGTACTGAGATTAAAGTTTGTGTTGAAACTAAGTTCCAAATTATGATTTACCTGGCTCCGATGGTTGCTTCTGACTCATGCATGGTGCCTTCCTATTTCCCTGCCAAATGTTATTTCTCTTTTTCATCCCTCTCATACCCTTGCTCTGAGGCTCTCCTGGCATTTACCACATGCAGGGCCTGGTAACATAGCAGTATGCATCTATGATTTGTCCTTTCTTGGATATCCAACTCTTTGAGCTCAAAATATGAGCTCAGTACATCCTGAATAAACACCAGATATGTGAATGCAATAAAACAATTTTCTCTGAGATGGATATTATTAGTACTATTGGATAAGTAAGAAAATGAGATTATAGTGGGTTAATGATTTATCCAATGTCTCAAATGTAACATGTGGCTATTTCCAGATTTGAACCCTAATTCCTTTAGAGTAAAAACTTATATTAGAAATGTACTCTCTAAAACAAGGATATAAAATAAGAATATAAAGACAACACCTCAAACTATTTAAATCATTTAAGATGACTCTAAATGTCTTATTTGCATATGATTTTGTATGCAAAAGAGATAAGACATAGGTTAGGTTATTCTATAGTAAAAACAGAATCCCATATCTCGGTGCTTTAAAACACCAACAGTTCATTTCCCATACATGTTATACATCTATTTCAGGTAAGTTAGAGGCTCTGCTCATTTCTATAACACATGATAGCAATCATCATTGCAAACATTGCTTCTCATTATGCCAAAGGGAAAAATAGAGCTTTAGAATGTCTTGCAATTAATTGTCTAGCCTGAAAGTGACACAATGTCAGTTTAGTTCATAATTCAATGGTCAGAAGCAATCAAATGTTCCTGTGTTCTTTGCTAGTAGATGCAAATGCATAATATTTGGCAAGCACTAAAGACTCCCACAGGTTAAATAATTTATACTTCTTTCACATGGTCAATTATTTGTCAATTACTTATTGAGTATTTATTATGTGGCAGAATCTGTAAACATAACAATATAATAGTCTGCTATTGGTGCATAACAATCATAGAATTTCAGTGACATATATAATATATATTTATTTCTCTATTATGTATGTGTCAGGTGATTGGAATCTGGTTGACCTAGGTAGGTTGGATTCAGCTGATCAAGACTTTAACCAATAGGTTGTACAGATTGTATGAGACTGTGACATATAACTCCTATTCTCTTGGGACCACTGGCTATATGACACAAACTTCTCATAGCAATGGCAGAAGTATAAAAATAGTGATTGGATGCATATAATGCCTTGTAAAGTCTATGCTTAGAACTGCCACACCTATCACACCTACCTACCTTCCATTGACCAAAGCCAGTCTCATGGCCAAGTCCAGCAGCAATGAAGCATAGAAGTATAATTAACCTTTCTTGGGAAAAACTACAAAGGGTGTAGATTCAGAAAAAGGACAATTGACTGATAACAATAATGCAATCAATACAGACAGAGATCAGACTAAAATCTTTAACTTCACATAGTTTATATTCTATAGACAAAGGGTCGATAAACTATAAAACATATAAAGTTTTAGATAGACATAACCACTTAGGAGAAGATAATAAAGCAAGAAAGGGGATTAGAAATAATGATGACAGGAATAGTGGTGAAAATTTTAGAAGAATATTCAAGAAGAAAGACCTTATGAAATAAGAGGACAATTGAGTAAATTATTTAAAAGAAGTGAGAGAGACATCCATGAATATAGCTGAAGGAAACCAAAAGAAAAAATCAACTGCAGAGGCTGTGGTGTGGTCTACCTGGCATGTCTGAACAACAGAAAGAGGATTTAGGTGACTGAGCCAAGTGAGTGAGAAGAATACCAAAAAAGTGAGCACAGATTGTTTAAGGTCAGTAAAACATGTTATCTTTTAAGTTGGAATAAAGTGAATGTCCACTGGAGAATTTCCGGAAAAAGGGTGCTATGGCCTGCTTCTACTTTTTAACTGGATCACTCTGGCTAACTTACTAAAAATGGACTGGTGCGGGTGTGGAGACAAGCTAAGAAGCCATCACAATATTAAAGGTGATAGACAATGGTGGCTTAGACAGGGGTTTTAGCAGCAGTTGTGCTAATAGTTACCGAATTGGTTGGATTCTGAAAATATTTTATAGTTGAGTCTGTCAAGTTTGCTGATGATCAGATTTGCAGAATGGGAGAGAATGACAAGGAGTGTGGTTCAGTCAAGAGGATAAAAAAGAATTCATTTTCTGAGACGGAAAAGACTGTGAAGAGCACATGAGAAAGAAAGATCAAGGTTCATTTTGGGACCCATTATATTTAAAGTACCTGTCACTCATCCACATTAACAAGTAAGCAGGCTGTCAAATAGTGAGGTGAGCAGAGGGAGGTCCAGGCTGCAGAGATAAATGTTGAGGCCTTCTCTGTATGCTTGTATGTAGTTCTAAGTATCCAAGGCCATAAGGTTGAGACTCACCAAAGGATGGATATGGATAAAATAATGACAAAGGCCAAGACCTGAACTCTGGAGCACTTCTAATTTCCAATGCCAAGAAGATAGTTAGGAAACAGCAACAGAATCTTAGAGTAAATGACTAGGCATAGGTGAAAAACAATGAGAGTGTGATATCACGGGAATTAAATGAAGAAATGTTTTCAAGGAGAAGGGACTTTACAACAGTGTCCAAAGCTACCCATATGTCAGGTGAGATCACTGTTAGGTTGAGCAACATGCAGATCATTGATCATCTTATGAGACAAATTAGTTGGAATAAGGGGGTAAGAGCTTGGTCAAAATGGGTTTAAGACAGAATGGTACAGGAGCAATTGGTGACTGAATATAAATGACACAAGGAGTTCTATAAAAGGAATAAAAGGTTTTGTTTGTTGGAGGTTGATGGAAGAATCAAGGGAAAATCATTTTTTAAGTAAATGGTAGAAGCAATCATGAGACCTATTAGAGCAAGAAAAAATAACAACAGAGAAGAGGGGAAAGTTACTGAATTGATGGCCTTCAGTGGTGAAAATGATAGGTTGTGTGTACAAAGGGAGGGGTGTGCTTTATCTAGGAGCATGGACTTTTCCTTACAGGATCTAGAGGGAAGGCAGAGTGACTGGAGACAGAAACAAGTGGAAGATGTATTGATAGAAGCTGCATGCTTCTATTCTCTCAGTGAGAGGGAAACATTTGTTCATTGTCCAACTAAGGTAGCTCAAATCAAACACCTTCTAAAACCATACTTGGTGCTCTAATGTCAAACAAACACACAGCATGTTGGAAATATTCAACACAGGGACAGAGGTTGGGGCCCACAGAGGTAACCAAGGTCATCTATATAGCAAAGGTGACCTGCAGATGTTTTTGTAGCTTGGGACTGCTGGGATTGTGAAAGATCACATTTCTTGTTTTCCTGTAGAAGCTACTTAATACCAGAGTCGCCTAATGCTTGGAATCTCATTCCTCTGCCGCTAGAGTTTATGATTATAAGAAAAATGTTTACTTACTCTGCATGCCTAATTGGACTTCTAGGGAGTAAATAATGGGTTGCTCTCCAAAACAAGATTGTTGACAGTTCCCTTCCTGAGGGTTGCTAGAATCCAAGTCACTGTTGAAAGTACCGTTCTGAAGGTCCTCATGAGTTGTTTTGCTTGTAGCTTTGTATGGCCTTCCTGAGCTCTGTATACCAACATCTTGCCCTATCTCCTCAAGTAGCTTAGACACCACCTTTTTGAGAATACCTTCTCTTTATGCCAATTAATGAACAATCAACAGTTAAGGGATACTTAGGAGCACTTATCTCCCCTTCTGTATTACCACATCTTTGAGAGCAGAAAGTGTCCCATTCTTTGAGGCATCCAGTGAAGGCCTACCTTGTACACAATATACACTTAATAAATCAGTGGATGGACAACTTTTTCACTTGCATCAGGCATAATTAAAATTTGGTTAAAAAGGACACTGAGCAATTCTTAAAGGTTAGCCCCAAATCTGTTTAGAACAATAGCAAATGTTTAATTATTTAAAAGACACCTTTTAATTTAAAAGTCTAGTTTTTAATTATTTTTATGACAGTTTATGTTAACTTTTACCTGCTTCACCCCGGCTGTAGATGACAGATTTCTGTTTTAATTATGCAGCCCATAATTACCACAAGTGTGTTAAAGCTCAATTTTTTTTCTTCTTTTAACTCTCTTCGAAGTGAGAGGTGCTGGCTATCATCAAGTTCTCCTGGAAATGACAATGATATATGGTCAAAAAATTAATGCCTGCCAAAATAATAAGATTCACATATCTCTCCACAATTTTAGTGTATAAGAAATACTAAACATGAGTGTGATTGCCCAGGCTTTGAATATCTTTATTCTCTCGCCTATGCCCACTTGGCAAAGCTAATTCACTCTCTTTGGTAGATTTTGTGAATCAATAAAAAACCCCTTTGCTTAGTGGCTTAAAAGCACAATTTATTTTTTTTGCTTATGATTCCACTAGTTGGCAATTTTGACTGAAATCAGCTGAGTGGGTCTTCTTGTCTTGGTTGGGATTACTTGTTTGTTTGTAGTAAGCAACCAGATTGGCTGGAGCTGGTTATTTCAAAATGACCTATACTGGGATAACTCATTTAAAAAAAATTTTAAAGTATATTTTATTGATTATACCATTACAGTTGTTCTGACTTTTTCTCCCCTTTATCTCCCTCCTCCCTGCACTGGCCCCTCACCCTCCAGCATTGCCCCCAGCCCCTTAGTTCATGTCCATGGGTTGTACCTATAAGTTCTTTGACTCCTCCATTTTCTATACTATACTTAACCTCCCCCTGTGTATTTTGTACCTACCATTTATGCTTCTTATTCCTTGTTCCTTCTCGCCGCCTTATCCCCCTCTTCTTCCCCGCTGATAACTCTCCATGTGATCTCCATTTCTGTCATTTTGTTCCTGTTCTATTTGTTTGCTTAGTTTTTGTGTTTTAAGTTCAGTTGTTGATAGTTGTGAGTCTGTTGTCATTTTACTGTTCATAGTTTCAATCATCTTTTTCTTAGATAAATCCCTGTAACATTTCATATAATAAGGGCTTGATGAGGACTTCTGGCCAAGATGGAGGCATAGGTAGACACACTGTGCCTCCTCACACAACCAAAATAAGAGCAACAAAAATTTAGAAACAAAAAAAAAAACCAACCAGAACTGACAGAAAATTGAACTATACAGAAGTCTAATAACCAAGGAGTTAAAATAGACACATTCATCCCGACCAGAAGGAAGGGTGGAGTTAGGTGGTCAGGCAGAGAGGGGTTGTGGCAAAAAGAAAAAGTGGCAGCTGGTGGACTCTGGGTGCAGGGTGGCAGCAGGCAGACCCAGTGAGGCACGCAAGGCCACTGGTGGACTAGGCGGTCACCCATTCATGCACAGATAAACCAGGCAAAACTTGGGAACAAGATGGACCGAGCAACCCAGGGCCCCAGCTGGGAAAAATAAAGCCTCAAAATGCTGATTTAAAACACCTGTGAGGGTTGAGGTGCAGGAAGAGACTCCCAGCCTCACAGAAGAGTTCAGTGGAGAGACCCACAGGGTCCTAGAACATACACAGGCCCACCCATACAGGAATGAACACCAGAAGGGCCTAGTTTGCTTAGGGGAAGTGGTGGAAGGGACTTATCCTACAAAGCAATGGAGCAAACACCATTGTTCCGTCTCTGACCCTGCCCTGACATACAGTGTCGCAACCCAGCAATTGGGTTGCCCCTCCCTGATGAACAACTAAGGCTCCGCCTCTCAATGTAACAGATGTGACAAGATAAAATAAAAATGGCCCAAATGGAAGAACAGATCAAAGCCCCAGACAAATACAACTAAGCAACGAAGCGATAGCCAACCTATCAGATGCACAGTTCAAAGCACTGGTGATCAGGATGCTCACAGAATTGGTTCAATTTGGTCGCATATTAGATGAAAAAATGAAGGCTACACTAAGTGAAATAAAGGAAAATGTACAGTGAACCAATAGTAATGGGAAGAAAACAGACTCACATTAATGGAGTGGACCAGAAGGAAGAAAGAAACAAACAGAAAAGAATGAAGAAATAAGAATTCAAAAAAATGAGGAGAGGCTTAGGAACCTCCAGAATATCTTTAAACGTTCCAACATCCGAATTATAGGGAAACCAGGAGGGGAAGAGGAAGAGCAACAAGTGGAAACGTTATATGAACAAATAATAAAGGAGAACTTCCCCAATCTGGCAAAGGAAATAGACTTCCAGGGAGTCCAGGAAGCTCAGAGAGTCCCAAAGAAGTTGGGCCCAAGGAGGAACACACCAAGGCACATCATAATTACATTACCCAAGATTAAAATGAAGGAGAGAATCCTAGAAACAGCAAGAGATAAGGAGACAGTCACCTACAAAGGAGTTCCCATCAGACTTTCAGCTGATTTCTCAAAAGAGACCTTGCAGGCAAGAAGGGACTGGAAAGAAGTATTCCAAGTCCTGAAAGGCAAGGACCTACATCCAAGATTGTTCTATCCAGCAAAGCTTTCATTTAGAATGGAAGGGCAGATAAAGTGCTTCTCAGATAAGGCCAAGTTAAAGGAGTTCATCATCACCAAGCCCTTATTATACGAAATGTTAAAGGGACTTACCTAAGAAAATGAAGATTAAAAATATGAACAGTAAAAAAAGACTTCAAACTCACAGTTAGTAACAACCATACCTAAAACAAAAGCAAACTAAGCGAACAACTAGAACAGTAACAGAACCACAGAAATGAAGATCACATGGAGGATTAGCAACAGGGAAGTGGGAGGAGGAGAGAGGGGGAAAAGATATAGAGAATAAGTAGCATAGACAATAGGTAGAAAACAGACAGGGGGAGGGCAAGAATAGTATAGGAAATGTAGAAGCTAAAGAACTTATGACACATGGACATGAACCAAAGGGGGGGGGATGTGGGTGGGAGAGGGTATACAAGGTGGAAGGGAATGAAGGAGGGAAAATGGGAAAACTATAATAGCATAATCAATAAAATATATTTTTAAAAAATAATGGCTTAGCGACGATGAACTCCTTTAACTTGACCTTATCTGGGAAGCACTTTACCTGCCCTTCCATTCTAAATGATAACTTTGCCAGATAATTCATTTTGCTTCATGTGTCTCTTATTTCAGCAGGCTAAACAGGGCAGTATAGCTAGAAGAATGCAAATCCTTTCAAGGCCAAGACTCATAAGTGGCATGCTATGACTTCTGACACATTCTGTTGACCAATGCAAGTCTCAAAGCCAGCAAGAATCAAAGGGAGGAAAAATAAATTCCATATGTTGATAGGAGGAGCTAGAATATCATATCCAAGCAATGTGTTTGCATACAGGGAGGTCATTTTTGCAACCTACCATACCAGCTGAAATATATAAAAAAATGTACATGTGCAAAATAAGCTCATTGGTTGCGACTCCTGGTGTTGAGGACCCTAAACTGCTGTGGATTTTGCAGTGGAGTCAGGAGTAGTGCTGTTTTGCTCTGCAGGATGAATATACTCCTTTGAAGATGAATGATGCACTGTGACTTCTGAACTGAAAACTATTTCTACTGAAGTTTGTTATCACTTTAAAGACAATAGCAGGGTTCTGGCAGGGAAAATCAACATGATCAATAAATGCTCCCAAAATCTGAGTGGAGGCTAGTGTATATTCCTCCATCAGCATGTCTTTTTCCTTTTGGAAATACAATACTCCAAATCACTATGGCCGTATTTTCAGCCAATTTGAACATAACCATAACTGCAGTGTTAGCTGATAACTAAAGTGTTTAAAAAATGTTACAGTTATTTACATTTTTAGAGGGATCTGTTGACCTTTCAAAGACTTCAAGCCTCAAATATATAAAGCTATGATGGTGAAAGCATAGGCAGATGTGCTCACACATTTGAACAGAGTATTCTACCTAGCCTGTGGATAATACTTCTGTTCATTTTACCCTAAGCATTGAACCTTCTCTTAGTGTCTACCTTAAATTCAGATAAATAGAATGCCATACAAAGCATTTTCCCCATACTTTAAATGAAAGGTAATATTGGAGATGATGGCAGTGTGGTATCCAGTGCAGTATCATCCTATATAGATGTTGTGAACTTGTGTTGTGTTTCTCTTTCTGCACAACCTTCCTTGTTTTTGTTATGTTTGCAAGCTACATTATCAATACTTTCCAGCAATTCTTGGAACTAACTGATAATAAAAAAATCCCTCTTCCTAATATGCATTTTGCTAATAAATCCCTTTTCTGATAAGTTAACTAAAAGCATTTTATTTGTTTGCAACTAAAAACTGTATGATTAATTTTAAAATGTTTTTTTTTTCATTCTCTTCAGCCTTCCTTACTTCTTAGTCAAAATGTTTATTTTGGGGGGATCAAGCTAGTAATTAAAGCCACATTGACATAGGTTCACAATGAAATTTTTTTAATCCTACCTGAGGACATATTTTTTCCTGATTATGCTTTTATTTTATTTTATTTTTCACATTTTTTATTGTTGTTCAAGTGCAGTTGTCTCCATTTAGCCCCCACCACTGCCCCTCACCCCAGCCATTGCCACTTCCCACCCTTGATTCTACCCCCTTTGGCTTTGTCCAGATGTCCTTTATACATGTTCCTGACAGAAGAAGGTGGGGAGAGAAACACAGAGAGAGAGAGCAAGCAACATTGATGTGAGAGAGAAACAGTGATTGGTTTTCTCTTGTAGGCTCCCTGACCGAGGATTGAACCAACAACTTTTCAGTTTATGGGATGACGTTCAACTGAGCCACACCAGCTAGGGCATCAGTAAGTTTTTAATGCAAGTGAATGAAAAGTAGTGGTTCCCTGTCCAAATCCCCATTATCAGTAAGATGCACCCATCCCCAGATGCTATAAATATTGGCTGATAAAATCTCACAATTTCCATCCGCATGCCTTATCCCCCAGCCAAGGAATTGTCCAGAGCACTCAGATAAACTAATGCCTCTCTATCCTTCCAGCACTCCAGGAAGTACCTCATAGCCAATAATGAACTGATAAGGAGGTAGGAAGGCCAATTCCATGTCTCAAAGTGGCACAATTCAGTGGTGCTTCAGAAACTCTCATAAAATAAGAAACTCTCAGGACAAGGCTAGACTGCAGTGGAGACCATGTCCTTGCTTAGCTCCCTCTTCTGCACTCTTTTGCTTCTCTTATTCTACTTCTCCTGAGAGCTCTTCCTCAATGAGCCTCATGTGCCTGAATTCCTGGCTGTGGGACCTTCTGTCTTGTGGATCCTCCCTGCTCAAGATCCTCAGCATCCACTCTGCTTCAGGGAAAGACAATGAGACTTGTACTAAAGCAGATTTTATGAGCTTGTTCTGGAAACAGTAACCTCACTTCCACACACATTCCATTAAGCAGAACTCAGGCGCATGTCTAAAGGAGACTGGCAAATGTGTGGCTCTGTGTCCAAGCAAAAAGAAGAAGGCTTCCAGGCCTAAGTACAAGAGAGATGGTGGGGGGAAGCTGACCTAAGATGTTATAGTGTATAAAATCTCCACTTAGCTTTGGCTCAGGTAACCATATTGAACAAACAAGGCCAGGGTCCCAGGGGTAAAATGGGACTTTCAGGCAAACAGGGGCATCTTAGAAGTAGCTGATACACAAGCAGCCAAAAAATGGCTGAGACATACTCTGCGGATAATAAAATGTTTTGAACTTTTCCCTACTGGGGCACAATCCACACAGCTGGGTTGAAGGCAACGAAAATAAAATGGCACAGTTTATAACCTTCGTATTTAGTAACTGAGTTACATCCCTTACCAACCTCTCAGAGTACTGTATTTAAAGTCTCGAAGGAGTCCAACTTCTAGTCTCTGCCCAAGGCTCTTCACTGATTTCTCTTCTCTTTCATTCTCTATAGTGGTGGGAAGCTGACATTAATACTTGTTCTGTGTTTTTTGTCTGGTTTCCCTTCAGCTCCGCTGAAAAAAAGGAGGCATGTAGGCACTTCTGGTACAAACATTCTCTGATTCTAGAAGACTCAGAGGCTCAGTTGGAACAAGAGAGAATCTAGCCATGTTTTTAAGAGCTTGTGTGATATTGTGATTTATAATAACTATGTATTTGGTTTTCCTCTCGTCTCTGAAGCAAAGCTCTTAAAACCTTGGTATTTCCTGGATGACCACAATAAAAATATCTGTTGTTATGTTAATGAGGTGACTTTTTGATCAGAAACCAAAGGATGGAGGCGTGTTGGAATTTTAGTGAGTCCCCATCTTCCTAGGAGGAGAGAGGATCTGGGGGTTAGATCTATTGCCAGGGACCAAGGACTTAATCAGTGTGCTTATGTATTAAAACCCAAGATTCTTGGGATTCAAAGAGCTTTCAGGTTGGTGAACACATGGAGACTAGGGAGAGTGATGCTCCTGGAGAGGAGTGGGAAGCTCCATGCCCTTCCCCCATACTTTGTCCTGTGCATCCCTTCTATCTGGCCATTTCTGAGTTATATTTGTAGAATAAACTGGTAATCCAGTAGGTAAATATTTCTCTGAGTTCTCTTAGCCACTCTAGCAAATTAATCAAATCCAAGATCATTGGAAACTCCTGTCTATGGCCAATTGGTCAGAAGCACAAGAGAGGACTTGAACTTTATATTGGTGTCTGAACTGCAGGACTGAACTCTTAGCCTGTGGCATCTGATGCTATTTCTAGGTAGATAGTATCAGAATTGAATTGTAGGACACCTAGCTGGTGTTTGAGAATTGCCTGTTAGTATAGGACTCCCCCTCACCCCCCATGCTGAAAATTGATGATCAGAATCATGTAGCTGGGAGTACAGGAGTAGCAATGAGCAGTTTGTGATCCAACATGCACATTGCTGGTGGTCCAAGGGAATAATGACAATGGATCACATGAGAAATGTGCTTGCGGTGTTAAAGAGGAAACCACAGGCCCAAAATGTCATCACTTGTGCTAAAAGCCCATGATACCAACCCTGATCTAATTGCAGTTTCAATCTTTCCCAGAAACATAATCTTAATTAACCAGTATGGAATATTCTGGTCAAGTACCATAATGCAATTTGCAGGGTAAAAACACTTCCCATTCTCTTTCCCCAAAGAAAAGTCTGGGCCAAAAATAATTTGTTCTTTTGTTAACAGCTCCCTTACCCCACTCATCTTTCTAGAAACACCTTCCATTTTATACCACTCATCTTGCAGCACCCTTCCAGTTGCTAAATGGGATAATGCCCAATTCATGAATGACTTAATAAACCCAATCAGATCTCCAAATTTACTCACTGAGTTTTGTTTTTGAAAGATATTTATTTATTTATTTATTTATTTTTAGAGAGAAGGGAAGGGATGGAAAAAGGGAGAGAAACAGGCATGTGCTAAGAGAAACATCAACTAGTTGCTTCTCCCAAGCCCCCAAATGGGGACCTGGCCTGCAACATAGGTGTGTGCCCTGACCAGGAATTGAACCAGTGACCTTTCAGTTTGCAGGGTGACCTTCAATACCCTGAGCCACACCAGTTAGGGAAATTTTGCATTTTAACAAGAGTAAACCAGGCCTTGACTGATTGTAGCCTTTGCTCACACTGGAACCCTGCCTGAGAATCTGAGGAGGAGAAGGGTGGTGAGGAGGACTTTTAGACCTCCATAATCACCAGTATGCTTCATTTTTTACTGATCTGTATGGAGTATCATCCAGATCCATTCTTCCAGATCCAATACTCTCACCCCCAGCTATAAAAAAATGTTACTTGTTGAGTGTTCACAATAGGGACCTATTGGAGGAGAATCCCAAAAATCTAAATTTAAGATTGATGTTAAAGAACTGACACATAACCTTATTCATATTCATAAAAATTTTAATAGGAGAAACTTACATACACAGGCAAAACAGCTGCTTTCAACAGTGGCTTGCCAGGAAGAATCCAGACCCCTCGAGGACAGGGCCCCATTTTTATAGGGGATTCATAATAAAAGCATATGGCGGGCAGTCACTAGACCGCTAGAGAGAACAATGCATTCCTAAGTGGGCAGATAACATCGGGCAGTTATTTCACTTTACACATTCATTAACCTCCTTCCTGGGGGCATTCCAGTGTTCTGGGTAGTCAGCCAAGCCTGAGGCTACAGAGAGTTAAACAGCCCAAGGCACCTTTGTTGCTGGAGCCATATTACATCTAAAGTGATTTTCCCTACAGGGTCCTCCCTGGAATTTGCCCTTGGCCTCAGGAGACCACCTTTCTTAAGGCTAGACAGCAGAAGCAATGACTGAGTAATGATACAAGGGCCTGACCACTTTGCCTCATTTGAGACAACTGAGAAGGTCATCCCAGCTCCAGAGCTCCCTGTAGAGTGAACAAGGACTATGTAGTAACTGCACCGAGGGTGAAATTTTCTATGTCCAGTCCCAGCTTTCTCTTTTCCTTCTAGGAAGCTCCAGAGAACATGCCCCAGAAAATACTTTCATTGCAACTTTCTGACTCAATCTTTACCCCCAGAATCTCAGGGGATGGGAATGAAGACAATCTGAAACACAAAATCTAAATAAAACATTTGTGTTTGGGACTTGCAATTTCAAGGGAAATTCTAAAACCCCCATTTTTACCTCCTAACCATTGTTCCCCAGCCTCTTTCTATATAAATATACCCCCACAGAAGGATCAGGAGAAAATAGAAGGGAGGACCAGCTGAATAAGCCCCCCACAGCTTTCCTATCTGCTGCTGCTGCTCTTGTATTTCCTCCCCATTTGCCTTCTGTTAATGCAAATTCAGGGTCTTAATAAAGATTTTTTTCCTTCTTTGAAAAAGGCCTGTCATACACTTCATCATTTTCTTCCTTCACAAGTTTTTTTTTTTTTTTTTTTTTTTAACTTTCCTCTGACTAACTGGGGTTTTTATATGTTTAAAGAAAAAGTCAAAAGTTTGTGTGTGTGTGTGTGTGTGTGTGTGTGTGTGTTTTAACATCACATAGCATATTTCCTGTCTTTTTAGTACTTGAAACTCAGAGCACCAGGCAGACAAAATATGTGATATAATCAGGCTCCCTGTCTCTCTCTACCTGATGAATTATCCAGGTATTTCTGTGGTCCAGTTGTGCCCTGGCTATGACCTTGACACTCTGAATTCATAAGCACTTTCTCTTTAAGGTTCTAGAGACCTGGGATCTCAATCACAGACAAAGAGCCTATCTTCTACCGTACATTGCTAGGGTCACACAAAATCTACAGGTATTTTTTTTGGGGGGGTGGGGATAGGGGGAATGAATCCAACCAAGTCATTTTGTAGGGGATTAACTTGGGAGACTTGTTCATGTTACTGGAAAAGAAAGTTGCTGACTTCCAGTACACAATGAGCCACACACCTCTATAGTGTGAAGATACACTTTCCCACACCATTTTCAGTCTTTCACAGTCTATTGCACAACTGTCAATTCTATGGTTTTAATCCTTTTGTTAAGATTTATTTCTGGATCATATAGTTAACACCTTCATTCAAGGTGCACTTCATGCCGCACAACAGTGGTGTGCGTGAACAAGTGTACATGGCTTGACTTCTCATGTTACCCTAATGTTCTCTGAAACTCCTCTGCCCTCCAGAGCATTGAGGCAATGAGGTTCTAATTCCCCATGCCCATGGTTTCTGTGCATTTCTCACAGTGGCATGACCCCCTGCATCTCTCATCTTGTGATTGTTTAAACAGATCTATTTGGCCTTTCCTTGTCTGGTTCCAATGCCCATCCTTTCTCCAGCTTCTAGGAGAAGTTCAGCCACACCAAATGCATTGAAGGTATACACTAACTATCCCATGGTGAAGGCAGATAGGCCCACTGTACTCCTGGCTTCATTCTTTTTTATTCTTAATTTAATCTTCATTGTATTTTTTCCCACTACCATTTAGTCTCCCTATACCCCCCTCCCCTCAGCCATCATCACACTTTTTTCCATGTCCATGAGTCCTTTTCCCTTTTTACTCAGTCCCTCCACTGCCTCTAACCTTCCCCTCACTAGCTGTCATCTGTTCTCCATCTATGAGTCTGTCTCTGTTTTGCTTGTTTGATCAGTTTGTTCATTACATTCCACATATGAGTGAAATCATATGCTATTTGTCTTTCTCTGATGGACTTATCTCAATTGGAATAATGTTCTCCAGGTCCATCCATACTGTCAAAAAGGGTGAAGTTTTCTTCTTTTATTATGACTGAGTAGTATTCCATCATGCAAATGTCCCATAGTTATGTTATCCAATCATCTGCTGATGAACACTCAGGCTGCTTCCATATCTTGGCAATTGTAAATAATGCCACAATAAACATATCAGTGTTTATATTCTTTTGAATTAGTGTTTTGGGTTCCTTTGGATATGTTCCCAGAAGTGTGACTGTAGCTCATACAATGGACTAAAGATAGCTTATTCAATAAATGGTGTTGGGAAAATTGGACAGATATGTGCAAAGTGATGAAATTAGACCACCTTCTTACACCACACAAAATAATAAATTCAAAATGAATCAAAGACTTAAATGTTAGACCAGCAACCATAAAAGTCCTAGAAGAAAACCTAGGCAGCAAAATCTCAGACATTACTTGTAGCAGTATTTTATCAGATATATCTCTCTAAGCAAGGGAAACAAATGGAAAAATAAACAAATGGAAGAACATCAAACTAAAAAGTTTTTGCACAGCAAAGGAAATCATCAACAAAATAAAAAGATAAAGAATGAGAGAACATATCCATCAATATATCTGATAAGGGGTTAATATCCAAAATTTATAAAATACTTACAAAACTCAACACCAAAAAAAGAAATGACCCAATTTAAAAACGGGCAAAGGACCTCAACAGACACTTCTCCAAAGAGGACATACAGATGACCAAAAGACATATGAAAAGATGCTCAGCATCACGAATCATCAGAGAAACACAGACTAAAACCACAATGAAATACCATCTTACACCTGTCAGAATGACTATCTGGCTTCATTCTTGTTCCACATTTCTCTTAGAGTTTCTTGTGGCAGTGTGTCTCTTCCCAAAACACCTGTTCCCAAAAGGAAGCTTAGGGGCATGGTCTTAGCTATCTGCTGCCTTGAGAAAAGATAGTCTTGCTTTATTTCCTTTCCACCTTGGAATCCTGGGAGACTTTGTCTTTATGTCTGTCCAGTCACTGTCTTCAATTAATCATGGCTTCTAAAGCTCTGCCTTCAAGTTCTCCTGCTCAATGAACACAGCGTTTCCACCAAACCTAACGAGTTTTAAAACAATAGTGATCAGAATGAACCCTTATTTCAAGGAATTTCCACCAAATAATGAGCTCCTCTAGAACAAGGTATTTGTCTTATTCATGCTTATACCCTTATCACCTAGCAGAGTTACTGGCACCAGGTGGTCATTCCTTGAGTTGATTGAATTAATAACACTACAGGAAATTATTTTGTAAAGCAAAGTATCTTCTTTAATGGGAATAATAAGTGCTACTTCAAATGTGATTATAAACGTGTGTTTTTGTATTTGGGGATTTTCTTAAGTATGATAAGATGAAATGGACTTAATTACTCTGAGGGAAATATAACCTGAATCTTTCCCATATGGAGGTTGGCTGTGAATTTCTCCCTGGAGAAAAGGGACTTTGCTTGGAATCTGCTCTGTTGTCATAGACAAAATAGTAGAAGGTACACTCTGAGCTCTAGGCAGCAAGCCAACATTTTCATGCCTCCTGATGCTTAAAAACTATGCTCTGATTTTTATTTTTATTTTGTTTCTAGTGTCAGTGCTCCGGGGTCAGTATGCTAATTCAAAAACTAATTGCATATATTTGCATATTGTGCATATCCTTGACTCCATAGAGGCAGGATTAAAATTAAATAGTGTTTTTTACTCTTTCACTAGTCCAGTATGGTTTTAAAATTCTACAGGATATTCATTTTCCTTCATTGTTCTTGTTAACGGCAAAACAGCACAGCTGTTAGACCTTGGTCCTTGAGTTCTGTTAAGAAAAGAATTCAGAACCAAGAACTCTAATTATAAGAGAAAGTTTATTTAGAAAGTCACAGAGGTAGAATAAATGACTCAGAAAACAACTTACAGAGGTGAAAGAAGGGTTCTTGGAACTTAGAAAAGAGAAAGCAAGGTATAGGCCTTGAGCAAAGGAACAAGGAAAGGCAGAGTCATCAGACAGACAGACAGAGAAATTGCTTTGGTCCTGGTGTTGCTTCCTCTGGTTTTGCTGCTTTTCTGGGCCTGGAGCTGAAACACAACTGAGGCCTAAATATTATCTCCAGTTTGAAGAAAACTTTGTCTCTGTGGTCAACAGGCCTGAGCCTTTGTGCCTAAGATTATTTGATGTAGGTCAGAACCTCATTGGTTCAAGTGGCTTAACACTTAAGGAAGTGGTCATGCAAGGGTTTGTATGGAAGTCATGTGAGTCTCTTCTCTAGCCCCCTTGTAAGGGAATCTACCCCTCACTAGCAATATGCTAGGAGAGGAAAGTTCATCCTGAGGGAGAGGTCCCACCCTACAATAATTTTCATCCCAGTTCTGCCCATTGCTAGGTACCTGGGGCTTTCCACCCTAGTGACCTTCTCTGTACCTGGCCTATTCTGCTTATGCCTGTCTGTCTACTATATCAGTTCTCAAACTCTTTGAAACTGCAGAAGAGGTAATGAGATTTAGCAATTATTAGCTTAATCTAGTCAATGTAAAGGAAGATTAGACTTTCTTGATGTGAGTGGTTTAACCTGCAGTGACCAAGTTATTTTCACTGGTTCCTGACCTGGAGTCCACATATCCAAATTGGATAGGTGACAGAAGGGTCCATAAATGTCTAAGGGAAAAAGTAAAACACTTTCATTTTACTGAAATTCAGCATGCTCTTCAATTATATATATAGGCAATCAATTGCAATATTATTAGCAGTATCTGGGTCTTTGACATCAATAGAAATCAGAGCTATTTTAATCTCACAATACAATTGTTCCAGATATCTTAAAATATCATTTACTCTTAAATCACTACTTTTCAATTATATTATTAGACTATCCACTAGTTCTTGTTATTTAATGTCGATAAAGAAGCAGAAATATTACTATATCATAAATTTTTGTTTTTAAAACTTAGGTTGCTAAATTTCAGTCTAATTAATCTTTTACTTTGTACCACTGTGCAATTCACTTTATACATTTATTTTACATTTTTTATCTTGTTCAATTACAGTTGTCTCAATTTACCCTCATTGCTCTCCCCTGCCCACCCCCCCACCACTCCCATAGTCAATTCTCAGCCTATTGTCCATGTCCATGTACTTTATACATTTAAAAAATTTAACCTAAAGCAGGGTCCTTCAGTTTATCAGAGCGCCAGAAGGATCTGAGGGACAGAAAAGGCTAAAACTGAAATTTACCCATTTGTGAGTTCCCCCACTTGTTTTTGTGTTTACGAATCTCTTGTTTAACCACCATCCAAGGCTTCTTATCTCTCTCCTCAACACGACCCTCTTGGGACATCAGTTATTTGCTGAGCAGCAAGTATGCTTTTTCCCAATATGGATTATCGTACTTGAAACTCAGCAAACTATTTCTGAAGAGGGAAGAGCTCACTCAGGCATGGCTTGAAGCTCTAAAAAAGTCATTACATTTTAGAATGAGGGTGATATTTTTAAAATATATATATAACCAAAGGTCTGCTCACTCCATAGGCTTCTAAAAAAAGCTGCCCTCTAATTGGGCCCCTATCAATCCCAAATCCTTAGGACAGATTCTAAGTATAAATTCACCTTTTCACTTCCATTAGAAGGATAGAAGCCAGTTTTAACGGTATGCATCTACTGAGGAAGCATTACCTGAAATCATTCTGAAATTCTCGGGTTTGCTCTTTGCTGGACAAAAGTGAGGCTTGGGAGCATCCAGTAGATTTCAGACGGGCCTTGTCCTGCTTCAAGTGGGGATCTAACAAATAGGAGGTTTAGATACACTGTCTGGATTCACTTGTGGAGGTTAATGTAAATTCAGGTCTCCTGCAGCTCTGCCTGTGTCCTCTGAAACCTGCACCCTTAGCTACTGAGTCATCACAGTGTGGAGGAGCCTCTTTCAGTGAAAATCTGCCTCTGGGGCCTTCAGTACTTACTGCACATACTTTAGGAGGCAGACCAGAGCCAAGTGTGCACCTTGGCAAAAGCATTAAGTAGACAATATCTGGAATTATGAGCTCCGCCTCTGCTTTTCAAGGTTTTTCTAACCCTTTAGCTTTCCCCTTCCTCAAACATTTTGTGCTGATATACTTGTTCATAGTTTAGTATTGTTAAGACCTTTATTAACATCGTGCATAGATTCTGCAACAATAAGGGAAACAACATATATGACAAAACCAGTTTTACCACAGGCGAATTGATGCAAAGAAGACTTAAATTTCTGTGGCATCTCATCAACATTATAATGAAATGATGTGGAACTAGAAGACTTTATTTGAAGACTTACTGTATTAGCAGCGCAATGTGCCCTTCATTAGGGGACAGCTGTCAGCTTGGAAAGCCAAGTATTTGAAAGGAATACGATTCTTAAAGCGAACTACTAAAAGGTAGGTGGTGAAACCTAGATGATCTCCTGGCCAGGCTCTTTCAGCTGACTTCGAGTTAATCAGAAGGAAGATTATTTTTGGTGGGCCTGGCTTAATCAGATGAGCTCCTAAAAAAGGGTTTACGGGTCAGAAATTGAAGAAGTTAGAGAGAAGTCTGCTCCTTCCGATCCAGAAGGAAGCAAACTTCTATGTTTCGGAGAGAACCGCACGTGGTGGGAAGAATGCAGCCCTGAGGAGCTGAAAGAATCAGACCCACAACAGCCACAAGAAATTAAATTCTGCCTGCAATCCGAAGAAGCTTGGAAGAGGAGCTGAACTCCAGATGAGAAACCCAGTTCAGCAAACATGCTTTTAGTCTTGTGAGACTCAGAGCGGGAGATCCAGCTAAACTGTGCTGTGACTCCCGACCCACAGAAACTGGGAGAGAATAAATTGTGGTATTGGAGGCTCTAAGTTTGTGGTAATGGTTTGTACAAAAATAGAAAACTAGTAGAGTAGGGGTCCAGAGATTCTTAACTTTTGTGTGTAATGGATCCCATGGGAAGACTGGTGAAGCCTGTAGACTTCTGCTCAAAATTAATCTTCAGATGCTTACAATAAAACAGGCAGGGTTACAAAGGTAACGGCTCTTACTGAAATAGAGTAACAAAATATTAAAAACATATCTGGGTCAGAGTAACATAATGCACTTATTTGTTAATGCATTAAGTAATGAGATCTATTGGTGGGTCTATGAACTACTATAATATTAGAAACCATGAGTGCCAACCATATTTTTAGATATCTGAAGCAACAGTGATGCAATATAAAATCACTTGGCACTTATATGGATGTCAGGACTGTTAGCGCTCTTATGGTTAGCTGCTCTCATTCATAGTTTAAGGAGCTCCATTTCAGATAGGGGCTAGTGAACATAAATATTTTTATTTTTTCTTCTCAGTATATGGGTCCCTGCAGTCTACCCAGGTTAAGAACCCTAAATGAGAAAAGTCTTGATTTGCTCCCAATCTTGATATTCTCTGAGCTGGTTTCTCTATTTTTGAGTGTTCTCCTGTGGGTTCCATCTAGTAGAACACTTAGACCCTCGTTCTCACCCTCAGGAGGAAGCCTCAACCCCTTGTTTATCCCTAAAATCATTTTTCTTTAATTACATGAATGACTTGATTTGCATCTGTGATTTGTGTCTTTTTGATTATGTGAAATTAGCAGAACACAGCTGCACCATGATAAACTCCGGGTGTATCCGTCTGGGTTTCTAAATGTCTGTGTTGCAAGTGCCCTCCTAGGGGAGGCCAAAGCTCATAACTCAAATGGCAATGCGAGGGTTCCAGGCTGTAACTAGTCTTTAGTACACACCTGCTCATCCCTGCTTCTTCTCTTTTCTGCAGTCCCAAAGGGGACCAGAAATGTGTGCTTGTGGAAACTGCTTTCCACCCACTGCTCTCTGAACTGTCAAGGTTATAAATGGATGTTCTCTGCTCTTGATTGTGCTGTAAATCAGCATAGTTCATGTTTCCCAGTTATTTCATTACTACCTTCTTTATTCTTTCTTGTTCAAAAAATCACAAGTCTTTGGCTTTAAAATCTAAAGAGTATTTAAAAGCTTGTAATATACTCCTTCCCTCTCTTGTCCCAACTCTTATTTCTATTTTCTTTTCCTTTGTTAATTCCTTAACTATACAGAGTGCATCTATTATTTCTTGACTTATTAGCTTTATATGAAGTCTGTTGACTCACTGTTGTGAAAGACGAGGGTTTAACTCACTTTACTCCCCATTGCCCATGGATGGTAGTTTTATTGTTTTAGCTCCATGGTTTGCTGGTATCATATCTCTATTTGTATCAACTGTAGCACCACATCTGCCTATGCTTCCTCCTTCTTTTCTATCTTTCATCTTCATTCAGTATATATTTGCTTTTATATTGTCAAGCTTAGCATCATTTACTCTCTCTCCCACCAGAACTGTGTCTTCTACACATTCTTCATAGATTAACTTTAAAAATAGGAAATTAGCAAAGAGCTTTCATCTGACTTTGTTAAAATACTGTTCTAGGCAGGGCCCACTGGTAACTAGGACCACATGTGTAATATGATGACCCCCTAGACCTCTTGAAGAAAAAAGTGACAGTCGTCAAAATCAAACCATTCCCATATTGTTTGTGTCATCAAGATATTAAAATCATGTCTAATTTTTGTCTGCTTAATACTTTGTTAAACATTATATGTGCAACTTTTGTTTGTTTTAATGTCTCTTTGAGTTGTCAATTATTTCTACACTTTTTTTCTTCTTAACAAAAGAATAACATGATTTCAGCCCTCAATTTTGACCTCAGTTGATCTGTCCCCAGGCTAATTAAATTAAAATTTCTGTGAATGGAGCACTAGCATAAGCTAATTTCAAATCAGAGTATTCCTACGTAAAGCCAAAATTGAATTGGATGAATTTAAGAGAGGAGAGAGAGCTATTGCACATATAGATCCTACCTAAAACATGTATTACTTTCCAGTTCTAGGAATAAAGAGTTTAGTAGACTGGTTCCTTGGAGAAGCATTATCTAAATATTTTCCATCCAGATATTGTGGGTAGAGTTCTATCTCCAGTAAGAGCTGTAGAGCAGGTAACTCAGACCTAGCCCCTGAGCATAGTTCCAGCTTCCTTTAAGAAGCAGGTGTCGGTGATTAATTCTTAGTCTCACCACAAAGGTTACATAACATTTAAAAGTAAATTATTTGTTAACAAACTATTAGTAGTGTTTAGTCTATGGAATCTTGGAACTCAGGGTCCTCCATTTTGACTCAATGCTCCAGTTTTCAGCTGATTTCTAAATTTCTTCTGAATTTCTTTTGGTAAGAAAACTTCTAGAAACTGAATCCACATATTCGGTTCTCAACTAAGATAATGAATTTATTTCCTAAACCCAATTAATTTCTGTTGCTGAGGTAGTGACTCACTGTTTAGATCTGAACACTGCTGTCTATTTTGTAAATGATCCCAGGCTGAAGTGAAACAGAACCGTTAATGTATTTTTGATGAATATTAAAAATGTATGAAAAAATAAAAAGTATGATAAATATTCAAAGGGGCCTGGTTTGGTTTCCTTGCCTTAAAGTTATTTTCTGTCTCATACTCTCCCCCTTACTCTATAAAGAATATCATAAAACTTCTGTGTCTTTCCACATTATGGAAAGTCAATTTGATAAGAATGCTGTTATGTCTGTAACCTGTCAGGGGTAAATTGAGTAGAAAATTATGCAGTACCCTGGTAGAACCAAATGTTAATATGGAAATTCTCATTAAAAGCCCTAAGAAGCTACAGATGTTTGAGTAAATTGTACTGATTGCTTTGACCTGACCTTTTTGGTTATTACTGCCCCCTTACACAGTGTACTAAAATCCTTCAACCAGTCTCACCCCATGTTATCAGTTTCAGACCAGGAGGCTTTTTCAGAATCATTGGCTATGGCATTAATTCATTTTCTCCCCACCTTCCCTGTTCTGCCTCCCGCCTGCCCACAACAGCTCTCTGTACTGTGCAGTGAGCGGGAAAATGCAATGTTCCTCCTTCAATAACTAGGACATCCCATTCGGGTCACCCATGCAGCTCATTTTAAATAAATTGAATCAACTGATGGCTATTAGCTGCTGTCCTTGAACTAAGATAACATGCGATGTTCAGGTATCACTAAAAAAAGAAATTATGAGGGTGACAAAATTTGCTGAGTGCTCCAAGACCAATTCTTACAGAACTTTTCACTTGAGTAGGACTGGGGAAGAGAACTTTTATCGCTTCTAATAAAGTAGCATGTTAACGATTAACAGTGTGTTATGCCCTTGGAGAAAAGCCTCAGAAAATTAGAAAATTTGAGAATATTTTTTAAACGAGTTTTATTTTTGTGTAATAAGTGGGATACCATGAATGAGGCTGAGACAGGCCTCATCCCAGAAGACTGGCAATGACCAACCTTGTCCCAAAGAATCTCTTGTCATAGGGATTTGGCCTCAAGAGAATCAATAAATTAAACCAATCAGCAAACCTAATTCACATACGGGAGTTACCTGAGGAGTAGCATAAAGATTCTTTATTCAAGAAGGGTTTAAATTTATTGAAGTAAATCATCTTTGAACCTCCCTTCTCTGATAATGGATTTGTTTCAGTAATTTCCATTCCTATGGCTTTAAATGCAGGCAAAGTCTTTATTTAATTCATACTTTGACCTTGTTATCAGTGTGGCTCACCACACTGATATTTTAAGCTCTTCTCCTTGTTTAGACATATAAGATGATCTCATTTTCCTGGCCCCTCATGAAATGCATGCCCATTGGACTTCTTTGGCCAAGGAAGCTTGAGTGGAAATGTATATGTGACTTCTAGGCTGTAGCACTTAATTGTTGATGCTTGACTTTTGAGTTGTCTCTTCTTCCTGTGTCCTGTGGAAGCAGAAGCTGGCATGGTGGGGCCACGGGACTGATTCAGCCTGAAATGACAGTGGTCCTGCCTCATGGCTGAAGGAGAATGAATGAGAAGTAAATTTGTATTGTGCTAAGTCACAATACAAAAGTTTGGGGTTACTTTTACTGCATCATGACCTAGCCTGTCTGTCCTTATTGAGACAAGCTTTTGTTCAAACTCTTAAACGAGGTAATTTTGAGCAACTTTTGTTTTGTTTTGTTTTTTTCCAGGGCATTTGTCTTGATTGCTCTTGCTGGAAGCTCTTAGCTATTTTGTGAAATGGACTGCCACTTGGAAAGTTGTGAGCTGAAGGGTCCAGGTATTGACCTAACAGCTACAGACAAGTGTATCCTTCATGAGGTCCTCTAATTAATGGAGAGGAGACATACAATATAATCAAAATCAAGCTTAGCACAAGACTCTCTTGTGATCTCTGCTTGTGACTACCAAGAATACCTTGTTCCATTGGCATTTACTAATTGCTCTTGGCTACTCACATTAATTCGCCTCTGCTTTGATAATGGCTTGTAGAAATAGTATATGAGTGGTTGATGCAAAGAGGCCTGAGTGTGTATCAGTTCCAGAAATACCAATCTCCTCTTAGATATATTGAGGTTCCAAAAGTCCAGTTTTTTATAAGCACAAATAAACACCATCTACCTGAATGAGATAAAATTACCCACTTCTGTTATGGTTCATGCTTGATTCTCACTTAAGACGTGAATTATTTTAATAAACACTATACTTTTAGTTTCTTGAAACATAGAAATACATGGAATGAAGCAGCCCCATTTTTATAAGCATGAGCATTTAATATTTAAGAAGACATATTCCCAGAAACCTTTTTCAAATTTTAAGAGTTAAGGAAGAGGTTGTATTTTGTGTGGCACTTTATAAATTATTTGGTAGAATAAAGAACTTTTAAAATGTAGTTATAGTACTTCATCCAATCTTCCATTATGGGAGTTCCATTAATAATAAATATAATACTGATTTTATATTTTCTCCTACAGTAAGAAACTCTTTATTCTCCTTTGAAGTGGATTCAGTCCCCCAAAGCACAATGTTTTGAATTAAGTAGCTATTGAGTTGTGAAGTGGGAAGGAGTATAAAACTGAAATATTTTGCTAATACCTCATGGAGGCTGGAGGAGTAATGACGAGGCTTCCATCAGCACTTTTTACTGCTGATAAACATGAAAGTGTCTGAGCTGGAGTAGGGCTAATGTCTCACTAATTTTTATGAAGCTCTGACAGAGGGGTGGGCACAGGGATTCATCCCTCCTTCTGTATTTATCTCTTCCTTTTTGACTCAAATTCCTTTGAAAAAGTTGACAGACCCAAAGAAGGTACATTACCCTTAATTTGTACCTGGCTTAAGACAACTATTGAAATGAGACATTTTGCCCTATTGGCGCTATTCTGTAGCTATAACTACTGACTGATGAATGCAGTTCTTTCAAACTTTCTTCTGCACCTCGAATTCTACTAAATTATTTTCCTGGAGACCTTAATCTGCACTTTTTCTCACTAGCATGGACAGCTATCTTAAGATTTCTGGTCTCTCCTTAACCCATTCAAGATCCTTGTGCCTGATGATTATTAGGTTCAAGTTGTCATTTTTGTATGTCAAAAATGGATAAATATCAAACATTTTACATGGTCCAACCATTATTTGCTGTGGCTAGAAATTCCCAGAGTATTTAAAGGACTGCTTAATATGTGTACTTTGCTGATTTATTTTCTAGTCACCTATAAGGAAACAGATTAACACTAGAAAGGAATATCATCAAGATAGTCTATACACGTGGCAGGAGGTTCCTGGACATTGCGCAGCATCACTCACCCCTACTTGGCCCTGCTCAAGGCCGAGGGGTAATGAGAAAGAAGAACAAGGGAAGAGAAGAAACAATGGCTTACACTGGAGATCCAGCCAGCCTCAGGCACTGTCTTTCTTCTGATGGGTCTCTGCCTTTCAATAATGAAATGAGGATAAGTTCTTCTTACTTTAAAGAATTTTCTTGGTAGAAAATAGGATAACAGAGACGTATTTATACTTTGTGCTTCAAAGAAGTCAGGCTCATCTGAAACATCTGTAAAGACATTTGTGAAGTAACTGCAAACTTCTCCTCGCCACCCCTGCAAAAAGAAAACACAAAAACATCAAAAACCTCAAGGTCAGCTAGAGTGCCTTAGACGATATATCCATGGAGAAGAAAGAAGAGCATTTGGAAGAGACGAAATTAAGGAGAATGAGAAGCGAAGGTGTCTACTTTTCCTCTTTGCCTGCTCTGTTGTAATCACTTAATTGTTTTAGCTTATTAAATCCTCCCAACCCTTCTATCATGTGGATATCATCACCCCATTTTACAGAGGAGACATTTAAGGTACACAGAGGAAATACAGTGTGCTCTAAGAAGAAAAGCTTGCTAAGTGGCAGAGGAATAGACTCAAAGCCAAGCTGGTAATTCCAAAGTTGAACGTCTTCCAAAATGATACATAAATGCCCACAGGAAATCAGGCAGGAGTTGGATTTTACAAAAACCAGGAAAACAAAAGGTTCTAGGATGGGGTGGGAAATTACCTGCCCATAGCTTCCCCAATAAAATATCCAGCCCCTTCCTGCAAGCTTTTCTCTAACACATTAATAAAACCATACCCCTGATGGTCCTTGAGGAAATGTTGGGGAAGAGTAGGAGTAGGTAGGCTGGGAATATTGCCTGTCCAAGCCTACCATTGCCCTGCCCTTACCCCCTCAATAAACAGTTACCTTGGTGAGAATCTCAAAGGCATAGGTGCCCTTTTGAAAAGCAACACTATTTGTAAATGCTCCCAATTAAAGACACAGAATGTTACAGGAGAGAAAGCATAGTTGGGGGGAGGGGTCAGAAGACTCTTTCAATTAATATTTGTAAGGTATTGTACACCTGAAAATGGGGTGAATCATAATCTACTTTGTAGAACTTCTCTAAATTAGCAATTCTTAATCTCTCATACATTTTACTCTTAAAATTTTGGGGGGTCCAAAAGAGCTTTGCTTTGTTAGATATGAGTTATATCTATTGATATTAAAATATTATAAATTATAAAACCAAGACATCCAAAATAATTATTAATTTAAAAATATAAGTTAACAGTTACATGTTAATAGAAATTATATTTTCTTAAAAGCAATAACTATACATTCCAAAATACTTAGTGAGTACAGTGTTATTGTTTTACAACTTTGTAAACCTCTTTAGTGTGAGGCTCACTATAAAACAGCCAGATGCTCTGATCTGCTTCTGCATTCAATCTGATGTGATACGTTGTCTTGTTTGAAGTGTGTAAAGAAAACTCAGCTTCAGATAGATTTGTAGTTGGAAAAGTGAGGAGCTCACGATCCCAGAAAGGCAGCCTTGGAAGATTCTGGTACTACACTTTGATAACAGCTGCTCTACAGATTAAAAGAGTGAACGATAATGGAAGAAAATATGGTAAAGGTGGCATTAAAAAAATAGTGAACGAATACAAAGGCTTTACTACAGTTCCAGGACACAGAATAGACACTCGCTAAATTAAATGAGAAAATGTTATCTTCAAGTCTCAATGTGTCTACATGCCTACATCTAAGAAATGCCTACCAAAAGAATGTGTGTGTGTACAGGGTGGGACAAAGTGGGTTTACAGTTGTTCATACAGAAAATAATACAATAATTAATAAATAATGACATAAGAATAGACTCTGTGTCTTGTGTGTTCATATCTGTAAGCCTACTTTTGCCACATCCCGTATATACGTTATTCTCACAGCCAAGCCAGTGAATGAATGGGGTACACATACGTACAAAGCTTTGAATTCACTTGACTTCCCTTAAATCAGAATGTTTGTGCTCTTTTTCAGAATCACCTTAACAACATTCTCGTGTCCCCTATCCCTTTTAACTTCCGCCTAGCTTGCTGGATCATATGACAAATGCATCTTTAAATTTACAACAAATTGACAAACTGTTGTCCAAAGTGGCTCCGCTATTTTGCAGTCCCACAATCAATGGATACAAATTCCAGTTGTTTTATGTCCTTGCTAGCACTTTGGTAGCTGTTTACACTCCATCCCAACCTAATGGGTATGTTCACAGTCATACATTCATATTTTTGAGTTTTCCATTTTCTCCATTCTTTAAAAAGTCACAAAATAAGAAATATTAAAATAGACAGGCAAACTCACTATAGAAACAATTGATATAGTACCTACTGAAAAAATACCAAAGATCTAAAAGTTTTCATGTGTAAACAAAGGACTTACCTGAAGTGATTGTGTACATTTTTATTCTGGGGGTGATATGTAAATATTATCTTTTGAAATCTTCTAATCATAATTTAAAAAAAACAATTTAACACCATGTGGGTAGTGACTCAAACATTAGAGGTCACGTTAAAACTAACAAGTCAGTGTAAAGTTGGTTCCTTCTCTAAGTGCTGTTTTGATGCGACATAAGTTTCCACTACATTAATATTACCTTTAAAAAATTGATGTCAGTAATTCAGAACAATTGGTTTTTTGATAATGACTGTATGTCCAATAGTTGTTTAATAATATTGTCAAGTTTAAATTAGATTTCTACTTCCTTTAAAAAATGCTTTATGGAGATATAATTCAAATAACATAAATTTCGCCTATTTAAAGTATCTGAGTCAGTGGTTCTAGTATAGTTGCAGAGTTTTGAATATTGCAATCTAATTTTTCTAACTATGTACTTTTCAAAACAACAAGGATATTATGTTGGGGTACATGATTCTTGATCTTGTTTCAGTGTATGCATATCACCACACACATTTTAAGAATGTCCAGTGGTAAGAACTTCATTACAGCAACACTTTAATTTTCCTCAAGACTGAACCTTCCAATGATTAATGTTAAGATATCTTGCAGCTAAACTGATGGATGGTATGAAGCTAAATATGTTGATAAAATTTTATTTAGGTCTTAAAAACTATAAAGCTTATTTTTAATAATGCAGTAATTGAGTTGAAATTAAGTTAATTAAAAACTCTTCTTTGAAGTAAGCAAATTTAAAAATAATGAATGGGGAGGCAAAACTTCATTAGGGTTTAAGAAAAGCTTACTTTATTTTTCTCCTCACTATTTTCATCTTGTAGACCACATTTTTCTAAATAACATCAGTGTCTTAACTCTTCAGGCCAAGTTTTCTTGTTTGTACATTTACATTCAGGCCAGTTTCCCTTGAGGATGTTGATGTGTATTTATCTGTTCAAAGTTGTTCAAAGTTGAGCCATAACAATTACTCGTTAAAGTAATCTGAATGTCACAGCCAAATTTTACTATTTGGTGTATTTTCAAATTTGCTAACTGGTGTATCTTTAATTAAACTTGATTGTCCCCCTTTCTACAAGAACTGGGAATCCCCTGCAGCACCTCAAAAATGCGGATGGAATGGGCATTGGCTCCCAATCAATTTGTCCACATTCCCTCTGCCCCTCACTGTTCTGTAATGAACTGCCAACTGTAGATCAATATTCACCAATGACACGGCTCTGCTCCAATCTGCTTATAGCCTGTTTCTTCTTTGAACTGGTTTGGTAAATCATTCTTTCCCTCTTGGGTTTAATTCTCCTGCTTGGAGGTCAGTGTTTCACAGAATTTACTAGGGTCATAGTTTCATCCAGAGCCACATCTTCTCCTGGGTTCTCACATGTGTCAGGGTAACTCTGGAGGCTCCTCACGCCCCTCTGTGTGCGCAGCTACTCATTGTCTCACCATCCTTAGCAACAGTTCCATAGGGCCTTGGTAATTCTACCTATCTTTGAGACTGTGCCCCACCTCAATCAAACGTCCACCAGTTATACACATTGCTATAGGTGCCTGAAGGGGCAGAGCTTCACTCTTACATTTTTAAAAAGAGCAATGTGACCTGCATGCCATGCAGTGACTCCCTGAAAATAGAATCTGGGATGGGTTTGCCCAAACTCAGACAGCAAGTGTGTTAGACACCCAGCTTCAGTCCAGCCTGGGCCACTTCAGTAGGAACTAAAAAGGGTTTGGATAATAGATGCACCAAGACAAGCTGGCTGTACCCATGAAGATTCGGTGGAATGTCAGTGGCAGAGACAGACATCTGCATATCTTTGCCCTAGTCTAACATTTTACTATTAAATGGTATTTGGCATACTTCCTGAGTTGGCAAATAAGTCATCTGCTTGCATCTGGGAGACCTAGCTATGCAGACACACCTGGACTTTTACCATCCCTTGAAATATTTTTGAGTTATCTCAAAGTATGTGTCATAGGATATGAGATATCACCAACTTAATAATTGAATGAGGAGTTGATACTTATTTTAACAAAACCAAATCACTTTTCAACAAGTCTATTTTTTCCCATTATGAGAGAGGAATTGCATTATGAGACACCCCATGAGACACAGGCTATCACCCACTCATTTCTGAGTCATGCATCTGGCTGGTGTTTCACCCTCCCATGTGTCCCTGGCATTGTCACTACCCACAGGGGAAAGGCAGACTTGCCACCACAACTTCACATCTGAGTTCCTTCTCCTTTTTTTGTTTTGTTTTGCTTTGCTTTGTAGTTTTTACAACTTGCAGGTTTGTACAATGCTCTGATGGTCTAGTATTGGTATGCAAATATAACAGCAACAACATAAAGGAAGTAATGGAAGGAGGACAACTTCCCACATCAATTCCCTGCTTTTATGTAGAGAATATTAATAGGCTAGGAGAATTTTAAAGATGATATGCATTCAGGCCATTTTTAAAGTAGCATTGACTAATTCAATTTATGCCTCTTACTTTAGCTTTTGATTTGAACAATGACAACTGAAAAGTGTAAGTACACAGCCTCAGAATGCTGCTCAAGACACCTGGGAAAGTCATTCACTTATCAAATGTGTATTAGTGTTAAACTCTGTCTTGGGTGCTGCAAAATTCAGTAGTGAACCATACAAATGACATCCCCTCCTCATGTGGTCAAACAAAGATAAACATGTAATACAATAAATTCAACAAAAGAATATCAGGTAGCTTTGATCCCATTATGATTTCAGACTTTAAAAGCAGCTCTCCAGAGAGCATCTCAAGTGGAATCCAAGCATTCAGTGGGCAATATATGCAGAACAGAAGGAAATTTTAGATTGTGCCAGCAAACGCCTGGAAGAAATTTCAGGGAGGAATAATATGAGGTATGGTCTAATTCCCTTAGGAGAAGCATTTCCACTGTTTCCTTGACATCTAATTCTGTTTTTCCACATGTGTCTCCTCACCTGGCAGCTGAGCAGAAGCCGCAGGAATGCAGGGTGGGTGGTACGTGGGGAGGGTGCTGTCGAGCCTTAGAGAACAAACATGTGAAGGCTCAACACACTTAATAATCATCTTTTAACTAGTTAAAAATGATTTTAAATAGTTTTCTTCAGAAAATGTGAAAATCAGAAGAGGGTTGCCTGTTTCTAATCATCAAAAGTTTCCAACTCCAGAGCTAGAAAAAAGTCATTTTTGATACATTAGTAAATGGAGTGATCCAATCCTGAAACAGCTACTCTTTTATCTACCCCCTGATAATATCTCCCTGGAGAACTAGACTTTTCTCCTCTCAGGCAACTGAGGGGAAGCAATTACCCAAAAATTTCCTTAATTCTCTCTTCATATATTTTCCTTGCCTGTAATGCATTCTGCAGAAATATTCTCAAGCCAGTTCATTACCCTCATGTAACCCCTAGCATGTAATCTACATTACTGGGGGTCATTCTAGTTTCAATCTCCTCTTCACTCCTCACCCTAAGCAAGAAGCAGAAAAGTTGTGAATCTGGGGAACACTCGCAGTCCCATTTCACTTGATCCTATTGGCATGTTAGTCATTGTAGTGGATTGAATGTTGACACCGAAAGGTACCCAAGTACTAATCCACAGAACCTGTGACTGATCTTATCTGAAAAAAAAAAAGTCTTTGCAGATATAATTCAGCTCAGTATCTCAAGATGAAATAATCTTGGGCCCTAAATCTAATGAAAAATATCCTTATAAGAGATACACAGAGAAGGGAAAGAGGCCATGTGACTATAGAGGCAAAGAAGTGAGTGATGTGGCCTTAAGGCCAGCAATGGCAACACCTACAGTGTCCTGCAGGGAGTGAAGGAGGGGCCACAGGAAACCCTGGAGGCAGGGTGGCAGTTGCATTGTAGGGGGCAGGCGGGGTGGGGGTGGGTGGAGATGAACAAACCCGCAGGGCAGCATCGTGTTGCCCCAACAACTGAGCTAGCACAGCAGGTGATGACAGATTGATTCCCTGTCCCTGGCGGATGTGCTACAAGAGAAAGCATTGCATGGAATTTGCACAAGAGCCTAAAAAGTCCTCCTACCCCTTCTGTTTCCTGATTGAAGGGAAAACCACTGGTCACAGAGGCACATGTACCTAAAGGGTAACATAGCAGCAGGGAGAGGTGCAGACCTGCCAGTCTAGCCTATGGGATTGTTTGGGGAAGCTGGAACGTTCCGGAGCAGATGGAATTTTGGGCTGTGAGATTTAAATGACAGAGGCAGAGCAGAGACTCACCCCTTCTCTCTCTCTGAAGTTAGCGTCCAGATGGGATTTGTGGGCCGGAACTCTTGCTGCCCAGGGGTTGGGTAGCCTCAGGCGCTGAGCCCCTGAGGGGTAGAGCCCCTGCATGACTGGTTGCTGTGGTTGGCAGTGGCCCTGGACTCTGGTGTGGGAAGCAGCTTCACCACCGTGACAATGGCGGAGCCGGCCGTGTGCACATGTGGACTTAATAGAGAGAGTCTGAAGCCAGAGAACCATCTGCTTAGCAGCCTGCTGCTCCGAAGGACAGATAAAAATGGACCCGTATCTGAGCTAGGTCTCAAGTTTCAGTCTTTTGGAGATTTCTGTGTTTTGCGGAAGAAAAGACCCTGGAGCCGCACAATCCCAGCTCCTCCAAATTGTGCAACATTTTTTCTTCCCACTAACCTTTGTTTTATGCCTGTGTTTGTAAACAGGCATCTGAACCTCACTTTTGTTCAGTAACACTACCAGAAACTGGAAGAGTTAAGAAATAGTATCTTCCCTAGAGCTTCTGTTGATATCTCAACTTTGAACTTCTACTCTCCCAAATTGTAAAGAACACATTTTTGCTGTATTAAGCCACTAAGTTTGTGATAATTTGTTACAGAAGTCTTAGGAAACTAATACAGTTACTATAGGTTGTACATAAAAGTAGCATCTAAATGATGTTCCTGAACATTTGTATCCTATGCACAGAAAGGGCCAAATTAATGTGATTTGATCAGGTCAGTTTAAGAATGGAGGTAAGAGATACAAATGTCTATTATAGAAATATCCCTATTTCTACCATTCATATGACATCTCAAGCAAAACAGAGCAGCCATCTTCTTTGTTAGAAGAAAACAATGGGCATTTTGGGGAAACTATTCTGTTAGATGACAGTAATCATTCTCTTGAGGGCCTGACAGCAAACTAAGAAATTAAATAAGGCCAGTTTATACCCACATTTTTTTTCTGGCAGATGTTCCTCTCTTCCTTCACTGAGATGTCCTTATGTACAAAACTCAGTTTCTCACCCTGATGCTTAGTTCATCTCAGACTATTTAATCAGTGCAAGAATGCTATGGATTCACTACTCCCTTTATACTGAAAAGAAAGCAACCTTGAAACTCTCTGGCACTCGCGCCACCATAAATTTCTTGCAATGCCAGAGAACAGCACAGGTCAACTGTGGGGAGCGGTTGTTTATGTCTCCAAATACTGATGAAAGGCTGTTGTCTTGTGGTAATTCAGCTTCAAATTTGCCAGAAATAAAGAGTTCCTTTCACTCCTTAGTAATAAAACAGGGTGGCTGGAGACATGCAAAGATACTGAAAGAGACATTTATCAAGGTGGAGACGCTATTTCATGAAAACAAAATACGAGTGTGCCAAGTCAGTGACACTGAATCCTGAGGAGCTGTGTGACCGAGCTCTCCTCAGTTTGAGCAGCATGTGCACGCGAATAATGTTCTCGTTGTAAGGCCGCATCCTGCTCAGTGCTATAAATAGTCATGTGCCATAAAATTAGAGTTCTACTTCCTCTGCCATTCTTTCTGGAGCAAGTTTCAATCCCATTTTAGGCTTTTGCAGAACCCCAAGACTTCTGGGGTTTGTAAAGGCAATGAACTAGGAGATCAGAAAGATGACTTAGCTCAAGTTACCTTTGGAGGCACAGAGTCCAGCCCTCTCCCATTTGCTGGGCACTGGTGGAAGGCAATGAAGTAGAATGTTTCTAAATATGCTCCAAGAATGCCTCCACTAATATGATGTATTTCAAATGATTATTGTAATCCATCCTTCAAAAGTCCTTGGTGAGAATAGCCCATATGAATAATTTTACTGCATCCTGATGTTTTGGTTTTGTTAGAGTAGGCAGTTAGTTAGATGATTAACACAAGGGTGAAACAGTCACCCCAGGAATAACCAGCATCCTTCTGCTGGATTAACAGATAGGGGTGTGGGGCGCATCTAGGGGAATTCCTTTTACTAAGTGTATGCCCACTAGAAGCCAAATGACATAGCACAACCATGAGAATCTGCAGCAGCAGCCCCAATGGTGACCACGAAAGGGGTGAGCAAAGCCTGGGAAAATCAGAGAATGAGATCAGAGTAGGTAAGGGTACAAGTCCCAGGAAAATCCAACAATGAGATTGAATAATGGTAGGGCATTGTCACAAGCCCAGGAAGAGCCAGGAAAGTGATTGGATAGTTGGAAAGAAAATCTGCTTTTCTCCTAACCCAATGGAATATAAAGAAGCCTGAAAAAGAAGCCAGCGTGCACTCTCCTCAGAGCACAGGTATGCCCCTTCCTTCTCTCGGAACAAATACTTTTTGCCGCCTTTTCTCCTAAACTTTCAGGGTCCCCATGAAACTTGTAACCAGGGGAGCAGCAAGACGTGGCAGAGGACTCTCCTTTTCCCTCTGTAACTTCTTTTCCTGAGTCTGCACAGCTGCTCCCTATAGCCTGCCCACTCTCTCTGCCTCTCCGAGAGTGTACTGTCACTTGTCACTTTTTGCTTTAATAAATCTTGCCACTGTTGGTAAGCTCCTCCTTCACGAGTCTTCCTGAAATTCTTTTCTTATGACACTGGTGAAGAACCTATTTCCTCAGGTAAAAGTTTTATTGGAAAGAACTTTTTTAAAACTAGTAGAAGTACACTGCAGTCAGCAGAATGACTCAGAGATATGTCAGAATCAAATGCAAGTTTTACATTTTCTGAAAAGAACCAGCCTGTGAATTCTAGCAGTTTTGGAAGTCTTACACTCAATAACAACATTTTTAAAATTTTGTTTACCCTATAACTATGAATATTGAACCCGCCATTTGACCAGAAGTACATATGTGTGATGAAAAATGAAGAAAATCCTTATAAATTTTAATCTTTTTATATTGTACAATCTACTAAAAAATAACAAGCATATTTTCTTAAAAAGTTAAAAATAAATATAAGAGCAATCACAAGATAGTAACTAGTTAATTATCTAATGAACAAAACATATAATGTTATGTGTTTATAGGTGAAAAAGATGTGGCAAGATGATTTGTTAAAGTGGAAGGAATCTGGGCCTTGTTTCAGACAATCTAACTTTGCTTCCCACCCACCCACCCACCCTTTTTTTTTTTTTTTTTTTTTTTTTTGCCTCTTTCTAGCTATGGGATTGAGGTCAGTAGGTTAACTACCTCTGTGAGTCTAACCTTTATCAAGATGTCTATGCCAGATCCTTAAAATGCTTGGAAATTGAGCTGGGATATATATAAAGTACCTCACACATGATAGGTGTTCAAATGTGTTATTGCTTTCTCATTACTGCTTCTTCATTCCTATGGCATGCACTTTCCTAAGAGGGAACACTGAAATGTATAATTGGATTCTCACGAGGTATCTCAAAGTCACTGGGGTGGTGTTTGTCAGACTACTGTGGTGACTGGGGAACTGCTGATTAAAGAAACAAAATGTGCCCTGGCTGGTATAGCTCAGTGGATTGAGCGCGGGCTGCGAACCAGGCATCACAGGTTCGATTCCCAGTCAGGGCACATGCCTAGGTTGCAGGCCATGTCTCCGAGCAACTGCACATTGATGTTTCTCTCTTTCTCTCTCCCTCCCTTCCCTCTCTAAAACTAAATAAATAACATCTTAAAAAAAAAGAAACAAAACGTACTAAACGGAGGGCTCTTATCATCCAGATGGTCCAAAAAGATGGTCAAGTTTGTAACTTATCAAAGAGCTACTGATATGCATAACTGGATCCCAAACTGAGACCTCAGAAAGGGTCTTAAATAGAAAATTTACTCCTGAAAATTCAGATTTTGTCTCCTTGATTATGTTAATTAATGTTTAAGCATTGAATTATTTCTAAGCTTCCTGGTACCCAGGTGACTAATGGAAACAGAAAATTATAACTTATATTGATTGATAGAAATGACATGTGGGGTCTTTCCAGAGATTAAGTTCTAAGATTTAAAAGGTGTGACCATAAAGGAATGAAAATATATGTACAAGTTGCATTAACAAACATGCTTTATCTCTTTGTTCTGCAGGTGTGACTTCCAGTTCTGCTATCAGTGGTTGGGGATAAAGTAAAAAAAATGTGCACCTGGTGGATATGACCTTCAGGGCATCGTGACTCAAGTCAGGAAGCCTGGAAAGATACAGATGTGTGTATCTGAGAATGGATATAAATGTGAACAGCATTAACATATGTGAGATAAAGGAATAAGATAGAGAAAAAAACAGGTAACTAAGAATCTGTCTAGACTGGCTTCTATTTTAAAAATCTTCATAAAAGCATCAGATGTGAACAGCAATGGAAGTCTGGAGACTGAGATGAGGCTTAGGACATTGAAATGGTTGCTGTGATAGAATAGTTTGCAATGAATCACTGGTTGAATTCCAACTGAACGTAAGAAAATTTTGACCCATTGTTTCGGGCAGGCAATGATATATATTAATTCAACCAGAAAGAAATTTTCTTCATATGAACAAAGAAAGTGATCACAATCATTTTGTCTTGAACAGGAAATAGGGCGTAAGAGGGGATTGCTGATTCTTTAGCTGATATTGCTAAGATTGTAATAATATAAATTATTTTGCATGTTTAAGGAGTAGAAATACTAAAAGAAGTCACAAGGTGTTCAGATTTCTCTGCATTAAAGAAATAAGTGTAAAAAAGACCCAAAGGCAAAATTGTTCAGTGATGATACTTCTTCACTGTTCCATTGGTTAGAAATGATGAAAAATCACACTGTGTGGAAAATGCCTGGTAAAGCCTCTGCTCTGAAAGTCTGGCTGGTTAATTTTGTTGTGGTTGTTGTTGATACTAATGCATTTCTTACCAGTTAAGTATGAGGAAAAATAAACCAAACCAGTAAGGATTCTGTTTCCCTTTGGTTCTGACTTGTGAGAGGTTAAAAATTCTCAAAATGAGCTGATTCCCCATCAAAACAGTTCCCTACCCTTACTGTCCATCAGAATCAACTAGAATGCTTTTAAAAATCCATATGTTTAGGTCTATCCCACTCTCTGAGATGGGATCCAAGCTGCCGTGTTAGAAAATCTGCCCAGGTGTTTTCAGTGGTCAACAAGCCTGGGCACCACTGTTTTAAAGGATAAACCAGTAAGCCAAATAAGGAAATCTGATACAACTAGAAACATAACATTAGTAATGAAGAATGTGGCTGACTAAAACTCATGTGTGCCATAGCAAATAGACTCCACTTCTCCACTCCTTGAATTGGGGCTGGCCTTGTGATTTATTTTGGCCAATAAGATGTGGTAGAAATGACACGAGGTAAGTCTCAGAGCCTCGGTGCGGCTTGTGCCTTCATCCTCCTGGAATACTGCCTACATCACATGAGGAAGCCTGGGCTAGGCTACGAATTGTAAGAGGCCACAGAGAGAGATGCCCGACCAATAGGCAGCTCCAGCCTTTAGATGCACATGTAGAGAGTCATCTTGGATCATCCTACCACAGCAGCCCCCCTAACTCTTGATGGAGCAGAGGTGAGCCATCCTAACTGAGCCTGATCAAATTGTCTGCCTGTGGAAATATAACAAGAAATAAATGGTTGTTCTTTTCAGCCAATACATTTTGGAATAGTTTTTATGCAGCAATCAACACAAAAACATAAGAAAGAAGATTTCTTAAAGCTGGACTGTCAAAGGAGCCTGTGGCAGCTAACCTGTAAGTTGGTCCTCAGTGATTCCCACCTCCTGGCATTCAGGCCCCTGTGTCATCTTTTCCAACATTTTACAAGGCTTGGTCTGTATAGACCATAGAATATGACAAAGATATGAGATGTGACTTCTGGGGCTAGATCAGGAAATACATCGTGCCTTCAACCTTTCTTTCTTTCTCCCTCTCCCAAAAAGGGTGTGGGATCAATGGCATGATGGTGAACTAGATAAGCAGTGCTTTGTAGCCTGGGGAAATGGAAGATGGTACATCTATTCAGGGTGCTAGGTGGGTATCCCAGCAAATGATAGTCCTGTCTAAGGACAGAATTCAGTTCCACTGGAGATAAAAGTCTTGCACGAAATAGGGATTTAAGAGTTTTAGTTGTATAGATCGGAAAACTGCAGGTTGATAGTCTGACCATTACATACATCTCTAGGGAACTACAGAAACCACTGGTAACCAATAAAAAAATAACATAGGAATTCATGTTAAGAAGTGATAAAGAGAAATGCACCATTTGTTGGACCAAATACCAGCTATGACATAAACTAAGAAAGGAAATGAAGTTGGGAAAATTAAGAAAAAGATTAAACAACAAAGCTAAAATAAAGAAAAAGATAAACATAATAAGTGAGGAGAATAAAATTTGAAAACAACTAGTGTTTTTTTTAAGTTAATAATTTAGGACAGCTTTTGTCCTTCTTCCTTAACTGCTATAACAACATAAGCATGTCATAACATGTAGGAGAAATGGAGATAAATGTGCATGTACAATGAAACTGAGTAACTTCCACGAAGGATGCTAATATGTAAATTTTAAGTAAATTGTTAGTTGCTCTAAAACGCCTAAAGAACAGCCTAGCTACAAAGCAGAGTGGAGAAAACAGAAAACCTGCAAGCAGCTCAGCAGCAACAAAGTAGAGACAAATGTGCAAAAATAAGTGAACATTAATTCACCAAAATAAAGGTCTGTGAGCTGTGGGGTTTTATTTTGGAACATGAACCTTGTGATATTCTTACCCAGAGGGAGTAATCAATTGCTAGGGGAAAACAGACACCAAGTGAGATTGCTGTTTTCTCCATCTCACTTCCCAGACACTCTCATAATTTCATTGGTCGGGGGTACAAGATTTCAGTTATGCAAAATAAGTTCCGGAGAATGTGCAGGAATGTGGCTCCAGTCATCCATACTGTGTCATGGACTTGAAATTCGCTGAGAGGATAAATCTCAGGTGCCCACACCATACATGTGCACGCACACACAAAAGGAAACAAAAGAAGATGGTAACTATGTGAAGTGATAGCTATATTATTTAGCTTATTATGGTAATTATTAACCATGTGTGTGTACTTATATATACATCTTAAAACATCAAGTTGTATACCTTACACATATACAATTTTTACTTTTGAATTTTCCATGAATAAAGCTGGGAAAATTGTGTTGTGACAAAGGGCATCCCCATGAAGAAGACTCCAACAGAAAAATCCCAAGAGGTCATCAATGAATAAACAAGATCACAATAAAATAAATGAAAAAATAAATTGGAAATGAAGTGGAGAAGGATTGGGAAGAAAGAGCTTTTATGGGAATACACATCAAAGGATGAATTAATCTGTTTAGCAGAGCATTAAGGTAAATATATATTTACATTTATATTTTTGAAGAAGCAGCATGATTACTACTGGTAAAATCAATATTATTCTCCAGGACATCTGACTTCCAAGTCTATGCTTTTAGCCATCATGTGATGGATGCTACTTAATAACACTAAAAAAAAAAAAAAAAAAGGAAACAAAGACAAGCACAGGACTTAATGCATTAAAAAATAGAAGATGTGCAAAATATGCATATTTAAGAATTGCTTTTTAACAAATCATTTAGATATATAAAATACACACAAATCAGGGAAAAGTCAGAATACTTTAAATTAGGAGAATAAGAAACTAGTCAAAAATCAGAAGACATTAAGAACATTATAATGGAAGAGCTTGCACAGCTATACAAATAAATTTGAAAGCCTGATTGAAGTTGAAAATATAAATTTTTACACATTGAATGGGGATAGATAGAAAACCTTAAGTAGACCGATGGCCACAGGCTAAAGTGAAACAGTGGTAAAAGTATTCTATAATATAACCATGAAAAAAATGCCAGGCCCCATTAGTTTCACAAGTTCGGTTCTGTATTTCAAGTAATACATAAATCCAGCCTTATTTGAACTGTTTCATAGAATGTAAAGGAAAACTCCCAGGTTTTTCCTTTAGTCAGGATAAATTTTATGCCACCCTCCCCCCAAAAGGTAAAAATAACATGTAGAATCACCCAATGGAAGACAAAAATCCAGTCTAGTCTCAATTCAAAGCCAGAATGATCCCTTTAAAATATGAAGTAGATTGTGCCTTTCCTCTGCCCAGACTTCTCCAATTTCCCTGTAACACCCAAAGGCCTCACGATGGACTTGAGTGATCTCATTCCATTCCAGCTCTGTCAGGTACCCTGATATCTTATGGCTTTTTCCTTTTGCTGCTTCCTCTGGAAGAATTTTTTCCCCAAATATCCTCATGACTAATGATCTCCCTCAAGTTTTTATCAAAGCTCAACTTGTATAAAGGAGGCCTGCCCTAATGAGCCCTTATCATCACATTTAAATTAGCAATGGCCTCCCATATCCACTCTGGATTCTCCCTTCCCTCGGTTTGTTTGTTTCTGGTAGCACTGACCACCTCGTCCCACATCATGTAACTGACCTTCTGTCTCTCCTCCTACTGGAATGTAACCTCTGGAAACAGCAGTCATTTTTAGTAACTTGTTTCCTGATGCATTCCAAGCACCTAGAAGCAGTGTCCAGAATATGGTAAACTCTCAGTATATATTTATTGAATTAAGTGATAATTTATCTAAAATTTTTCTTTCTTCAGTTTTTATCTCTTTTTGGGAACCACTATATTTATATATTGATCCTCCTGAATTGATTTTCTAATATCTTTGTCTTTTAAAAAGCTTTTATATATTTTTCTTCTGGTTCTGCTTTCTGAAATTATTCCTAAATTTTTTCTTACAGCATTTGAATAAGTTCTTTAATTTCTGATTTTATATTTATTTAATATTTAAAGATTCTATATTGCTTTCTGATTTTTCTTTTTTATACTTTGTAACATATTTATAATATATAATATTTGATATATTTTATGTTTTCTTTTATAATTTCTAATTATTTTCTGTTTCCTGGATGTCATGTCTTCCCTTGCTTTCTAAATAAATTAACTGTAAATTTTTTAAAACTCTTTTCCATTTTATAATTACAAAAATAAACAGGAAACTGATCATGGTGGAATCCTTTTGGAAATAGAACTGGGGGTGAAGAGTCTTTAGTTTTTCCTTTTACATCCTTTGGTACTATTTTAGTCTCTTACAATATGTATGTATTACTTGTATAATGATAGTATTAATAGTAATAAGGAAGCAAGTGGAGAAGGAGGAAGAAAAGTCATTAGATAAGCACTTCAACCTTTGACCAGTAGATTTATAATGCTCGTGCCACATCAGAAAACTAATATCCTTAAATATCATCGTATGTCCAGACAGAGAATTCAGGCTCCATCAGGCAATTTAATGTCCCTCTGCATTCTATAGTAGTTCTCCAATGCATAATTTAGAGTTCCTGTAATGAATTCCACAAACCAATGTCATGCCCAATCCTTATGTTATCTATTGCAGGTGGAACTTGGATGAAGGGTTTTAATATAACCTGGATTTTACTCATCTGTCGTTATACTACTTGCATCTTGCATGGCAACTTTGGGTTCCTTTAGCCTACCATGAAGCAGTCTCAAGGGTAATCTTCCAGTTACTCTTAATTGTTAGTTTCTACTTTGACTAATGGGTTTCCAAATTGACCTGCTTTCTTGCATAAGCCTTGTTTTTCTGGCAAATATCAACTGGGAAACTGAGTCATCACTCCCAAAGCAGTATATGGCAAAGAAAGGTGACTTGAGCTTATGTATTCAGGTTGGACAGTTTGAACCAAGGTCACATGACCCACATTTGAGGCAATTTGGGGCAGAGTACTCCTAGCCCAGGCCGATCTTCAATATGCCAGTTTCCTTAGGTAGCTACTACCAAGAATACATACCATGCACAGAGGGTACCAACTATCCTGACCCTGAGATTCTGCACCCACCTGAGGGACTCACAAAGAGGACAGGTCACGGGTACTGCCAAGAACGGATTTTTCACTAAGGGTCTGTTACTGTCTCCAGAGCTTTGAGTTCCACTGGTCATGTCAGGTTTTATAAGCCCAGGGCTTTTCAGGACCTGTCCCTAATTCTAAAGTGTCTTTCCATCCCACTCATTCCTGTTTTGCTCTGTTTTCTGAAGTAAAGTCTGTAGGAAATCTCTCCTCTTCATCATGATAAGGTTTACTTACATCTGCCATTGACAGCACTGAGAAGTAGAAACGATGTGCTTATTGTTGTACCTTCCCATCAGCACACTCTACCGAAAGTGATGCCATCCTTTGAGGCCTTGATCTCTGTTAACTATTCACATTCATTCAACAAGTATTAATTGTCCAGTTATTATTTCCCAGTTTGCTTCTGAGCACTGGGGATATTTTGGTGAACAAAATAAACCAAATCCCTGCAATCATGGAGCATATATTTTTACTAAGTGTGCCATCAGAAACAAACATTTTAATAACATACAGTATTTTCTGTTCCCAAAGAAATTGCCTTTAAACAGGTGCTCTAGAGTGTCCAAGATCTTAAGGAATTAAGTCAAATGATAATAGATTGGGACAAATTAATTATAGTCTATTACTGTAGAAAATGCGGTGGTGGTGGAACATATTTTTAAAAATAATAAATGTTTCATATTAACCAACTTTTATTGTCCTAAAACAATGTATTATAGTGGAAAGAACCCTGGAATTGGTATCAAAAGATGTAAGTTCAAATTTTGTCTCTGCTCTGTGGTATGCTTTTGGCAAGTTATTACCTCCCTCTGAACATTAATCTTTCACCACCACCTACCCCAAATAAAAAGGGGACTTTTCTATCCATTGAGAGGAAGTAGTTAGATAATATATGTTCAACAGCCTAGGCTGGCTTGGCACAAAATAAAAACTCAGTATATGAGTGCTCTCTCTGTAGAAAGGGCAAGGAATGGACACCCTCAGCAGAGCCCTTGATCCCTGCAGGGGAGCATTCCTACCAATCCTGCAGATTTCGGGGGACTCTGCTCCATGCCTTGTGAGATCAGCTTGGGGCAGACAGTGGATCCCACCCAGCTCCATGGCCAGCAGGTGGCAGGGCTGGGAGGCCTTGGGTCTGACTGCTTTGCAGATGGCTCTCTGATGTATGAAACCCTTCGCTGAAACCATTTTCTCGTGTAAAAGACATTATTTGCCCACTGTGGTTTGTTTAGAATGAAAGCATATGTGAAATTCCTGCAGACCCTTTCATGACAAACTCCAATGACCTCAGAAAAAGGATGGAGAAAAGCACTTTGGATGAACAAGAGGAGAGACCCCCTGCTGAATTATAGAGAGGTTGGCTGAGGACATACACATGTGTTTTATGGAAGCTTAATTTATTTTTCATTATTATGAAAGTGAATTATATCCTCTTTGTTTCTCTAATTCTGAGGAAGAATAACAATTAAATACAAAGTAAAAGGCTCATTAAAATGGCAGCGCTGTGAGTGACTCTGTCTAACAATCCTTATAGAGGTTTTTATAGGATAATGTAAGAAGGAAGAAGGTCTGAGATATAAATTTAGAGCCTCTTGAAATGTACTTGTAACTAGATTACACAAGGTCAGGATGAGATTCAATTTCCAAAGTCTTCAATGGAAAGTTTATGCTGCTCAAGAAAGAAAATACAGATAAATAGATAGTAAAAAATACTTTTCATTGGAAAGATGTGAATGTTATATATGGATTGAGTGTCTCAAGGTGTAGGGGATACTGTCCAGCAGTATCCATCCCTGCTGCAGATGCTCGTCAAAACACAAGAAATACATACACAGAAACATCCATGATTCTGTGGGGGAATAGAAACAACATGGCCACTTTCTTTAGTGAAAGTGCCCCATTCCCCTACCCAAGTAGGTTTTTTTAAGAAAATGACTCAGTTTGTGGATTCACAGTCTAGCAGAAAGTATAAAAGATGAATAGGTGACTTACAAAGATGCTAACAAAACTCCTGGTGTGATTCTGGGCAGAGATTAAGAGTTTTATCATATGAAGGGACTACAGGTTCCAATGGTTTCCTGTCTGTGCTTTCAAATTCCAAGTTAATAACATCCTCCAACAAACAGATCTCACACGATCTTGCATATTCTATGTCCCAGGCCTGATTACCCTGGGGGTCCACCATCTCTGGTCTGGGCTGCCCCCTTAGTTATTTCTGCAGGCCTGAGTTGGGCAGGAGACACAGGCAGCCAGGAGACTTGGATTTCTCACATCTAAGAACAAAGACTCAGGCTTTGAAAAAGCCGAAAGGGCAGGGGTTGATGTCCGTCACCCCTTCATTTCCACAGCCTCGTGAGTTTCTTCCCAGAGGCCTTTTCATGATCATGCCTGTCTTAGGTTCATTCTCTTTCTGAGAGAATTGTTACCCATCATTGGCTAACTGATCAAGCATTGAAGGCCAGGCACAGAACAGGCAGCGTTCATGCCAGGGAAATAAGTTTTGTCTCCTTAGTGGCTCCTGGTCCAGAGGTCTCTCACTCAGCCTAAGTTACAGGAGGTCACAGCTTCCTGAGACCAGGCAGGGCAGTCACCAACATCAAGGCAAGGTTAATGCTACTATATAAGAAAAGAGAGAGAAAGAAAAAAGAGAAGATAAAGCAAAATTCTTTTTTTTAATTTATTGATTTTTTAAATTTTATTTATTTTTAGAGAGAGGGGAAGGGAGGGAGAAAGAAAGGGAGAGAAACATCAATGTGTGGTTGCTTCTGTTGCACCCCCATACTAGGGACCTAGCCCATAACCCAGGCATGAGCCCTGACTGGGAATCGAACCAGTGACCCCTCGGTTTGCAGGCCAGCACTCAAACCACTGAGCCATACCAGACAGGGCAGCAAAATTCTTACATGATATTTTTTTGTGTTAAAATTTGGGGGAAAAGATCTTTAAAGTTATGTATTCATTCCAATGATAGGTATAATTATTTAGCTATATTGACAACAAAAATATATGTTGCCTTATCAGGGCTTTGTGGTGACAGTATGTCCAAAAAGCATCAGGAATTATTTTCTTATTTTATATGTTATCATACTGATACCTAATATCCTTGAGAGGGAAGAACATATTCCTAGAAAAAAATTTTAATTTTCATATAACAATAAGAAACCTCAGTGAATTAGGTCAATATAATTATTGGGTCCTATTTTGATTACCTTAGTAAGGTCTCAGTGTAAATGACAGTATTAGCTTGAAAGGCATCCTTAGTTGGGGTTAAATAGAATTTCCCAGTTAGCAGAACTCACTAGTTAGCCCTCTTCAAGTGGGAAATGATTTCATATCAAAGTACTGGAATTTAGGGTTAAAACAAATAAATAAAGCTTCTCTCTGCCAAACAGGATACAAATATATTTTTTTAATATTTGAATAGTCATAAAATATTGTAGTTGTTCCTTATCTGTACTTTATTAAAGAAATTAAAGTAATGGAAAACTAAGGCCTCAGTTTGATATTTTATGCATAAAAATATATATGTATAAGTACATACATATATGAATATTTGTGTGCATATATATGTATTTGTATGTGTATATATGAATTAAACATACATATATAAATAAAATCTTGCTTCAGCCTTGGGATGTGGGGTATAGAGGAGTTGAACTATTACTACTGATGTGAAATTTGATTGCTTTCCCACTTTTTTCCATGTATCAAAATTTGCAGGAGAGGAAGAAAATCTTGAACTCTCCAGTATCAAGATTCTTCTCAGCTGCTAAATGATGAATGTCCAAGCCAGCATCTCAGTGACATTGGTAGTGTGCAAGCTGAGGTTTGCTTGAGGTATTGTGTCTCAAGGTCATGGTTATAGGATAGATCCCAGGAGTCTATCAAATTGTCTACAGGAAATTTGGCAAGTTCACAAGAAAAGGTAATATTTAGTTATACATGGCTTATAAGTTTAAAATGTTAGATTATTTTTAATTTTCACATAAATATGTTATGTACTTAATATTTTTATCAAAGGTTTTGCATATACTTAAAGAACTAGGTTGGTAAGTTCATCTTGACTAATATTATATTCATAGGGGAGGTTTTTTTAGCAATGGTATTTTCAATGTTCAAACAATAAACTCAGTTGCTTGTATATCATATTTGTTTGCTAAATTGTGTTTTATTCTTACCAGTGTATACTTCTCTTCCCTCCAATCAATCAAAATGGATGGATGACTCAGAAATATTTCACTGAAGATAAAAGTGCTCTTAGAAGTCCTGGCCCAGGTGCTCAGTTGCTTAGAGCATCATCCTGATATGCTAAGGTTATGGGTTCAATTCCTGGCCAGGGAATATAATATAAGAATCAACATATAATGAATGTATAAATGAGTGGAATAACAAATCGATGTCTCTGTCTCCCTCTGTCTGTCTCTGTCTCTCTCTCTGTCTCTCTCTCTCTCTCAAATCAATGAATAAAATTTTTTAAAAAGTGCTCCTAAAAACAAAAGTTATGCTCAAATAAAATTATGACATAAATAGTAAACAGGTCTTCAGTGTGAATACAAAATGTAAATATACATATGGTCTATCCAGAAGGTAGCCAACCATGTAATATGAAAAATAGAGACATTTATTAAAGAAGATACAAGATATAAGAAACATTGTACATAGGATGATGATGCCTCAGTCCCCATCAAAGAAGGCACCTTGGGACCTCACACAATCGCCCACTTGCCATCAGCTGCCCCATTGCATTTTCCTGAATTTCATCAATGATCTGAAATCTCTTCTCTTTCAAAGGTGATTTTAGTTTTGGGAAAAGCCAGAAGCCACAGGGTGCCAAATCTGTGTACTAGGGGAGCTGACTCACCTAGGAAATTTGATGTTTGGCCAACAAACTGCACAAGACATGACACATGAGTGGGCACATTATCGTGATAAAGCTGCCAATCACCAGTTGCCCTTGGCTGTGGTCTTCTGAATCATCTGAATAGTTTCCATGGACAAACGTTTAGACTTACTGCAAAATCTGATGCAGATTCATTGCTCTACTCACTCAGTCATTTTGAATGCAACAGCCACACGGTACACATGCTCATTCCATGGTATTTACTGCCCCCACTGACTAGTACAGTGAAGTCATTGTTCACAGATACGCATTCCAATCCACTCTCCTTGGTTGCCACAAACTGTTCTCATTATATTAACAAGGGCTGGATGTTTTCCAGACAGACCATATGTATATAGTATACATATATGTGTGTGTATATGCATATATACACACACAAACACACAATTTCATATGTAGCCAAAAATTAAAGTATAAAAAGGAAATGTAATTGTTAATATAAAAAAATAAAATATTATAGGACTCATGAGTCTTCTATCTCCAAATATGCCTACTATAAAACTTCTGAAAATATGTTATGAAGCCATCTATGTTTTCATGTCATTTCATTATTTATTTAGTTATTTATTTTGTTGTTCAGTTGCAGTTGTCCCACCTTTTTCCCCACTGCTCTCCCCTGCTCTTTCTCCCCCACTCTCACAGTCAATCCCCCCACATTGTCCATGCCCATGAGTCCTCTATTCATGTTCCTTTGCTTCCCTTTTCTCCTTCTTTCCCCTATTATCCCCCATGTCATTTTTAAATAAATAAAAAACTTGTACTTATCTTTCAAAACAAATGCAAACTAATGGATCATGACAGAATAGAAAATTTTATCTCTAAAGTCAAAGAAGAGGTAAGAGTGAGACATGCATAATTCAGTTTTTCTCTTTATAGCAAACACTAATATGAATCTTATTATTGCCAAAATGCTTATTAAACCATCATAATATTAGTGGTAAATATAATGCACAGTAAGGAAATTGAACAAATCATTACCCAAATTATTTTATCCATTGATATTGTTAGATATCCTTGTACAGAAGTAGGCTGTTACTATTAATGCAATTCCAATTTGACTCAGAAGGATCATCAAAGAAGTCACTCTAGCCTCAACATCAGGATTTATATGTTCTACCTCTTGAATATTCTTAGGTATCTGTCCATGTGCACATTTGCTTGATTATCTACATTCTACTATCACAAAGTCACCTTTTTACAGGGACCAGTTTGGTATGATTGGTAAATCAATTTGAATCAGCTCAGTCCTTCCTGAGGAGTAACCATTATGCTAGTTGGTTTTCTTCCAAGTGAGTACAAATCATGTTGTGATCCAACTATGTAAAATCACATGCTTCTTTTATTAAAGTTAATTTTATAGATATCAATTATGATTAAGCTGATCTGTCTTTTCTCATGCCTTTGTATATTTGATTTAAAGGAAAAGCCAATTTTCTTTATTTAGTTATATCAATTTATATTTTAGAGTATTATTTAAACTTGAACATTCTGATGTATTTGATTGTTCTTATGCTTTGCACTGTTACCTTTACTCTCTAATTATCCTGAGTGTGCTAACAAGTTGGGTGAAACCAGAAATATATAGCACTTAAATGAGTTCTTAGTATGCATAGCAGACATTCTCAACTGAGTATGAATAAATTTTTTTGATTTGTTTAATGCTAAAAAAACTACTTGAGGGAAGTAATTTCTGTTTTCCTGATTGTTTATGAGCAGTGATGTAGACTCAGTGTTAATGTGGGACCCAGTATACTTGCCACAAAGAACAATGCTGTTGTGCAGAGAAAGAGGCTGAGGTCACTAGGAGATTTCATCACAGAGAATACTTAGCTGCCAACAGTTTGCTTCCTAATCTCAATTTAGAATGGAAGAAAATAATAATAATCAATATAGCTAAATGATAGTCAGTTAATACATATAGAACAACACCTTACTTTCCACACTGAAGACTTTCAGGAGAAATGGTGAGTATATGAATTTTTAAAATGAGAGTTGAGATGCAAACATTTCCTCATAACCTATATGGTGATGAAGAAAGCATTTTCATGATTTCCACTGGTTTTCCCATAGTGCACTATCTCAAAAATATTGTCAGGCTCTTTAAGAGCATGAACAAATCACTCCTGGGCCAAAAATCCACAATTTTAAAGTAAAAATTAGAACACATCAGGATTTCTTAGGAAGTCCAAATTTTGTTACTTTCTCAGTTTCTAAAAAATCAATTTTTTTCTCCAAAAGTTACTAATACTCTTGACTACTTAGTTATGAAGAAAATTGATGTTCACATTTTATATATTAACTTTATGCCTAAAAATTTGCCTTTCTTTTCCAACTTAATAAGGTTTCATTTTTGTAAAGGAATTTGATGGGCCAAATGATATAAGAAAAGATTAAAATAAATGATCAACAACTAATACTTTTCAGATCTAGATTAAACCATCTTAAGAGAGAGGATTCATTTATAATGAAATATGTAATTTTTTGTCTTTTGAAGGCTGATATGACTGTTGGCTCAACAATCAAAAGCCCTGAAAGTAATCTTTATTGAGACCCACCATCACATGTTCATTGTAGACTGAACAGGTCCACATTCAAATTAAATTGCCAGAATTATCTGTCAGGCCAAACATGATCCACCATCCCTCCTGACATGAAATTGTGAATTAGGGTTTTCTAATTTTGTTTAAAATAAATATAATAATAATAATAGGGAAACAAGTGGATTAATAATAATCCCACTTCTCAGTTTATCTGTCATTAGGCTAGATACAAAAACTTTGGGAAAAGTTTGCAAATAACTTTGTTGATGCAGATACTGGCCCACAGTGTCTGTGTCATTATGGGTGAAATGAGACATTCACATGGACTACCAAGTCCGGTGGAGGAAAAGGGACAGCATGGCTTCTCTCTCAAGGAGCAAAAGCCTTGGCCCTTGCCATGACCTGCCTTATTGGGTTTCTCAGCACATTACATGATGGTTCTCATTTACTATGCACAGGTTCAGTTTAGGTGGTTACCTTTCACAGAAAACAAAGGAGCCAATGCTGCTAATCACATCACAGAGGAGGGATATTTGCAAATGAAAAGGCAAAAGTGGTTGAACCAGTTACACTCATCCTTGGAAGGTTTAGCATGGATTTTAGGAAGTTACTTTGCAGTAAATGTCCTCAATTCAGGGTGAGGGAGTTTTTTAGCAGGAGCAAGACTCATAGCGGCCTAGGCACATTGCAGGCCTGATTTCCCATGGAAGAACCTATCCATGGGCGTGGGTCCTCTGCATCTCCCAGTGGGAGCTGGGCCCATGCCATGCAGAATGGTCTCCTATACTTTGTTACCCTCAAAATATGAAACAATTATTATTAAATGTAATATTATTTATTTAAAATAAGTTTCATTTATATACAGGACATTTACAAAATGAAATACTACTCGGCCATAACAAGAAGAAAAATTTACCCTATGTGACAGCATTGATGGACCTAGAGAACATTATGCTAGGTGAAATAAGCCAGTGAGAGAAAAACAAATGCCATATGATTTCACTCATACGTGGAGTGTAGTGAACAAACTGAACTAACAGCACAATAGAGACAGACTCATAGATGGAAAGCAAGATGATAGCTATTATGGGGGAAGATTAGCAGGTGGAGGGATTGAGCAAAAAGGAAACAGGACTCATGGACATGGACATGGCGTGGTGGTTGTGGGGAGAAGGTACAAGGGGGTTAAATGTAAATAAAAATAAAAGACAAACAATAAAAATAAAGTATTAAAAATTCAACTGAAAAAAATAAAATTATAAAGACTTTTTTAAAGCTTGCTAATAATTGATGGTCCATGGAAATTTCAAATAATCATTAAATGGTCTACTTATGAGGAAAACTTTAACATCACTGTAAAAAATACTCAGTTACTCAGGTTAAGCATAATGAGAAATTTCAATAAGCAATCAGAATCACTGATTGCACTGTCACAATTTAAAAATGAAAAATCAAATATATTTTATTTTAAGCATTCAAATCTATTAATCCAAGTAACATAATCTTTATGATTTTAAAAGGAAAATCGAAGGAGTAGAATTATTCTAAAATGCAGGTAAAATTTTTAGAGAATGAGAAGATGCTGTGTTTAAAATCAATGCCTGCCCTTACTGAGATAAGTTTGTGTGATAAATACATGACTGACAGATTAATGTCAGGGAAACCCGGAAACCCATATCAAGAGAGTATCTTTTCAAGAAAATATAAAGAATGAAAGCAGTAAGCAAGCTATAGTTGTATCTACAAAAGAAGCTTGTCAGGCAGAAGACAGAGCAGGTGCAAACCCCATGAGGTGGGAATATTTATGAAGTGTTCAAGGAACAGTGAGTCAATCAACATGGCATGAGTAGCATCCCCACTGCTGGAAATATACCCAAAGAAATCCAAAACACTAATTGGAAAGAACAGAAGCACCCCATCTTTACTGCAGCATTATTTACAATTGCCAATATGGAAGCAGCCCAAGTGTCTACCCGTAGGTGAGTGGATAAAACAACTATGGGACATTTACACAATGGAATGCTACTCCACCATAAAAAAGAAAATTTTACCCTTTTTGACAACATGAATGGACCTGGAGAACATTATGCCAGTCAGAGAAAAACAAATACCATTTGATTTCACTCATATGTGGAATCTAATGAAAAAACTGAACTCATAGATAGAAAGCAGCTTGGTAGCTCTGTGAGGGAGGTTGAGGGTGGAGGGATCAAGGAAAAAGGAAAAAGACTCATGAACATGGACAACAGTGTGGTGACCATAAGGGAGTTATAAGAGGGATAAATGATAATGGGAAAAAAAGCAGTTAATAACAACAAAAAAAGAAAGAAAGAGGAGGAATGCAGTCAGATAAATAATGGGATAGGAAAGTTCATATAAAGTCTTAGAGGTTTAGCAAGAGTTTTTGTTTTATTCTGAGTGAGATGGGACCGTTTGTATGGTTTTGAGCAGAGCTGTAATGTAATCTCATGTAAATTTTAACCAAATCAGTATGACCGCTGTGACTAGGGAAACCAATTACCAGCTAATCCACACTAGTAATGGTTTGAACTGCGTGCTGGTAGGAAGAAGAGCACAGAGTAGTCAAAATCTGAGTATCTATTTCAATAGTACATTCTTCAGGATTTGATGATGTATTGGACATGAGGTGCTGGGCAAAGAGAGGAATCACTTTGACACAAAAAGTTTTGTTCTGAAAACTATAAGGATAGTGTTGTCATTACCCGAGAAGGGGAAACTTTCAGGCAAAGCTTAGGGTGAGGAATAACAGGAACTCTTTTTAAGTATTCTAAGTTTGATGTCCAAAGGGAAGTGTTAAGTAGAAAACTGAATATATTAACATCTAAAGCTGGGATGAGTGCAAGAAAGAACAGGCTGCTGCTTTTAACCTGGATTCTTCTGCAACTGATCCTGGGTGACGCTGGAGTCTTTATGGGATCACTCAGGTAAAGGACTCTGGATAGAAAGGGAAACAAGTCAAAGAACTAAATTCTGAGCCATTTCATATTTAGGTGCAGAGAAGGAAGGGGTAAACCAAAAAAAGCAGTTTTAGAAAAGAATCCAGGAATGTAAGAAGAAAACCAAGGGAGAGTGGTGTCCTGGAAAGTTAATGGAGAACATGAGTCAAGGAAGAGAGAGTGATCAGCTGGGAGGTCAAGTAAGATTTGACCTTTGAGCTTAGCTCTAGTGACACAGAGGTCAGTGGTGATCCTGACAAGCACAGTGTCCAGAAAAAGAGGTAAGGAGACACCTGATTTGCTAATTTGATATTAGCAAAAATAGATAACACCACAAGGAGTTTTGCTGTGCAGATGAGCAAGAAATGGATGAGCAGTTGAAGGGAAAGGTAGGCATCAAGAGAGAATATTTTTAAAAGATAAGAGTTGTAACAGGACATATTTATGTGATGGGAATAATACAGCAAAGAAGTATATATCGAACACATATGTTAACCAAGGTTCCCAACTTCAGGTACAAATATTAACAATAAAGTGGTATTCAGTAAAGAGGTGAAGATTTTATTTAGACCAAATTTAAGCAATCTGTATTATAAAACAGCTACACTAAAACCACCATTTCAAAATGGCTACAGCAAAATTGCCAAGTCAGAATGTTTTGTGAACCTAGCTCCCTCATATCTTTTTCCTTTTTATCCTTTCTAAGCACCTATAATTTCATAAGAATGTATTCCCTGCAACATGCTTTCTTGCCTTGGAGTTTTTATGTTTTGAATCTTAAATCTAAGTTTAGAACAAAAGTTTATTTCTCTTTCAATAATTTCAACTACTAATAAGCTATGTTGTAGGAATATTTTGGAAGTTAAAGGGAAGCTCCCAATAATTTTTATTACCTTAATCCTGACTTCATACCAGGAAGTAAACTGATGCAGAGAATGATAGTTCTGGTGGGGTGTTGCATAAGATTGGATCAGGAAGGATGGTTATTTTAGGCCTGGTTCCCAAGAGGAAGAACCTGGGACAGATTCCAGATTCAAGTGGGATGGAACAGGGGAATAAGCCAGTCAAAGATGTGGACTCAGCTGGTGACTAACTCCAGCTTGATCCCACAGGCAGCTCAGTCTGATGAGGTCTCCATGAGATGAAGGGTGTGGGTTTTTGTGCCACTTGTTAGCCCATCATCCATCCTCTGCAAATGACCCTCAGTGCAGCAAGGCTGGGGAGTGGCTATGAAGAGGAGTCACTTCCCAGGCATGGCAGCTCTTGTTTTGTTCAGGCCAGCTCTCAGGAGAAGGAGGCATCTGGGAGCTGTTAGCAGCTGCTGGAAATGGACATGCCACCCACAGGAAAAGGGATCTGGGTGGAGAAGCAGCAGCATCTAGTAGAGTTGTCTCAGAACCTACCACACAGACAGCTTCACAATCCCACAAGGGGTGGTATAGCTTCAAGGTTAGCATGAATATTTACAGCTACTAGAGCACTAAAAAAGGGGGGGAGGGGGAATCAAAATATTATAAAAACTTTATTTGTCCAAAAAGCTGAATATTAACTACTTGTCAATTTTCCCATGATCATCGTATCATTATTGTCCAGGCAAACTTTTTAGGACCAAAGTTCACCTCTGTCTGTCCTGAGAGGGGCTGCCCACAGGGAATCCCTGGAGCTGAGGTTCAGAAACATCATCTCTGCTACTTGCTGTGAGGAGTGCTCCAGTCTATTGTGCACCATTAATCATGGTCCTTAGGTGATATTTACAGTGAATGACAATGACTTTGTACTTGATGCTCCTTGTTCATGTCATAAAGTACTTTAATTTGTTGGTGGCTCATAATCATCACTCCAACTCAGCAATTTTCAACCTTTTTCATCTCATGGCACACATTAAGTAATTTCTAAAATTCTGTGGCACAGCAAAAAATATATTTTGCAGATCTGACCAAAATAGGTATAATTTTTTATTGTTGTTCAGTTACCATTATCTCAGTTTTTCCTCTTTGCCTTCTTCCACCCAGCCTATCTCCAGCTCCCACAGTCAGTCTCCATACCATTGTCTGTGTCCAGGTAAGCTTGTAAGGACCCTTTCAGGATCATCCATACATGTTCCCCAACTAGCCCCTTCCTCTTCTTTCTCCCATTATCCTCCTCACTCCTCCCCTCTGGCCACTGTTAGTTTGTTCCATGTTTCCATATCTCTGATTCTATTTTGCTTGTTAATTTATTTTGTTCATTAGATTCTTTTTATATGTGAGATCACATGGTACTTGTCTTTCATTGACTGGCTTATTTGATTTAGCATAATATTCTCTAGTTCCATTCATGCTGTTGCAAAAGGTAGAGGTTCCTTCTTTCTCTCTGCTGTATAGTATTTCAATGTGTAAATGTACTACAGTTTTTTGATTCCCTCATCTACCAATGGGCACATAAGCTGCTTCCAGCACTTGGCTGTTGTAAATAGTGCTGCTATGAACATAGGGGTACATACATTCTTTTGAACTGGTGTTTCAGGATTCTTAGGGTATAACCTCAGCAGTGGAATTGCTGGGTCAAAAGGCAGTTCTATTTTTAATTTTTGGGAGGACATTCTATACTGTTTTCCAAAGTTAAATATAAGTCGTGATACCATAAAAGTCCTAGTGGAAAACACAGGCAGTGAAATTTCAAATATCCCATGTAGCCATACTTATGCTGACATATCTCCTAGGGCTAAGGAAATAAAGGAAGAAACAAACAAATAGGACCACATAAAATTAAAAAGCTTCTCCATGGCTAAAGAAACCATCATAAAAATTAAAAAGGAACCAACAATATGGGGGAACATATTTTCCAATGATATATCAGACAAGGATTTAATCTTCAAAGTATATAAAGAACTGATACAACTCAACACCAGGAAGACAAATAATCCAATTAAAAAATGGGCCAAAGACCTGAATAGACACTTCTCCAAGGAGAACATACAGATGACCCATAGACATATGAAAAAATGCTCAACATTACTAGCCATCAAGGATGCAAATTAAAACCACAATGAGATATCACCTCACACCTGTCAGAATAGCTATCATTAATAAATCAACAAACAACAAATGCTCCCGAGGATGTGAAGAAAAGGGAAATAAGTATAATCTTGATTAATTCACACTAGATAGCTATCATTGTTTTGGCTGTTGCCATCTTTTTATTTGTCAGTCTAAGGGATAAGAGGTCAGTGCCCCTGACTAAGTAGTCAGGTACTGCATGTTTAAAAAATGTTTGTGGTACACCAGTGTGCCTGCTGCTTCTCACCATTTGAAAATCACTGCTCTAACTGCATCCATAAGGTATCCATGCAGACTCACGCTTTCTATTTATACCTTTAAAATTGCCTATAAATTTTGGCACAAGTACATAACTACAACATTTCTGAAAATATGAGAAAACAAGTGTTCACATTTTGGTTCTGCTACTTTGTAGCTCAATTTGGCCAAGTCATTTAACTTTATTGAGATTCATTTTTTTATCTCTAAAATGGGAATAAGACCAATACACATCCTCGCCCTCAAGAATTTTAAGAAGGCCTTGGCATGATAAGACAGATAAGGTGCCTTGTAGGACATCTGGCTCCTTAATCTCTGCTCTTCTTTCTCCTTTGTTTCTCCTCATTTTTTTTTTATGCCTCCTTCAAAGGGTCTCAATCTTGCCAAGTTCTAAGGCCAGGCAATTGTCCTATAATGTCTGTTTGCAGACATTAGTTTGTATCCAACTCATCAAGTCATCAGCACTGCCTCACTCTCCTAAAAAAAAAGGAAAAAAATCCTACCCCACCCATGTGGAGTATATTAGAGACAGACAGAACGTTTTCTGAGTCTTCCAAAAAAAACATGCAGCAGTATCCACACTTTCTTTCTACCCACACCAGCAATTTGCTCCAGGCCCTTAACACATGGCTGTTCTCCCACATCCCCTCTGGCCACACCAGCACCTCTCCACCCAAAGACCCCACAGAGTCTCTGCCTGGCCTCTATTATGCATCTTCTTGTGAGGATTCTGCTAATACTCCAAATACTTAGAAAAATGAATCTTTACAACAAATGAAATTCTCTAGAGAAAGTCTAATAAAAAATCCCCCCCTTATTATAGTAAGAAGGCAAGCAAGTGGAGGGGAAGATATATTTAATAAAAAAAAGCTTCATTTTTCTTGGTAACTCTTTTTCTACTAGTAATTTGTAATCTGGAGCTCCTCTCGTTTTTAGGGTCTGAATAATTGTGTAAACTTCATTAGTTTCATTTGAAAGTTGGCTGTCATTTCCTTTCAGGAGGAAAACAAGAGAAACTCTGACTACAGATTCATCCTCTGATTACCTGTCAGCCTCACAGGAACAAGCGTTTTGCAATTTGTCCCTGCCCAGGAACTTCATCTTCAAACAGAAACTGCATCTTAATTATAGCCTTTAATGGGCTGTTTCACTCCAGGATCAATATGCCTGACAAAAACCAAGATCCACTAAAAGCTCATTAATTCACATCCGACTAATTCAGAATTTGTGACGATTTTGGCAGGGACCAAGTGAAGTTTACCTCATGTATTGCTGCTTGCAAAGGTTTAGGTTGGCACATTAACTGAGAAAGACAGAATTGCCAGGGAAGAATTTACAGAGCATCTATTTGCATGGAGATAGCAGGCTGATTGTAGCTTCTAGATGACTCTGTACCTACTATGCAATCCCAGTTAAACACTCTTTTCTACTGGCACCCTGGACTTAAAATGACAAAGTACAGTGCCTCAAAAAGTGTCTACAGGACTTACTAGCTTTCTCTCCTTGTACTCAGTTCCTTCAGCATATTAAATCACATCCTTCATCCCACCTCCAACTTCAGCCCCGGCTACAGTGGACACTTCTATGTGGGGTCAAACTCATCTCTGCTGGCAGCATCTAATCTCCATTATGAACATGCATTTCTCATTGCTCTTTTGCTTATTGCCTCCTCTGAACCCATTGGAAGGGCAGGACAAAAGTGTAGAGGGTTAATGCCTGGAGAGGATAGTGCTCCACCAAGAAGAGCTGGTGGATACATTGATGAACACTGGAAGGCACTCTGTGAGCTGCTCAGAAGTCCTGGTGAAAGGGAGTGTCTATGGACAACAGCTGTGACCTTGATCATGCGTACTTGTATTGGCCTTTCCTGCTTTCCTGTTTTACTCTCCCTGCTTCATAGCATCATTTCCTTAATAAGTTAGTGGCCTCCACACTGCTTTTAGGAGGACCCAAACTAAGGCATCCACTCCTTCAGAATTATGTATGTATTTGAGAAGCTTGCTTATTCCTTAATCCATTCACTCCTTAGTGAATGCATATTTTCTTTGTGATTCCTATGTTTAGAGCTATCCTTTGGTGATAATGTTGAATGGGCCATGTCTATCTTCTTTCTCCTTTTCTCCACTTAAAGAACTTTTCACCTTCTCCCTGATATCCTTTCCTCGGGCTCTCACAGTATCTCATGCAACCCTCTATCCAGTTTTGATCTGTTTCTGGTAATATTTCTCTGTCTCCTCCTTTCCCCAATATCAACATAAATTATTTCCCCTTTCATTCTTATCTTCTGCCTAGGGTTCTGTTTCTTGTGAGCATAACCTATACTAACTAATATGATAAGTGGATCCATGTCACAAGATTCATGTTTTTATATTACTCTGAGAAAGTAAAAAAGTATGTGGTTTAACCAGGACTTCTAAGTCACTGGGGTCTTTCCATTATCGCTCAAACCATCCTAGTTTTGAGCAGATTTAGATATGCCAAACAGTCCTCAACTTCTAGAATATCACCACCACCTTATTCTCCTTTGAGCTCTGTGGTCCTGCTTCTTCATCTTTTTGGACTTCTTCCCATGATTTAACTCCTTGTTATTCATAGTGTGATCCATGGACCAGGAAGTCTTCTATAAATATAGAGTCTTGGGTCCCTGCAGCATATCTACTAAATCACAGAATTTGTATTTCTAAAAGGCCCTCAAGGGAATCATATACACATAAAGCATGACAAATATTGCGACTGGTGGTGGTTTCCTAGGTTTCCAGAATCATTTGTTTTCCTCACTTTCCAAACTGTCCCAAGAAATGTCTGCCTCATAGCACCAGCTACTGTATGTGAACTGATGACTACAGCCACCTATTTCCAACTCAGATCTCTACTCCAAGCTCATGCTCAGCTGTGCAACTGTTCAACTGTCCACTGGACATACACATCTGGACATCTCACAGGTGAGCCCAACTCAAAATATGGAAGTGTAGTGACTCCAGTGAAGCAGTTGGTGATTGCACTGGCCTACATGTTGATATTAATTAAGACCAATTCAAAACTAGTACAGGTGGTTACTTGTTCTTTTGGTAAAATTTAAAAAAAATGTCCTTTCTTGAATTTGGAGTCTAGGGATACATTATTGTAAAAGAAAGTGATGACTTTTTTTAAACTCTTAGTCTCACCAGAACAAAAACAAGAATAAGAAAAAACCAACCTAGCCCTGGCCAAGTGGCTCAGCTAGTTGGATCGTTGTTCTATAGGACAAACGATCAAAAGTTTGCAGGTCCCATCTCTGGTCAGGACACACATCTAGGTTGTGGGTTCAGTGTTGGGGTACATAGAGAAAGCAATTGATCTATATTTCACTCTCACATTAATGTTTCTCTGTCTCTCTCTCTTTTTATCCCTTTCTCTCTCTCTAAAATCAATAAATAGATCTTTAGGTGAGGAAAAACACACAACCTTGTGGTGGATAAGGTAGTACTCTTTCAGGATCAATATAGCTGTCTTCTCCTGGAGGTATCTGCAGCTGAATCCCTTACTGGAAATTGTCTTAGGATGCAGAAAAACTCATTTTCTCAAAGGTATGCCACGTCTTGGGAGGTGACCTGAGGCCATTAACTGGCTGATATAGGGAGATAGAGATCTAGTCCCCTTGTCTCAGTTTGGAACAACTCTGAAGGGCTCATTCTAGTTTCAGAGCTTTCACATGACCAGCTGGGGCCTTGTCTGCAACCACATTGTGAGGCAGACCCTACCTCTACTCAATACTGCCATCTTCAGTTCCCCATAGGTCTATCTCCTGAGATCACTTCCCAGTACAGCGTCTGCATGAAGTATGCCATCCCAGGGCCCATCTCGGGGGAATCCAGCCTTAGACACTGCTGCTCCTCCATTGCTCTGTGTCTTACTGAATGCACCAATATTCATCATGGTTTAAGCAAAACCAGACAACTAAGAATTGTTTTTGACTTTCCCCTCTGTCTCAGGTCATATACCAGGATGTCGATGTTGCTTCAGTCAATCCTTCTCATCCTTGGTGACTATTGCCTTAATTGAAGCTTTTATCCATCAGTTACCTAGATAAATACAATGGCCTCAAAACTTGTTTCCATCATAATATTTTTAACTAAAAAAGAATTAATTCTAAAGTTTATAATTATTTAATACCTCCCATTTCCTCAGCACAAAATCTAAACTTTTAAGACACCATATAACACCTATTTGGTTCGGCAAATACCAGGCTTACCTCTCTCAGAGATTCACTTCATTGTGTTACCACAAGTTATCAGACTCTCTCCATAAAAGTTGCCTCTTTGATGCTAAAGATGTGTTTTTGTATCTCAGTGTTCCTTCGGCCTTGTTCAAAGTGTAGAATCAAGTAGGAAATTGAACAAAAGTTTCCTGCAGACATTTACTCAGTTCTCCTTTGTGGGTTATTCCTCCCAACCCACCCATTCTAAATTCAAGCAATGAAATGATTTCACTGTGTGCTTGTATATCTAACCTTTCACTTACCTTTACTTCTTAAAAACAACCATTTCAATCTGAGGGCATGATGACCCATTAGGAATTTCCTGGGGTGACCGGGCAGCCAGGATTTATAGCACTCTTCAGATGTGATTCATTTCATGCATCCTATAAATTTCAGTTATAGCTACACTTGTCTGTGTCCAGCATGGACAAGGCTGACTCCTTTTTGTAATTTCATAATCACAATAAGTCATAAATCTCAAGTTGCCTTTTTTCTGCCTTTTTTTTTTTTTGGTAGCCTATTCCTGAAGCAAGACAATGGACTTTCAAAGGAAAATGCCAGCATTCATAGACAGCCACTCACAATGACCCAGGAGTGCTGCTTCAAGGTTATGGGAAGTTTGTCCCTATCTCTTGATTAAAGACCCAAGATTAAAAAATTGCTAGGATTTGCTCCAGAACCAAGTGGCCCCATCTTTCCAGAGCTGAGGGGCAGGTGTCCAGATATGAGTATCCAGATGTTGGTGATATCCTTATGCCTCACCGAGAGGGTCACTAGTCTTTAGAAGAACTATACCAGGAGTTTGACATCATGGAAATTTGCTCAGTCTTCCTGGAAGTAGTAGCCCTGTTTTACTTCACAGTTATGTCAGTATGTCCCAATTATGCAGTCTACACTCACACCAAAAATTGATCTCATAGATTTGGATTATTAATTTTTAATAAACATTGCAGTTACAGATTTAAAAGAAAAAAATGAGAAGAAAACACAAGTTACCATGATCTTTACACTAGTTTTACTCATTATTAATCTTTTTTAAAAATATTTTATTTATTTATTTTTAGAGAGAAGGGAGGGAAAGGAAAAAGAGAGAGAGCAAAACATTAATGTGTGGTTGCCCCTCATGCAGCCACTACTGTGGACCTGGCCCCCAACCCACATGGGTGCCCTGACTAGGAATCAAAACAGAGACCCGTTGGTTTGCAGGCCAGAATTCAATCCACTGAGACACACCAGCCAGGACTTCATTATTAATCTTATGATATATTTGTTACATATAATAAACTAATATTGATACATCATTATTAAGTAAAGTTGATAATTTATTCACATTTTTTAGCTTTTTCTCTTTAATCTAATGTTCTTTTTCTGTTTCAGAATCCCATTGGTGATACCAATTTTTGTTCATTTGTCATGTGTCATGCTCTTCTTGGCAGTGACAATTTCTCAGACTTTACTTGATTTTGATGACTTTAAAAGTTTTGAGGAATACTGGTATTTCATAGATTTGTCTGATGTTTTTCTCATGATTTGATGGGATTATGGATGTTTAGGATGATGACCACAAGGGTAGGGCCATTCTCATCACATTATATCGAAGTACGTGCACTTAACATGACATCACTATTGATAGTAACCTTGATCACTGGGCCAAGGCAGTGTTTATAGGTTTCTTCATGGTAAAGTTACTCTTTTTCTTTTTATACTACATTCTTTTGAAGGGAGTCACTATGTGCAGCCCACACAAAAGGAAGGAAAATTAATCTCTATCTCCTTTAGGGTCAGGTATCTACATAAATTATTTGGAATTCTTCTGCATGAAGATTTGCCTATTGTCTTATTTATTTATTTATTTATTTATTTATTTATTCAGCCATTTATTCATATCAATATGGATTAGTAGATTTTATACCTTAGGTAATAATCCAATACTATTTTACTTACTTTGCTCTGCATACTGTTTTGAACCTGGCCATTAGGAGCTTTTTCAGTTGATTCCTTTGTCCTTTTAACATATTGCCATTATTGTGGGGATTTTTTGGTTTGTTGGAGCTCTTCCTTATCTTATGACCATATATATATAGTGATATACATATACCTTATGACCATATACATACACTTATATATGTATTTATATATGTGTATATATAACCATGCAGTTATAAACATATGCAGTTACACACATACACACATGTACACATGCGGTTAGCATGTCTTACAAATTTTCATCAAAAGCAATAATTTATCAGGTAGTGAAAACTGAGTGAATAGGCCTTTTATTGTGAGGTTTTAATCAGGCTAGAAGTGGTACTGTGTTTAATGTCTGCTGTAGCTATATTGTTTTAATCTTCCCTGTTGACTTTGGGCTTTCCTAAGGGCTCCTACTCCAAGAGACTCTGCATCTTAGAGCTCTCTGTTACTACACTGGCATACCGTTGTTGGTGTTGTAAAATGTGGCAGAAAGAAACATTTTATAATCTATGATTGGACCTCAATCTTTCAGTAGGCCTGTGTCCCTGGACTATGATCTTCATAACTGTTTCTGAGCTTTTCTTTTTTCCCTCCTTTAGATGAAACAGGAGGCTAGAGGGCACTGGAGTGGGAGGAATGTTCCTCACCTAGGTGGGACTAGCTCTGGCAAAGTCTTTTCCTGAAGAGTAGGCCTTCTTATGGAGAATGTTCTAAGTATAGTGCACAGGATTACTTCCCACACCCCTGTCCCAGATCAATTAGGGGATCTTTCTTGAATGTTTACCGTGAGAACCTTGTGGGGTTCCTGGAGGTAAAGCCCATGAAAGTGTAGAATCTATCCTAAGATTGTAGCCTCCAGGAATTTTTTATTCTCACACTAGTCTATAATCAGCTTCCAATAGTTCTTCAAAATTCCTATTTAATTATTTCTACCAGCTTGTGGCTCCAGAAGCTTTGGTTCCAGGGTAGCAGATGTGGGCTGTGGCTTTCTGGATTTACCTGTTTATTCATTTTTTTCTTGTTACAAGGACAAGACCAATGACTTCTAAATTCTTTACATGTCAGACCTGAAACTAGAAGTCAAGAACGGGATTTTAAGCAGAGCATAGAAGAGTCAGAAAAACCCAAAACTCCTTGATGTCAACTCTATGATTCATTATGATCCAATCAGCCTTACATTAAACACACATGTACACATATGCACACACATATACAACACACAATAAAAAAACAACACCATCCAACTTTATGAAAGGCATTTGATAACTGAGTATCAGAGACTTTAGAATCTTACAATAGATGTATTTTCCTTTTGTATCTTTGGCATGAAATTGCTTTAAATTTTTTTTAGGTATTAAACTGACATAGAATTTGTTTTCAAAATGTTTAATAAATAAACCAATGTTTTTAGGTAACTATACAATGCATAAAATCAAATAAAATGTGAGGGACAGCACTCTCAGGTCAGCATATTAGCTGGTAAGCAGTAATGAACTGTTGATTTTGGAAGTCACAAGGGAGACCGATCACTATCACTACTTTCCTGAAAATGTTGCCACGCCAAAGAAAAGAAATGAGAACTGAAACCACCATAATTTCCTGTTTCTATATTAAATAGGGTTAATACTGGGGATATTTTTATCTCTCTTTGTTAAATAGTACTAAAAACAAGGAACATTACTTAGCTACTTGCTCCAGAAATACTTCTTTCAGGAAAATAAGACTGTAAGCAACTGAAGTTAGTAAATGCCATGACTAATAATGTGCTTATCAAGTCTTTCTTCAAGATTCTTAACAGCTATGCTGAGCAATCCAAAGCTATTGTGTTCAGTTCCAACCAGTTCTCTACCTTCCAAAACTCACCTTAAAATGGACTTGCCCAGCCCTACATCCCCGTGTGTATACATCCTCCCTTTGCTTCCCTGTACTTAGACACCACTAAGACCTGTGAAGGTGCTACTCTACTTTCCTGCAATAAGTTTAACAATGTTATCTTTGCTTGATCATCAGGTTTTTCTAATCAACTTTTGGGCTGAAAAGAAATGGAATGTACTATTTTTGGAAGCCTTTAATACAGTTTACATGGCAGAGCATAACATACTCCCTGCATTTAAAAATGTTTATGCAGAAACTCTCTCTAGTAACAGAAACTTTATTAAAATTATTTTTATTTATTTTCTCTGTAGACAAATATATCATAAAGTTTTTCCCTTATTTTGGCTAAATTCCATGTCCTTTTATATTAACCACTGTAAAGCTTATGACAGCCTCGTGAATAATCTATAATGGTTTTTGCTTTTTGTGTGCACTGTCTAGGAACACATTGCAATAATTTTTCATTTGAAAAACTTGAAGAGGAAGGGAACTTACGACTGTTCTAACATTTTTTTAAATATGGATGACTCCCTAAAGACCTCAAATTGACAACCAAATACTTTTAAAAAAATCTAAAGAAATATTTAATGATGTGATTTATTACTAAAGATGTAAATTTTAGTAACAGCCATACTAAAAATTACTTGAGATTGCTGTAAATTAAGCAAGCAAATCATAGTCAGGGACTGGTGGGGTCACCCCACATCTCCACTTACTTTTCCTCTGTCACCTTTTCTCAAACATACAGAGTACAGATAGCTTGAGAAATGATTTCTCTGTCAAGAAATGATTGTATAATCTTGTGGGATAGTGAGTAAATCATTTTTTCAAGCTAAGTAAGTTGGGATATGTTTCTGATCAATAGTGTTTGCATTTCTTTTTTTTTTCTTTTCAATTGTGGTAACACATGTTACATATTTTTTTGTCTGCATTTCTTAGCCACATACACTTGTTAACAGGGATTTAGCTCAAGAAATGGTGGAGAAATCTGGATTTGGCCAGTATCTATTTGCTCTGGGCTATGGCCAAAGTGAGCACAATCAGAATACATTCTGGGGAGGGACATGCAGAATCACCATTTAATTCTTCTCATACACCAAGGACACACCTATTTGCATGACCTACACTCCCCCTTAATATATACCACCCCATCTGCCACAGCCAAAGCCTCTTGGCGTTTTCACTTACAAGCTTGTGAGGAATGGAAGAAGTGCTAATCCAGAGATTTTCAGAATAACTGAGTTTTCAAGAGGAGGCCAAGAGTGAGCCCCTCTGAGACCAGGACACTTACTTAAACCAAAGAAGTATTTTCTTTATTTTATTTGTTCATTTTTTAAATAATAGTTACACAGGAAATTTTATTTGAAAACAAGGAAAAGGTGCTTCTGATGAAATATTTAGAAATTACCAATCTGTTTCTATGCTATTGTAAACTAGTATCTAGTTTAAACCTTTCCCATGCAAACTCATGTACCTTCTGGAGTGTAGCTATAGACCCAGGTGTTGCACAGACCCTAGGTTGAGCACACAGTCTTAAAACCACAACTGGCACTGTTATATGCTAAGAATCTTCCTCAACTCATGTTACCTGCCTTGCAGCTCTACATGTCATTCTGTTTTGTGCCCTTTGGCTTCTTCTCCCATGGCTTCATCTACCTGTTGGGTCACCCTCACAGCCTAGCTCCCATGGTCTTACCTTGAAGAACTTCTGTCATATATGGAGTCAGATATCACATCCTCAGCAAGTTTTTCCTGATCCTGTCTTGTTTTCTGCTATATCACTAGTGCCAGGCAACTCAATAACTCTAGTTGTATTCAAACAAACAAACAAATTGTTATTCTACTCCACAGCTTTCTAGATGCCTGTCTTTTTTTCCACATTGACTGCAGTTAGGACTATTCAGGTTTCACATCCCTCCAGGTCCTTTTTGTATAGGTCCCATTATAAAATAATAGGAAGAACATCTTCCCCCTTCCTGAGAAAGGACATTCTGATTTATACTCCTGCCTTAATTTTATCCATGGATGGCACAGCTCCTTCCAGTAAGTAGACGTCCATTCATCTTATGCTAATAGAGTGTTGGAACAGTAGTTTTTGTTACATTGCTCAAAGAACATCTGGTTCTGCCCTCTGCCTCAGCCCCCCTCTCAAAGGGTAGCTACCTTTTGAGAAAAAACAAACAAACAACTCATACCTGAAACCCTAATGAATTCTGGAATTCAACATGCCTCAGTCTTGGTGTAACATGGCACTCAAATCACAAAAGTAATTTACAAACATCTCTATCCCTTAGTCAGTGGCCCTTTTCTCTCTCTGAGTCATCATTTCACATGCCAAAACTCTCATGGGATGAAAACTAATATCACATGTATCATGTTGGAAGTATGTGTGGTATGTGTGTATGCAAGTAAGTGTAGGGCTTGCTTTTACGTTCATAGGTTTGTTTTATTTTTCAGTAGCTAACTTATTTTTTCATCATTAGTTAATCTCTATTTTCCAAAACTAAAATGTGTGTTTGCAACACAGATTGTTTCTGTGCATGTGTGACAATAAGGGCTGGGAATCGGGGCAGGGAATGAGAAGTTTACTATTTCACTATGCTCCTCCTTATCAATAATTCAGAGAGAGTATCACTGAGCTTTTACCAAAACATTTATATATTTACATGGCACTGACTCTTTTTTTTGTTGTGTTACAATCAGGAAAAGTTTCACTTTGAGTAAAATCAAATGAAAGATGAAATCAACTAATAACTGAACCAGAATATGGAAATCAATAGTTTTCTATAGAGTAAGGAAGAAATCAATAAAAATTGAAGGAACAACTCATCATGTTCAGAGTAATTAGAGTTGAGAAGAAATTCTGCCATTGGTTAATTGACAAAGGCAAATACTATGTCTCATAAATAAGATTGTTATTTACTATTTGATACTTGAAGGAGCATAACATTCAGAGCTTCCAATTATAAGAAAGTAGCATCAACACACATTTTATTTTAATTGAAAGTGGTGTTCAAAAAGAAAATAAAAATGAATTCAATCAAAAGATTCAAATTCTAGGTCTTTTGAAACCAATAAGAAGGCTGATGAATATTTTCATTTTACCTTATATTTTGATGTTACTTAACAACAGGCTATATTTGTTCTTAATTCTATGCAAGAAGAATAACAGTTTCTACTTTGGTCTAAGTCTCCCCAAGAGTTAATCTGCCAGGAATTTCACATACCCATGGCCTGCCTCATCTGTCTTCTAGACAGAGGGTGATAAAAAGTTGAGTCACACAACCAATGGAGACGCAAGCAGGTTTGTGCTCTTAATTACTTTTGAAACTTTGAGATCAGGATAACCTTTTCAAGGAGAAGGGTCTTTCATTTTAAATTATGTTAATATTTTTCCAAGATACTACACTTCATTTATGTCTTTAGCCCAAAAAACAGAAACCCTTTGATACAGGAAATGAGAAATTCTTCTGCTTTCATGCCAGGAGTTGGAGGATGGCGATAGTGTCATTTCTGCTAACTGCTAATATAGTAAAAGGTTACACTGTGAATGATTTTGATGAAATAAAAATGCATTTTTTAAATCATCACCAGAGAATGTTCTTTTTATTACTGTTTAGAGAGAGAGAGGGAGAAACATCAATATGAGAGAGAAACATGGATCAGTTGCATTCTGCATATGCCCTGCCAGGAATCAAACCTGCAACCTAGGTGTGTGCTTTGACCAGGGATCAAACACTTATGTTTTGGAATATGGGACAATGCTCCAACCAACTGAACCACCCATCCAGGACTGATGAAATAAAATTCTTGATACTTGGGTGTATATAGCCAAATGATATATTAGAACACACACATACACACACACACATCATTTACCATTGAGGAAAATAAATCAACACAATAAAAAATTGCTACCAAAAAACACCGCAGGTCTCCTCCTTCACTAGTGGGACTGGTCTTTGATCAAATAGAACTGAGAGGATTGTGAAGTGGAAATAACAGGAAATTTAGAGTAATAAAACCCAGGTCAACCACTCTGGGTCTTTTGGCATAATGAGCCTATTTCCTGGGTATTTTGGCATAATGAGCTTGTTTCCATTTCTTTAGAGATGGGGAAAAAATGTTACCTATATTATGTTAGGGAGGCCAAAAATATATAATAACATACATGAGTTGTATATGTGAATATTTCTGCTTTTTGCATCAAAAGTTGAATAATAATAGTTGCTTTTGCATTTTTCCATTAGGACTCTCTAATTTCCTTAATGACTTTTCTAGAGTTTCACATTTTATTCTTTCTTCTCTTGTGGAGGTTTCATTCAGTGTGAAGAATTAAGACTGTCTTGAATTACAGGAAAAGTTTTTTTTTTTTTTTTTTAACATAGCATGACTAAAAACTGAAGTGACTTAAAAAATATTTATACCAGAATATTACCTTTCAAATGTGTATTTCTCTCTTGGAGAATTATACACATGTTTTAGTGAGCTACTTACCTTAACATTCTTGAAAATTTTGACTGTCACAATAGAATTCTAAGCTGCGGCTTGCCCTTTCGACAAATAGTCAGTGGGGGCCTAATGTGTGCCTGGAGCACACAGAATAAGTTTGTGATTAGAATACAATCAAACTAATTTTTCTTATTTCATCCCAATTTAATTCCAGACTAAGAGAAAAATAACATTTATCAAGTGCCTAGTATGTTCCAGTCATTATATTTTCAAATATGATTTTGGAAGATTCCTTCAAAAATCCATCATCTATACCTGACAGGACACTTCATGATTTTTGTAAGATCATATTACTAATATGTGGCAGAAGCAGATCCAAATTCAAGTCTCTTTGTGGAGGGGACTTCCAGCCGGTTATAACTATTTTGTATCCCGAGGGGGTTCAAATGTCCTACGAGCAATGACAATAAAATTAAAATATTTACATAGCTTCCCAAGGGAATTACTTAGAAATAAGGAAGCTTTGGAACCAGTAAGTTTAGAATCATTTGCCAAAGAACACCAGTTTTCTTAATAAGAGCAACTTGTATATCCTTGCTGCAATAAGACCAATTTCCATTCCAGCAAAAGATAGCAAATCCAATGGAAGGCTGATGAGATGAGATATACAATGGCTTACCCAATGGATGTTGCTAGGCATTAGTTCCAATGTGCTGAGGTCACAAACTCTAACAAATCTCAAACCCACTACTGTTGCCACTTTAGTGACTTAACTTGTACAATTGCCAAAGTCTTACCCCAAGTGACACTACTTTGTAAACCCTATTTGTTGTAATTCAGAGTTTCCTAGCAAAAGCACAAACCCCCCAATTAGGTAATGTGTTCCTTAGCTCCTTCACAGCACTGTCATCACTAAAATCCAGGTAGCCAGCCTCCAAGGCCATGGCCTCTATAACCACAGAATTCAGGCTCAGGAATCATGCTGCGTGGGTTCATAGATCACATCACTGAAGTATGCAGATGATTTGGCTGAGGTGCTCTTAATTGACAGACTGTTAAGGACACGAAGAACTCAGTCAGATAAACAATATTAAGATTAGGCTTTGCCTTTTGTTGGAACATTTTTCTATAGGAAATTAGTTTCATCCATCATTTTTGTCAAAGTCAGGGACAGCCAGTGTTTCTGTCAACCAGCCATGTTTATTTAATAAGCAGCATGGTGTTGCCTCCTAATCACTGGAACACATACTGTTTCTAAGTACCCTTGCTTATTTCTCTCACCTGTGTATTGTTACGCCCTACTTACAATGGACTCTCTGAATTAGAAAATTTCAGATTAGAAAGCTGCAGCTCCTTGGGGCTAAGAACAGGATTCATGCACATCTTGGTATTGGGTCCAGAGCAATCAATCAGCAAACACTCACTGGGTGGATTCTATCAGCACACTCCTCCCTCAGCTCTGAGGGTGATATAAAAAACATATGACCATATGTTTACAGAGGAAAGATTCTTAGAATCAAATTGCAGAGAAAATAGCAATAGCCGCTATTTATTCACTACTGAAATTTGTGCATTTAATCCTCCAATAAAGCAATGAACCTGTATTATGATGCCCCTGTTATAGATGAGTTTCACAGAAGGTAAAGAATTTGTATACATCACAAAGTAAAATATACAAGATTTGAACTCAGCTCTATTTAGACACAAATCTTAATTATTTTAAAAATTTTTAAAGATTTTATTTATTTTCAGAGAGAAAGGAAGGAAGAAAGGAAGAGAGGGAGAGTAATATCAAGTATGAAAAAAACATCAGTCCATTGCCTCTCACACACCCCCAACTGGGGACCTGGCCCACAACCCAGGCATGTGTCCTGACAGAGAATCAAATGTGTGACCTTTCAGTTCACAGGCTGGAGCTTAATCCACTGAGCCTCAACAGCCAGGGCCACAAATCTTAATTTTCATCCATTATACTATTTTACTATCCATGCAAGAAAATTTAAAAAATTAAAAACATAAAAAAGGCCCTGGCTGGCGTGGCTCAGTGGATTGAGCACGGGCTGCGAACCAAAGCATCGCAGGTTCGATTCCCAGTCAGGGCATGTGCCTGGGTTGCAGGCCACAGCCCCCAGCAACTGCACATTGATGTTTCTCACTCTTTCTCCCTCCCTTCCCTTTCTAAAAATAAATAAAATCTTTAAAAAAACATATAAAAGAAAGTAGCATCAGTTAGGAAGATAAAAATCAGTACAGTACTGAAGTACAAAAAATGGACTGGCCCACTACCAAATATGTGAGACAGTATGAGGGCTGCTAAAGTTTGGGAGAATGTGTGAGCTAGTGTTGGAGGGGGTCATTGAGAAGATGTGACCACTGGCTTACCCTGGAGGTAGATGTGGGTAGTTGGAGACTCAGCCCCTCCTCCCCTGTCCTTGGAATGTACACTCCGCCCACCTTTCCCACAGCTGAAGCCATTTTAATGGACTTACTTTGAGAGAACAATATGTTGTTGAGAATATCCAGATGGTGTACATGACTGAACCCCTTTAAGGCCTCTATATAAACATTAACATTCTGTTGGAGAGGTAGAGAGATCTACTCCTCTTGTGACTGCCTAACGCAAGCCTCCTAGGTAAGTTCCCTGTTTATTAAATTTGTCAGCTAGCAATCTGGAGGGGTCTGCCTCTTTCTTCCATCTCTTCTTACCTTATGTATTTGGGGACCAGTGTGCCAACCAACAACCAGACTTGAGAGAAAAAGGTTGCAGGGTCTTGAAAAGACTACCTGTGTTTAATTGAAATAATAATTTAGCAGTCATCACTTTCTCTTTTAAATTTTCAGGCAAAATTTTTGTCATTAGTTAGGTGGTATTCTAATGGTTCTTTCTTTCAACAAGTAGGAATGTATCAAAGCAAGAGGGCTGACTTTTTCAGTGCAGTGTCCTTTCATCAACCCAGCTATTATCTTCTTTAGTTTTATTTAACTCTTCTTTATTCAATAAAGATATGGCCTAACTAATGAAACTCACAACTATAAAAGGCTGAGCTAGCACTTGTTAAGCTCTCTAAGGTTCCAAGCATTTTCCCAAATACCTACAAACACCATCCCAGTTAATTTTCTCAGTGGTCTATTGTCTTTATTTCCCAGATGAGGAATGTAAATAATGGAACTCCTGTCGACCTTAGAAGATTAAGCAAGAAATTTACTTTCAGAATTTCCTTCCCTGACACATCATGAACCTTGTCTCAGAAATAAAGTGGAAACACCTTTTACATGGTGCCACAAACAAAGAACATGAATACTTCTCAGGTTTATATATATAAGGCAGTTCCCATCCTGAACCACATACTTTATTTCATAGAGAAAGACTTGACCATGCTCTTCTCCCAGTTAAATAATTGTCAGCTCATGTGTTCTTTGGGATAAATAAAGCAATGAGAAATCTTGCTATATTTTGTCCCTTGTGCTATTATAGTTATGGTTGACCAGGCTTACGGCTCTTATGCTTCATGATCTTCAGTAAAGCCTTCCAACATCCCATGAACTTCTTGGGGGTAGAGACAAAGGCTTATTAAGTTATATCCCCCTATCTCATAGTTTAATGTCTGGCACATACCCTATATATCATAAATTTCTGGCAAAATGAGCTTGATTCTATAAAACTTCCACTACCTGACTTGAGTGCTTAAAATTACTTAACATATGGCATTACATTTAATTTTATAGTAAAATATAAGGCTTCAAGGGAATTATTATCAGGAAAATCACATGATATAGATATATTTAAAGATAAATATATAGATATAGATAAAGATGTATTTTATCTTTAAGGAGAGGTAGAGAGCTCCCAATGGCAAGGGACACACACAGGCTGTCAAGGTAACATTTTATTTTTTGACTTGTGTAGTAGGTACATAACTACTCAATTGTTTATTATTCCTTAGATTTTTGCAAGCATTTTTCCGTATGCTTTACACACTTTATGAAATATAGCATATGTGTATAAAAGTGCATGCAACAAATAGAAAAGTGCTTGCAAAATTTAAGGCAAATTACAAACCAAACATTTGTTGACTACCAAACCAATTGTGTTATCACCAAGCTAACAAGAAAAAAATTTAAAAGTTGACTTAAATGAAATGCTCCTGGGTAAAGTAATAATGTGACTTAAATTTCTTTGTTACTGTGCATGATATTTTCTTGTGAACACAAGGGAAGGAGGAGCTCTGTGAAGATGGAGAAAGGACATCAATAGTGAAATTGAAGGATGAGACAAAATAGTCTCAATACATAGGTCTAGGGAGCAGATTTTCTTTTCATATGAGACAGGAGACATATGTTCACTGTTTATCAGGATGGATGCTCTGTCCTCATAGTGGAAAAAGAGAAATCAAAGTCAAATTTGGGGGGAAGGAGAGATGATGTTAGATGAGGGTGTTGGTAGATCTATTGATTACAGTGCCAAACCATAGATCTCCCAGATTAAGGTTATGATGCTTAAATGAAGCTATAGTATTACTTCAATAAAGGAGAAGAAAGGAGGCTAAGTCTTGGAAGGTGTCACATAAGAATTATTGATATATTGATCACCTTAAAAGGTTACTACATTTATAAATCAAACGTGATATACACTATGGATCAGAGGATTGCTGAATGGCATTATAAAATGACATCAATTTACTATGGTGCCTTGACATTTATCTCTTTGTTCTGTATGAATTATTTTACATGACAGACTGTGATTGTGGAGGTCTGACCATTGAAGTGACCAAGGTAAACAGTTGTCCTGCAGAAATAAAATCTCTACCCCTGTTTGCTGAATGAGCCTTTCTTGGAAGGTGACACTCCTTAATGGGATGTATTCCACTTGGAAAGATAATGATTACACACTTTTCACCAGTGGAGCAAGACCCATGTTTGGGGATAACACTATCTCCAAAGTAGAATCTGTTCCAAGTTCCATGTTTAAATTCAGAAAGCCAATGAAATGAAAACATGAAATTAACTCGATTACAGCAGAAAGCATTCCAGAATGAGACCTTTTATTCTCTTGGTCTGTCTTAATGGAGAATCAAATGTGATTTGTGTTGTGTGGGGATGATTACTGAATGGGTAATTATTCTAAAATATCTCTTTTCAAATCCTTTGCACAGCAATCAAGGGAGAATATGCAAGGTTAGGCATTATATTACCAGAGTTATCAGCAGCATATAATTTCTTAATTATGCATAAAAATGAATAACAACTACCTGCTGAATGAGTTCCTGAATTTTCTTTTTGAAATAAAGTCTGGAGTACTACACATGGACCTCTGGGCCTTATTAGAGAACCTGTGGTTTAAAAGACATAAGCAAAGGTTCCTTCTTTCTAGTATCTATGGAACTGAACCTCAGTTTCATTGCCAGTACCATGAAAATAATGGGAATAATAAATGAGAAACATTTTTCTTCTCAGGGTTGATTGATAAGACATTAAGTCATATCTCAAGCTGCTTGTTGTGATTTCTTACACATAATACAAGACACTCACTAAATGGTAGCTTTTATTCTGGCCATTATTATTAGTATCATCAGCCTTAATATTACTATTACTTCTTGTTTTTAAATTTTATTAAATTTACTGGGTTGGCATTGGCTAATAAAATTATATAGGTTTTAAGTATATAATTCTATAGTACATCATATGCATATTGTATTGTGTATTCACCATCAACAGTCAAGTCTTCTTCCATTACCATATATTAGAACCCATTTACCCTTTTTTACCTCCCCCATTCCTCTTTTTCTCTGGTAACCACCATACTGTTGTCTGCATCTGTGAGTGTTTTTTTTGTTTGTTTGTCTTGTGTGTTCATTTGTTGCTTTCAGTTTTATATCCTGCATAAGAATGAAATCTTACAATTCTTGTCTGTCTGACTTATTTTCCTTAGCATGACATTTGCAGGATTTATCCATGTTTTCACAAATGGGAGTGTTTCATCTTTTCTGATGGTTGAATAGTATTTTATTGTATGTATGCACCCTATCTTTATCCAATCATCCACTGAAGTCAATTATCTCATCTAATAAAGACCTCTATAACAAACCAGCTGATATTATACTAAATAATGAAAAACTGAAAGGTTTTTCCTGTAAGAACAAGAAAAAGACAAGAATGATCATTCGTATCATTGCTATTAATCACAGTACTTCAAGTCCTAGCCAGAGCATTTGAGCAAGAGAAAAAATAAGCAGCATCAAAATTGGGAATGAAGAAGTAAAATTGTCATGTTTTGAAGATATGTTTCTTTATATAGGAAACCTAAGGCCTCCACCAAAAAGCTATTAGAAATAATAACAAATACTGTAAAGTTCCAGGATATAAAATCATTGTGCAATAATCCATTGCATTCTTATATACTAATAATAAAATTTGAGAAAAATAAATAAAAAGAAAAGAATTTTTTTGCAATTGAAACAAAAAGAATAAAATGCCTTGAAATAAACTTAACAAAGGATGTCAAAAACCTATACAATGAAAACTAGAAGACAATATTAAAAAAAATTGAAGAAGGCACAAAGAAATGGAAAGATATTCTTTATTTATGGATTTGAAGGATTAACACAGTTTTAATGTTCATATTACTCAAAGAAATATATAGAATTAATGCAGTCCCCATAAAATCCCAATGGCATTTTTTAAAGATATAGAATAAAAATCATCAGTTTGGTATGGAAGGACAGAAAACCTCCAAATAGCCAAATCAATCCTTAGAAAAAACAACAAGACCATAGACAGATATCACACTTCCTGACTTCAAATTATATGACAAAGAGACAATAATCAAAACAGCATGGTATCAGAAGTAGAAGAAGGGCAGATACAGAAACCAATAAAATAGAATGGAAAATCCAGAAATAAACACACATATATATGAACAAATAATTTTTGACAAAGATGCTTGCAAAAACATACAAGCAGGAAAGAAAACCTCTTCTATAAATGATACTACTACTTTTTATACTACTAGCTTTGATGAAAGCCACACACAATTCAGGTAGAAATATATTTAATTGAAATGAGTGTCAGTTGGATATTTCATTTTAGAATTAAATTCTGGACACAGAGGTGAACTCTAACATGGGTCATTAAGGTGAAGCATTTCAAAGAATAACATAAGAGCTTCCCTGTGTTTGTTTCTATGTATTAAGTAGAGCTGCTATGACTCCAGGTCTTGGTAGCATGGTCGAATGTAGTAAGTGTTCTGAGACAAAGAAACATCACCCAAATGAAAGAACAGATCAAAACTCCAAAAAGGAAATAAACAAAATGGAGATAAGCAATCTATCAGATAGAGTTGAAAACACTGGTTATAAGGATGCTCAAGGACCTCAACAGATGAAAAAATTGTCAGAAGTTAAGGATACACTAATTGAAATAAAGAATAATTTACAGGGAAACAGCAGTAGTGTGGATAAAGCTGAGAATCAGATAAATGATTTGGAGCATAAGAAAGCACAATACAACCAATCAGAACAACAAGAAAAAAGAATCCAAAAAAATAAGGATATTGTGAAGACCCTCTGGGACATCTTCAAGCATTCTGACATTCACATCATAGCTGTGCCAGAAGAAGAGAAAGAGCAAGAAACTGGAAATCTACTTCAAAAAATAATAAGAAAAAACTTCCCTAATTTAATGAAGGAAATAGACATACACACCCAGAAAGTACAGATACTCCCAAACAAGATGGATGCAAAGAGATCTACTTTAAGACACATCATAAATAAAATGCCAAAGGTTAAAGATAAAGAAAGAATCTTAAAGGCAGCAAGAGAAAAGTAGTTAGTTACCTATAGGGAAGGTCTCATAGTACTGTCAGCTGATTTCTTAAAAGAAACTTTACAGGCTAGAGCAGATTGGCAAGAAATGTTCAAAGTCATGAAAAGCAGAGACCTACAACCAAGATTGATCTACACAGCAAACCTATCATTTAGAACCAAAGGTCAAATAAAGAGCTTCCCAGACAAGAAAAAACTAAAGGAGTTCATCATCACCAAACCATTTTTATAAAAAGATTTTATTTACTTATTTTTAGAAAGAAAAAGGGAGGGCAAAGAGAGGGAGAGAAACATCAATGTCTGGTTGCCTCTCAAGCACCCACTACTGGGGACCTAGCCCGTAACCTAGGGGTGTACTCTGACTAAGGACTGAACTAGCTACCCTTTTCTTTTTCAGGCAGGCGCTCAATTCATTGCACCACACTAGCCAGGGACACCAAACCATTATTATATGAAATGTTAGAGGGACTTATTTAAGAAAAAGAAAACCAAAACTATGAATAATAAAATGACAATAAATATATATTTATCAAAATTGAATCTAAAAAACAACTAAGCAAACAAGAACATAGACAAAATCATGGATATGGAGAGTGTTTTGATGGTTGCCAGATTTGAAGGGGGTTTGGGGGAATGGGTGAAAAGGTGGAGGGGTTAAGAAGTACAAATAGGTAGTTACAGAATAGCCATCAGGGTGCAAAGTATAGTATAGAAAATGAAGTAGCTAAAGAACTTATATGCATAACCCATGGACATAAACACAGGTGGGTAGATTGCCTAAGGGAGTGGGGGGTGCTGGGTGGAGGGGGGCAAAAGGGGAAAATTGTGACAACTGTAATAGCATAATCAAAAAATATAATTAAAAACACTTTCCAACATTTATTATGACTAGTAGTCATACTTTTTAAACTCTAAAATGCTCTTCTGGAGCATTACATAGCTGAGAGTGACTGATTGAGGTTTAGAAGAAAATTGAGGTTCCCCACTCAGATTTTGAAATACACTTCTTCAGTTAGCTCCACTAGTGACTTTGACTACTTCTGCCATGATCTCTCTTCTAGTCTGAACCTTTATAATATCTGTAATACTTTTATAATGCTTGTTACATAAACTACAAGTTAGTATTTGATCAAATGTAATTGTATAATACTTAGGATCTCTCTTATATGTGGAATTCCCTTACACACACATACACACACAAACCCTAAGGTCATAGACACAGAGAACAGATTGGTGGTTTCCAGATTATGGTATTGGGGGTGGGGAGAATAAAAAAGGATAGGGATCTGTCACAAAAATGAGAGATTTTCCAAAGAAGATCTCTCATTTGACTTGAGCTAAACTGTTTTTCTGATGTCTTTTAGAGTGGCATGTGCTAATTGATTGTGGCAACCTTAAAATGAATTAACATATTTACTTACAAATTCCAACTCTGCATCCTCTACATTTGGGGGGAAAAGATGTATATTTTTGATCTTTTATAAAGACTTGTCAAGAAAAAACTGAATTGTTGTGAATTGTTCCTCTTTAATTTCTTCTCACAGTAAAAAGCAGACTTTACTCCTTTGCCTTCTTTCTTAGTTGTTTCTACAGGGCCAGCAAGCTGCTTGGAGATGTTATACTCTCTCTCAGTGGCATGGCCATGCAGATATTTGGAGTCAGATTTTATGAAGAGTGACACGGCAGAGAGATTATCTACAAGTTCTTATCATTATGTTTTATTGGTGGAGGGGAGTGGAATCTAATAAAAAAAGTTTTGTATAGTGAAGATGACACAGGCTAGAACACATTTTTAACTACTTACGTGATGTCTCCTGTATGCTTACTCATCCCAGCAGGCTGCATGAAGCTAGTGTGGACACACTGACAGCTTTTGTACCTCCAAGCTGAGAGTCTAGTTTTCCATGCTAAATTCCCAGTGTTTGAGGCCACCAAGTTATTGAAAAGGTGCCTCTATTTATGATTTGCAAAAGTAGCCATACTGTCTGTCCTCCATGGAAGAATGCCATTATATCTCAGGTAGCTTGTAATGAACTATAGTTTAAAAAAGAACAAAGGGAGCAAACCTGAGAATGGGGTGTGTTAGCATTGTCCACAGCATTATCGATGATTAACTAAAGATTTCTTATGAAAATACTGTTGAATCCTGAGTGATTGTCCACATAATTGTTTTTGACAACCAGAGAATCATTCTTCACAATAACAGAGTTTCAGATTGTATGTCACTCTAAAGCACATGAAATATTAATTAATTAATATTAGGAAAAGAGTAGACATTTAACAACATATAAGAGAAAATCATGCTTAGAAAATTGGATTTCAATATAATGAATTATTGTATAGATACTTTACACAAATATAAATGAACTAGGATATAGTTTAGAAATACTGAACTCCAATATCAATTACTCTGAGTATCAGCGGATGAGAGATGACAATTTATTGCACTTTTACGCCTTCAGAGTGAAGAGACAATTTACATTCTACCCTGTATGCTATATGGTTTAAAATTATGGTTTAAATCTGAAAGTGGTGCTTTTGAGACTTCAAACATATAACATCTGAAGATGAAGAAAACATTGGAAAACCAATGACTCTTGTACATTTATTTCATTCTAAGTTTCTGCAGCCCTCTTATGCCTGAAAGAAAGAAAATAGTTTTGAAATTAGATGCTTCATACAACTCTCCTCAAAGTGGAAGTTCAAAATTTTTGAGGCTGTTTAATAACATTTTTCAGTAGTATTGGGAAAGCCATTTGTTCATTTGTTTCAGATGCAGTAATCTGGCCCACATTTTTCTATCAATTTTCTCCTGTTTTGACATTGTCTTGTGTAAGTCAAGGTCAAAATAAAGGGCAAAGTAATCCTTTGTATCTATTGCAACTCTGCAAATTGAAGGTAGTTGGAAATATATTGTTTCTGAGTGCTACAAAAGAACTTACATGAACATCCACTCTCATACCCACTGAAAGAGAAAGTTAGATATGTGAGTTCCTGATGCAAACTGTGTGGGTACAATGACCCCAACCCCTCAGATTAATGTCTATCTTTCATTTCGAGGTCAAATCAAGAAGGATTGCAAAAATTCATTGTTTCAACTTTTTGCAAGGTCTCTAGAGCTATGAGGAATCAGGGAGTACCCAATATTTTGGAGACTTTGGCTTTGTCCAATAAATTTGTCCAATAGATGTCCCCAGTACAAAAAGGGCCTTCTGTGAGACATTCATGATAGAATATTTCAACAAAGATTGAGTCATAATGATAAGTGCAGGTCTCTTTTCCACATAATAGCACACACATATGATCATAATGCTTCAAACCTTTGGAAGAATGTTCATAACTTTGCATATAATTTTGGAGTGGGACATATGTGTGATGGTACTTTATGTGCCTCTTTATTTGCAAAGAGTTTATATTCTTGATATGAGAACAGTTTTCTAATGATACTTTCCTATATTCTGACATGGACAAGATATACAGAAAGTCAGGTGAATACCCATGAGAAATGTCATTTTCTGTTGGTATCACACCACTTGTGTTTCTTCTGTCCTTTCTCTTTCTTTTTGCTTTTCATCCTCTTCTTGGCTATAGGAACTCCAATTTCCATCTATGATATTCCCTTAACTTGATTTGAGTTCTTGTTTCTCAAGTGGCCCCATTACCAATCAAGGATAGAAGCCTTGGGGAGTACAGCAGGGGAGAGGAGGAGGAAAGGAGGCTATGACAAAAAGCACGCACAAAGACATGGGGTACACAGACATGAGACATGGAGTGGAGCACACAGGCATGGAGTACACAGATGTAGGACACCCAGACATGGGTCATATTGTAGCCCTAGTGCTTACTACCTGTGTGACCTTGGTGAGTAGTTTGATCAACAGATATCTCCATTGCCTTTCATAGGATCTGAGGATAATAATGCCTTTTCACTATAAACTCCAAAGGAGGTAATGACTGTGAAAACTCAAAGTAGTCAGTGTTTGACTTAGTAAGGACTCTTATTTAATCTCCATTTTTTTTCCTTCCCTCTTTCTCCTGCCATTGTGTCATTCCAGCCTTCAGTCCCAGAACTGGGTTCAAGAAACAACTCAAAATTTCCTACTTCTAACCAGAAAATCTACTACCTTTTGGTTACATAAGACATTATTTTTTACACCCCTCTGATAATCTGTTTTCTCAGTGCCTCTTAGGGAAGAATAAGGGAAAGAAATGGAGAAATAGAAGAGAATAATCACTCCACATTTATTTCTCCAATGTAAAAGCTAATGGTTTTACACATTAGAAATTGTTTTTTGTTTCAATTACCACACAAACAATAACATACTGTTAATGATACTATTGCAATTGACTATATCACTATCATTGTTTTTAGGATTTTGTGAGCAATTACTTTGTGTCAGACACTATATCCAGCACTTGTACAAAAGCAATGCTGAATGTCTCCTTCACCATTGTTGCCTCCATTGTTGACATAAGAAAATGAAAGCTGAGCTCATGAAGAAAGAAATATAAGAGAAAGTCTATAAAATTATCATTGATTCATAAGAGGGCATAACTCTGGTCAGATCAATAGGTGGTGGCTACAGATGGAAGGTAGGTGAGTTGTATCTCTCAGAAGGAAAGGGTCATCTGAGCAGAGTCTCAAGCATTGCTCCAAGCCCAAGCCCTCTCACTTGCACTCAGATGTTCCATCTGCACTATGCCAGTCCTTTGAATCATCACTATTGGCCCAGAACTTGGAGCATCCCTGTGCCTAGCATGTGGCTAAGGAGAACAAGTAGGAAACCTAAATGACTTAATCACAAAGGTCAGGAGGGGAAATGAATAATTCAATCCCTTGATATGGTTAGTATCTCAGGGATATCATGGCATTTATAAATGTTGTTTATAAAAAAATAGGTACAGATTTGCAAACAGCAAACTTGCAGGCAGCCTGTTAAATATGATATTTGAGAACTGTGTGTTCTTCTGATTTTTTTTGTTTGTTTTTTTGGAGATACAAAACCTTTTTAAAAAAATATTTACTTGTGTAATTTGGCACTGTAAAAGAAGTGGACACTGAAAGCATGAATTGTTCTGCCTATCTGGAGGCCATATGGTAGCAGAGACCATACCTTTGCAGTATCAACCACAGAGCTTAGTAATATAGTTTTATTGGTTGTTGATAATTTAAAACAGAATTTTCAAATTTTAGCATGCATCAGAATCACCTAAGAAGCTCATGAAAATGGATTTTGGGTCCTCCTCCTAGAGATGGCAATGTGTATGTCAAAGATGTAGCTAACTTCCTGCATTTTTTAGCCCCTCACCCCTGAGGATATGTTCATTGATTTTAGAGAAAGAAGAAGGAAGAGCAAGTGAGAGAGAGAAACATTGATGTGAGAGAGAAATATCAATTGTTTGCCTCCTGTATATGCCCTAACTGAGGATTGAACCCACAACCTAGGTGTGTGGCCAGACTGGGATTGAGCCATCAACCTTTTGGTGTACAGGATGACATTCCAACCAACCGAGCACCTGGACAGTGCACATTCTGAATTTTCAAGGATCCCTCAGATAATGCTGATGTTGCTGGCCTTTGGATTCTGCTTGCAGTAACACTGCCATAGAATATGCCCACAATCTGCAATTTTCATCATCACTTTGTTCTAAAAGACCCTAGTCTCAGTTACACTATATTATTTGGACAGAGACCGGATTGCATTTCACACCCACCACTCATGCACTTCAGGTCTCAGTATGAGTCTTGGGCATTTTTTAGATGCCTGTTATTCTTAGAGCCCTAAGCCAATATGGCCTGAGATGCAGGTGCACTGGAGGCCTCTGAACCAGCTCACTCTACAACCTTGGGAGTAAGAGAGAAGGCAGTGTATCTGAAATACAGAATCATGAAAGTGTTTTTGCATGGACACAAAGGTATCAAATTACAGGCCTACTTTGTCTCACACAATATAGTTTCATTCTGGTTTATAAGGTTAGTCATACATGCTGTGGGAAGGAAGATGACACATGGCTAAATTAAAGCTGTGTATGATGCAGAAATCTTTCAGATCTGGCTTGAAATTCAATCATATCCTAACTGATTCACAGCCTCATTTTGGGCTTGGCTGTGGCTGCTCATTAAACATATTGAAGCATTTATGAAACAGGTGAGGCAAGGTAAGGGAAAAAGGATATAGAGGTACCCAGATAAGCTGTGGGTTAATACTTTGGGTTCTCTTAACCTCTGTATCCTTATCTAAAATATAGCAACATAAATGATATTAAAGTCACAGAGTTCTTGTAAGGATTTTATATAAGCATGTAGAAAACATGCAAGTATAACCTCTAGAACATAATAATATTCAATTAATATTACTTTTCTTTTCTTATTTTTCTTAATTTCTCCTGCCTACAAAGTTGAGAGAGTATGGAGGCTAGAGAAAGAAAATAAATATTAGATTCTTAGAAACTGCAAAATGGTTGGTTCCCTGGCACATAACTGAATTAAATTTATTCTATTTTTTCTATAGGTTAATGGAACTCCAAGGACTAGCCTAGAAACCTAACAGTCATTAGTGACAGAAAAATATATAAAATGGCATCATACCTTCAAAGTAGAAGACACTTCTTGGGGGGGATGTGGTAGTGGGAAAATGGAGGCAACTGTATTTGAACTACAATAAAAATGATTTTAAAAAGATAGCAGGTGGAATGTGGATGGCAAATATGTATATAAAGTCTTTAGGGTTTGACAATGGAACATAGTAGCACCTAAAAATCCATATTAAGGTGCAAACTATATGTAATCGAGTGAATAAGTGTCTGACATAGTACTGTATATGGAAAGGGAATGAACCAGGGCCTAGATTTTAATTCCAGCTCTGCCTTTAATCAGGCTTGTGACTTTGGGAAAGTCATTTAACCTCCTTCTACATGTGCACATGCATATACACACATATACACAAACATACATTCCAAAACCAGCTACAGGGAGCGTTTTCACCCAGGAATACCATGCTTTGTTCATAGTCATCAAGAGTATACTTTGAGTGCTAAGTATTCCTATGCACAGAAGCATTTACGAAATGAAAATTTGGGGAAATAAAGTTTTGTTATTAGGATGCTAACTTTTATGACTGTGGGCAGCAACTCTGAAGACAAAACTTTGCAGAAAATCTTCACAAACTCCCTGATTCCTTGGCTTTTATGTTCATGGCAGATCATTAGCAGCAAGGTAAGTCACTGGGCTCTTCCTGGAGGTCAGAACCCCACTCTATTAGTACCTTGAAACTGGACCTATATACCCCACTATTGGCACACTGCCTGCCATGTAGTAAGAACTCAGTCAACATTTGTAGGCTAGTGAGAAGATGGATGAATGGCAAATAATTCAAGTAATCTAGCTTCAAGAAGGTTGTCCCAGAGAGCCCATACAAATCAAAACGTGAAAATTTCTACCTTTCCTGATTCTATATAGACACTACCCCAATTTTTGCCAGTGCCTGAAGGATAATTACAATAATCATTTATGTCTCCATGTAGAAATAAGGTATAACATTCATACTCTCCCAGGGTGAGTTACCACACATCATTTGGAAAGAATAATATGGAAAATTAGCAGCTCCACCATAATGCTAATAAGAAATATTGGCAAAGGATTTGAAGCAATGGAAAAAATATGTTTTCTATCATAATCAATTAAAAGTATGTAGCAGAAGGCCATGCATGGAACCACACTCCACATCAAGCAGCACTTTCACCATACTTTACTTCAAAAATTTTTCTCCTTTATTTATTCAGCTATTTTGTCTCAAAACATAGGCTTTGAGACAAATTATGTGCATCATATTATGATAAATAAGTGATAATAAATAAACATAAGATATTTTCTCCCTACAAGAACTTTACAGTCAGCTGGGGACATAGACATGTGCACACACGTCTACACACAGAGGGTCTGATGGTGCCCATGCTAGGCAGAAAGAGGCCTAATAACTAAGATTTTTGAAATGTGCAAGTAAAAGTAACAAGCTAGGATAGTGGGTAGTAGAAGCTTGGAGAAGTAAATAAACATATTATAATGGAAAGATCAAAGTTGAGGTAGAATATACATGAATATGTGCAGGGTCAAGTCAGCCCAAGAGTCATAATGTGGAGAAGGTCAAGGACCATCCACAAGGACCATGTGGCATTTACGGTAGCTGCTAGGTACAGTAAAAAAAAGCATTAGTTTTGGAGTCTAAAAAGGTACATAAGAAATCCAGCTTTGCCACATACCACCAAATGACTAACCTTGAATCCAATCTATATTCCAATTAAAAAATAGTTTGATAGGTATGTATCTCAGAGGGATCTTCAGAAAACCAATGTGGTAACATATAAAGTAAAAAGCATATTGTTAGCACACAGAGTAGGGCCAAATTTTGTCACACTCTAGTGCATAAATGACGCTTATGAATAAATGGAAGCTAAATTGAAGGCACAGTCTGAGATTTGGCTGAGGTGTTTGAACCAGTGTTGACAATGTTGAGCCAATGAGGTTACCCATCTCTAAGACTTCTGTAAGACAGTTAATCAGGGAGCCAAATAATCCTAATATCCATTTTTACCCTGTTTCCACACAATGTGCTTAGCTTCCATTTGAATATTAACCTGCCCAGTGTGGAGAACTAAATCAGATAATTCAGCCCTTGTTATTTTTATTTTTGGACCAGTTCATTTTGGCTGGTGATACTGAGGAAAATAAGCAAATAACTGCCAACTCTCCACTTAGCTTGGTGAAAATATACACACAGATCCTAGCTGTGAATAAGGGGAAGTCTAGGAAGAGGGATATTGTTAAAAGATGAGAAAATTTCTAGGAGAAGAGGCAGGAGTTCTCTTGGGATGTCTTATTCTTGGAGAACTTCCCACATGCACATTCAGAAAAATGTGCACATCTGTCTGTGCTTCCTATTTGTCACTGGGTTATTATCTGCAAGTTTCTTGGATTCAGTTCCACTTATACCTTTTAAATGACTTCTGACCCTGGCTCACAATTTCATTTACCATTTAATAATAATAACATTTACCAATGAAGGTATTTTGTTTTACAGTTTACAAAGCATTTTTACTTACTTATTCACTTGAGTTGCCTAAGAGCCTAATACTGTTTTTACTTTACATATGAGGAAAGAGTTTTAGTAGGAATTGGGGAAAAAGAGAAGGAAAAATATAAATTAAGAGTGGGAAGAGGAAGGTAGCCTCCTAGTGAAGGAGGCCATGGGAAGTCAGAAAGTCTAATGGGGGGCTGAATCTCTATGACCATGAATTGTGTGGTTGGTTCTGAACACAGTGTTTACTCCTTCTTCCTTGACAGCTGCAATCAAACCTCAAAGTGTTCACGCACCCTGACCACTGTGGCTCAGTTGGTTGGATATCATCTTGCAAAACAAAAGTCCCTAGTAATTCCCTGTTGGGGCACATGCCTGGGTGCGGGTTCAAGTCCCTAGTGAGGGTGCATACAAGAAGACGATTGATGTTTCTCTCTCACAGTGATGTTTATGTCCCTCTCTTTATCCTGTGCTTTCCCCTGTCTCTAAAAATAAAATAAATAAAGTCTTTACAAAAATATGTTTATGTAATGTTGGCTTAGCTAGCAAATGGCTGAGTCATGGGTCTTATATCATACCATGTCCCTGACTCACCAGGCCTGGGATCTTACCCATCTTCACCAAAGCATGTCCTTGGGTGTTAAAGGGGTAAGGGATATGGAGGTACATTAAAAAAAATTAATCATAAAAAAACTCTGTACAAAAAGCAAGTGCAGGGAGCAGTGATGGGGAAAAAAGTCAGGCACTTGTCAGATGCTAATCTATTGCTGCTTAAATATACATTCCTTGAACAAATGTGTTGTGATATACACTCTAGTCCTTGACAACACTATGTCCATTCACATGGACTTGTTTCTTGAATTCCTGTCTTCTTATATCTTTAAAATGTTTAACAAACTACTTATCCTGTAAACACCAAAGGTATACATATTCTGGGAAAATGCTGACTGAGAATGATATAAAGCATGTATGTATATAAAGCATTGTTTTTGCATTAGTTTTCCAAGCATATATTTATTTTTAAGTCCACATTTTTCATTCAGAATGTTTACTGAAGATGAGCATCTTGTCCCTCTGAATCCTCAATTTACTTTTGTCTTCTAGTTACAAAATAAAACTTAGGACAAATAGGGGAGCAGTCCTATAGATATTTGTGGCAGAATTGGTGTATGTATTCACATCTGTCTGATCAGGCTGCCATAACAAAAATACCAAAGACTGAATGGCTTTGGCTTAAAAAACAAAAATTTATGTTCTCACAGTTCTAGAGGTTCAAAGTCCAAGATCAAGGTGCCAGCAAGACTGATCTCTGGTGAGACTTCTCTTGTGACTTGCAGGTGGCTATCTTCTTGCTGTGTCATCTCATGTATATGAGTGGAGAGGGATGAGTGGTGTCTCTTCCTCTTCCAATGGGAACACCAGTTCTATAGGATCAGGGCCCTACCCTTATACCTTATTTAACCTGAATTACCCCTTTAAAGATCCCATCTCCAAATATAATCACATTGGGGAAAAAGCCTTCTACATGTGAATTTGGGGTGAAGGAACACAATTCAGTCCATAACAATATCTTAAGACAATAGCACAACCCACAGCCAATATTTCCTGAATATTCCATCTCAAAGCATCCCAACCCAAGTGGCCCTTTGCCTTTTCCTCTTCCTACCATTCTTCACCTGAGCTTCTCACTGAACTCTATTTCTTCTTCTGAGATTTTTACCCACATTTTAAATCTGACATATCCCATGAATAGCTGTAACTTTGTGGCAACCTAAGGAACCATCCTGGAGTGAAGTAAGAAAGACCTGATCACCAGAAGAAAACACAAGGACTTCAAAGCTCTCATGTTGGGGGTTTGGGTATTTATTTATTTATCTTCCTCCTTTATTATGAGAAAAAAAGAGAGAGAGTTGAAGGCAAGATGGGGTCATTGGCTATGCAATGAGACTTGGTGGGAAATGGACCCAGACACTGGGGAGGGAGTGGGTAGAAGGTGCTAGCTTGTAATTGAAGTATCTGAGGGTATGAGGAGAGCTTCATTTCAGTATGTGGTCTGGAGGCCAGAATCTAACTCAGAGCCAGTCAGACAGGACAACAAGGTTGTCAGTAAAAGGGTGGGGAAGCCAGATGAGCAAAAACATTTCTTTCGGGGGAGAAAAGAAATGAGTTCATAGTCCTGAGGGTGGCCAGGGACTCAGTCAAGAGCAGCAATATGCCAATAAGTAACTACAAATACTGTCTGCTGCTGCCTTTTGCTCTTATTAACATTTGTGTCATTCCAAGTCCAGAGAATATCCTTAAGAATGTATGTAATACGTTCACAAACGTAATTATCTATTGTCCAGCTTGCACTACCATTAGACAAAGAAACTAAAGAAATAACATGCTCTAATTTTTTTTGTCTTTTTGTGGTGATATGGATTACTGAACTAAAAATCACCCTTTCTTCATTTAACTATTGAGTAATAAAAAGAATGTTGACTTTAGGTGGATGGAAAAAATTGGGAGAAAATAATTCCAGAAACATCTAGTATTTATTCACCTATGTGTGCTTGCCCCAATTCTACCACATTGTAGTGATCAGGGTGCCTTGAAACCCTCTTTAAAATGTCAGCATTTATTATTTAGGATCTTTTCTAAAGTGCATTACTCTATTTTAGGCAAATAATGAAATCTTTGATCATTTATTTACCCATGGAGTTCCAGAATCAATCCTCGTGAACGCCAATTTTTGTATAATATTATGACGATAAATAAAAGAAATGCAGGGTTCAGGCTGCAAGTGCATGCCTGATCAGGCACAGAGATTTGTTTTGTTTGTTTTTGTACAAAGTCCTTTGTATGGTTTTATTTTACTTTGGATATATTTGGGATTCATTTTCCAAAGCAAAGGACAACAAATTTTGGGGGAGAGCTCTGGATTTCTAGCTAAGGAAGTTTTCATTATGTTATGTCACTTGGGTATACTTTTCTAGCAACTCCTCACCACTTCATGTAGTTAGGGCTCCTCCTACCCCTTATGCTCTCAGTTGGTCTCCTTTGCTCTATGATCCAGTCTCCTTGACCTCTCAATACTGGAGTCTCCCAAGGCTCACTCCCAGTACACCTTTGATGTTAATACTTCTTATTTAATTTCATCCAGTCCTTTTGCTTGTTGATGGTTCTCAAAATTAGACCCCCCGTCCCCACTTCCCCTTCTCCCAACTTACGCTAATTTTTCCAACTGCCTATTTAGTGTATCCACTTTGAGAGAGAAAAAAGAATCTCAAACAAAACAGCCAAAATTAAATTATGGATTTCCCCTTAAATCTGTTTCTCCTACAGTCTTTTTCCATAATAGTAAATGCCAAGTTCATTTCTTCAGTTGTTTAGGTAAAACTCTCAGAGTCATTTGACTTTCTCTGACACCTCACATCTAGTCCATCAGAAAAAAACATGTTGTCTTAGTTACAGGATTTATCTAGACTTTCAACACTGGTGCCCTTCACTGCTGTGAGACAAGTTTGTTCCATCAGCAGCAATAGATCTGTAACTCTCCCTGCTTTTCTCTGCTCTAGACCCTTAGAGTCTTCGCACAAAAGACAGTGGCTCCTTTAAAATACAAGTTATATCATGCCATATTCTATCTTAAATCCTCCACTGACTTCTCAACTTACTTGAAATAAAATCTTATGAAACTCTGAATCTAGCCCTTTGTTACCTTTCTGAATTAACTCCTACCACATTCCTCATAACTTATTCCAGTGCAGCCCAGCTGTCTTCATTGCTGTTCTTAATATGGCTGTGCTTCAATGCCTTTGCACATATTGTTAGCACTCCCTACAATTTCTTCCTCCAAGAATGTGCCTTGTTCCTTCAGGTCACTTAAGCCTCTGCTCAAATGTCACCTTATCAGAAACATCTCTGATCAATCTTTCTAAAGTAGATTCATTATCCCTTCCCTCTCCATTCCTTCCTTGTTTTATTGTAGCACATAGGCCTTACTTCTACCTGATTAATACCTCCTTTTTACCTATTGTTTGTCTACCTCCCCCCATTAAGGTGTCAGATCCCTGAGAATAGTCATTGTGCATGTTTATTTGATAACAGATTTCCAGTGCCTATAGTGCCTGGTTCATTGTAGTTAATCAGAAAACCAGCTTCAGAGAAAGAGTTTATTGTTTTTGTTTTTGTTTTTTGAGCCTTGCTGCTCAAATCGTGGCATCACCAGGGAGCTGCGTTTGTTAGAAATACAGATTTTCAGCGCTCATCTCAAACCTAATAGAACACACTCTTTAGCAAAATCTGTTTATTTGATCCATTTTGTTGGCATTCGGATAGTTGAGATGTGGCTGTGGAGATACCTCTTGTACCCTGGACCAGGTTTGGATTTCAAGGTTGAAAAGGATAGGGCCCAGAATACTGAATTCTAATAAGACTCTTGAGTACCTTGTATGCATGATGGCATGAGAATCACTGCCCTAGAGTCCCCAAATGCAGCCTCTTATTTCCTCAGTGGGAGAATCCCGTCTTACTTGAGCAAGAGGTCAGCTTGCCCAATATATGACATCGAGTGTCTTTCTGTATTGTCTGCCTTCCAGAACTTGTAACTTATAAATGGTTGATAAATGAGAAAAGTGACCACATCAGGGAAACTAATAAGACTGGACACCCTGCTGTCATTTTTGACATAGGAAAGACCCCATCCAGGAGATTCTGCAAGAGAAAATTATTGTTCACAAGATCACGGTACCCTGTCAAGGAGCAGGCTGCCAATCTGAGCCAAAACGAGTGTCCACTGAGAATCACCACAGGCTCAGCCTTCCCGCTGTGCTGATTTGAGGAGACAGATACTAAGTGCAACAGAGCTTAACCTTCACACTGGCAAAAGGGAGACAGTTGCATTTACATTGTGTCTCATTCCTCTCAAGTTGTCTTATAAAGAGTGTTTCCTCTCCTGGTAGCTGCTATAATTAGTATATTGTTATCTTGTCATTGTTCAAATTTGGTTTGCTAAATCATCTGATTTTCCCTGACAGGCTGATTCTGCAAGGTGAGAAAATAACATTTCATATTATCTTAGGCCAGCTTTCCTAAAAGCAAACATGGGCTGAGGATTTGAATACCTGTAATTAACTGGAGAGTGAACTTAGGAGAAAGAGAGTGAGGAAAGTAGGATAGCACAGAGGAAAAGCCAAGCAAAGATAAGGGTTTTTCTGAAACTTAACTCGACCTGATTCTTCAGAGACTCTGGAGCATAGCACACAGGACACCGTAGACTAGATCCCACCTTGAGCCAAAGAGTCTGCTTATTTTTACTCTCTAATCAGTTAACTGCAAGCTGTCCCCAGAAATTGTGTGTAATCTTTTCTCAATGAGGCAACTTCTATAGATCACTGGCAAGTCTCAGGATAGGGAGGGTAGCAGTAAGCTGTAAGCAACCATCATTCACAGCATCTGGGGGATGGGTGCGCCACAGGTAAAAGGTGACTTACAATACTTACTGGTAATTATCCATCTATAGACCCCTAACTAAAGAGTAGTTTTTTCATCTGGATTGGAAATCTGCCCGGTTATTCCAGGTAAAGAAATAAATTCTTCCAATTTTAGATGTTAACACTTTTTATTTACCGTGTGCTATTTCAAATGCACTGTAAATATTAACTCGTTTAATCCTATGACAACCCAGAAATTTAAGTGCTATTGTATGTCCATTTTATTGGTGAAGAAACTAAAGCACTACAAGCTTAGGAAATTTGCCCAAAGTACTCAGGAGAGGCATACCTGAGTTTAGGCAATCTGGCTCCAGACTCCTTGTCTTAACCACTAGGCTATGAGACATCATCTGAATGACTGCCACTTTGACCATAAGCATGGCATCATAAAAACTCACTCAATGTTTGACACATTGCAGGTGCCCATTTGTGTTGGCTAAATGCACTGAATGATTTAAGAGAAAGAATATTGGATAAAAATATGAATCCCTTTGATTTGTATACATTGTCTTTTGCTGCACAAAAAAACATCTGAAACCTTACTGGCTTAAAACAACAAATATTGAGTGCTCAATTCTGTGGATAGCCTGTTCTTGATGGGCTCAGTCTTGCATTGTGTGGTCAGCTGCCAATTATCTAGGTGGATCTACCTTTTGGTTTGGTTGTCTAAAGTTGAAGTGTTGGGAGAAAGTGGGTCATGTTTGTCTCATCATCTCACTGGCTATGCTGAGCTTATTCACCTAGCATATTGAGAGTATATAACAAGGAGAATAAAAACTTGCAAGGGATCTTGAAGCCTAAGCTAAGAATTGGAACATCATTATTTTTTTTGGGCATTCTGTTGCCAAAATGAGTCACAAGGCCACCTCAGATTCAAAGGATAACTGACTTCATATTTTGAATGTGAGGAGCTACAAATTCAAATTGCAAAGAAGCAAGAAAATTGGGAGAACAACTATTACTATTGAGGCTTTTTGCTGTTGTTACTATTTTCAGTGATCTCATTGTGGACCTGCTAGTTACATGTAAATATGAAATGTAAGTCCTTCTTTCATATTTATGGCTTTCTTTTATATATAGAATATGAATAATATTTGATTAAGACACTTATAAACCATATTACTACTGTTAATTGATTTAAAAACAATGCACACATCTGAAATAAGCAGCCTGACTTTGGGTGCCATCTTTTCAATGAAAACATTATAAATATATACACCAGCAGTTCCACAGTCCTACAATAAACCTCTACTTTAATCAAGGATAAAAAGAATAGAATGTTGTACAGTAAGATTTGAGTTTCCTGTCCACCCCTCACTTTCAGACTGACCAATGTCAAAAGATGATTGCATGCATTTGCACATATTGTCTCCCTAAATGGGAATATACTATGCATGTTTTCCTCCACTTTGCTTTTCCTCTTAGCCTTATATTTTGAAAATATTTTCCTATTAACACAAATAGTTTTAAATCATTTTTTTAAAGGAAAGCTGTATAATTGTCTCTCTGAGTCCAGGGATATTCTTAACTCTTTAATATTGTGTTGGTGTTTTCAAGACAAAGTTTGTATGAGACTTTAAATTTTTTTATTTATTGTGGTAAGCACACTTACATAAGATTTACCCTCTTAAAGTTTTAAGTATATAAACAATAATTTGTTGACAATAAGGTACTGTAGATCTTCAGAGCTTATTCATGTTGCTTACTGAAACATATGCCCATTGATTAGTAGCTCCCCAATTCCCCTTGCTTCCAGCATCTGGTAACTACCATTCCGCTCTTTGATTCTATAAATTTGATTAGCTTAGATGCCTTAGATATATAGGTGGAATTATGCACTATTTGTCTCTCTGTGACTGGATTATTTCATTGGCGCAGTGTCCTCCAGGTTCATCCACACTATTGCATGTCACAAAATTTCCTTCTTTTTAAGTCTGAAGAGTGTTCCAGTGTATTTGTGCACCACATTTTTCATTTGTTTATTTGTTGATGGGCATTGAGGTTGTTTCCACATCTTATCTATTGTGAATAGTGTTACAGTAAACACAAGAGTGCTAATATCTCTCTGAGACCCTGATTTTCATTTTTAAAATAAATATCCAGAAGTGAGATTGTTGGATCATATCATAGTCTTATTTTTAATTTTTTGAGGAACCACCTCTATAGCAGCTGCACCATTTTGCATTCCCTCAAACAGTATACAATTTCTGCACATCCTTGCCTATTTTTGTTACCTTTAATCTTTTTTTTAAATAGCCATCCTGACAGGTGCGAAGTTAAAGTCACAATGTATAAGACTTTTAGTTCATAAAGAAAATTAACTTTGACTATAACAAATATTGTCACTGTTTTTAATCCACTTTATTGAGAGGTTTGATATTTAGTTAGGAAAAACATAGTAATCTTAAGAATATATTTCAATCAATTTTAGCAAATATATGCACCTACATAACTTACACAAATCAAGACATAGAATATGTCCAGCAGTCCAGGCAGTCCCCTGTGCACCTTTCCAGTCAATTACCTTCCACCCTCGCAGAGTCCACCACTATTTTGATTTCTAAGAAAACCAATTAGTTTGCCGTTCCTTGATTTTGACATAAATATAATTATACAATATTGACTCTTAACATGTGGGTTTTTTGTTCACCATATTATTTTCAACAATGACATTTTATTTATGAGTAGTTTGTAGCTTCCTCTTTTGGGGTAGTCCCTTATTGTGTTTTCCTACTGCAATTTGTTTATCTGTTCATGTTTGGATTGATAAATGAGATATTTTGCGTTTTGTGCTATTGGGCATTAGGCTGCTATGGACAAGTCGTTTTGTGTACATTTATTTCACTTCAATATCTATGTAGGAGTGAAATATCTAAATCATAATGTAGATATATTTTTAACATTAATAGGAGTTGCCAAACTCATTTTAAGTGATGTACCATTCTATCCTTCTTCTAGCAGTTCATGAGATTTCCAGATGCTCCATATGCTAGCACAATACTTTCAGTCTTTCTAACTTTAGATATTCTGATGTGTTTGAAATGTATCTCCTTGTAATGTTGTTTTGCATTTCCTTGATAACTAATGATGTTGATCATCTTCTCATGTGTTTGTTGGCTATCATCTACCTTTCATCAAGTGCTTTGTGAAGGTCAAGTGTTTTGTCCATTTTAAAGGGGTTCACTTTATTTTCACATTGATTTGTAGAAATTCTTTATTTATTCAGGACTGAGTTCTATATGTAGACCTTACACATATTTTCTCAATCCAAAGTTTGCCTTTTTTATTTTAATAATGGTATCTTTTTGGAATAGTGGAAGATTTTAGTTTTTATAAAATCTTATCGGTGAGTTTGTTTGTCCTGTGGTTACAATTTTTTATGTCCGTTATGTCTTTTGCTTCTTCTTTTTCTATAATTTATTGACTCAAATTGGTTTTTATGTATGACATGCGATAGAGTTCAAAGATTTTTTTCTATATGGAAATGCAGTTGTTCAACATCATTTCTTGAAAATATTTTTCCCATTAAATTAACTAGATATCTTAGCTCTGTTTCTTAGTTTTTCTATTTGATTTCATGCTATTCTGGTATATGTCAACCCAAAAAATCACACTTCATGAATAACTGCCACTTTTTAGCAAATCCTAAAATCACATTGTCTAATTCCTCAGATTTTATCTTTCTTCTAAATCATTTTTGCTACTCTGGATCACTTACAATTCATATGTGGATTTTAAAATCAACAGCATTAATTTCTACAAGGAATACTTTAAGATTTTAATTGGGATTATGTTGAATCTCAGATCAATTTGGGGAGATTTTATATCTTAAAATTTTTGAGTCTTTTAATCCATAAACATCATATATCTCTTTATTTAGGTCTTCTTTAATTCCTCATAGAAATATTTTGTCATTTTCATTGTAGAAGTCTTGCACATAATTTATTAAATTTATTCTTAGAATAAGATGTTTAATGCTATGTAAATGGCATTGTTTTAAATTACAAGTTGAAGAAGTCTTCTTCTATATTTAATTTTCCAAGGGGTTTAATTATGCATGCTTGTCAAGTTTATCAAATGATTTTCTATGTCTACTTAGATAATTATATTTTTATGTTAATTTAGAACATTATATTAATTGCTTTCCAAATGAAAAATCAACTTTGAATTTCTTTAATAATCCCTACTTTGTCATGGTTTATATGGTTTGAATTCAATATACTAAGACTTTGTAACAAATATTTGTGTCATTAATGAAAGATATTATTCAGTGATTTTTTTTATGTTTTGGTATCAGGGTTATGTTGGCCTCATAAAATGAGAATATTAGCAACAACTTGTACCTACTACTTACAGCAGCTATATATGTGTGAATCTTGAAAACATAAATTGGAGCAAGAAAAATTCAGTCTTAGAAGATTACATGTTAAATGGTATTGATGATAAAATTGAATAATTTATATTTAATTACTTAACTACTCTTGGTCTAGATTAGTTTTTGTGTTTACATTTAAAATGTAAGTTTTAGAACTCAATATATAAAATTTATAAAGCATATATTTTATATAATAAATAATTTAATTTTTGCAGTTTGAGCTCTCATAGAAGAACATTTTATTTAGATATAGAACATATATTTTTTCTCAACTCTTATATTTTTATAATCGAATGCCTTTTCTTCAACCTTTGTTCCTCGATTCCAATTGGGGGGAAAAATCCTGAAAAATAGGGAAAATCCTGTTTCTTCAAGGAAACCATGACAAAATAACATGAAGCAACCCTTCTAAAAACTGCAGTCTTGAATAAGATGGGAAGCAATATAAATGCTCCTTGGCACTTGCCACCAGAGTGCTGTTCTGAAGCCAAATGCAATTTGTCCTTTATTCTAGTTGTCACCCATCTGAAAAGGCTCATGCAAATATCCATTGGTTATGATGATGTGATTCAAGATCATAGAGGGTTCTAAAAGGAAACAAAGACTTCCCTTTGGAGTTCAGGTTCAACCATTGATTTCAAGGATAGATAAGAAATAACATGGGTATCCACAGCAATACTAGTAATAACAACAAAAAGTAAATGAGCATGAAAAGGAAATTACATACAAAGTCTCAGATTCTCCACACAAGCACCCAATGTTGGAATACAGGAGTACAAAATTCTAAGGTATTGAAAATATAGCTTCAAAATTTGTACTTAGCTATATTTTACTTAGTATAATATTAACACATGTATTGAAGATCAAAACAATCCCAAACCCTGCTTATAAAAAATACCAGGTCAATCTAGAAATAAATCCAAGTTTAAAATCAGGAATGAAAAAAAAAGAAATCATGGTAAAAGGAAAAGTGATAGGCATTGAATCCACTGAACTTTAAAAACCAAAATCAAACAATAACAATTATATTGATCATAAAACTTTTGGCAAAGAAAACATAATATATAAATGGCCAATATATATTCATAATATGTGAACCCCAAATATAGGGGGGAGAGGCTATAGAGGATGTACTAATTTTCTAATTTTTCAGAGCAGAAAGTCAACGCAGCTTGTTTAAATTTGAAACACAAGGCTAAAAAATACTTTAAGATCTTTTTTTCATTATGTTCAAGTACAGTTGTCTCCATTTTCTTGCCCACCAAGCCCTCCCACCCCACCCATCCCGCCTCCCTTCCTCAAACCTACCTCCTTTGGCTTTGTCCATGTGTCCTCTACACATGCTCTTAGATGGCCCTTCCCCTATTTTCCCCCAGTATCCCTCTTCCCCCTCCCCTCTAACATCTTAATACACTTGAATGTATTGATTTAAGATTGCAGTTAATATCATGTAATAAAGGAACATTTATCTGAAGCTCAATATTCCTTAATTTCCATCCAGTTTTTTGTCCCTTACCTTTGGTTAAATGTAATTAAATTTTAAACAAAGTGCTAAATATATGTAGCAGTATAGTATGATAACAATCTTACTAAAATAATTGATACGTATTTATATAGACACACTTGAAATAATATCCCCTAAATGTTGACACTGATTATTTATGAGTGATAAGATATGGAATAATTTTGAAAGTATTTTCTTTGGGGTTTTTGGAGTTATATGATTGTTTTTATTTAATACTTTCATTCCTCATAATTCATAAAATCATTCTCCTCAATTAATTATGAAAATTAAGATAAATAATATTTGATTTAGTGAATACACTAGAAATCACAATAGTCAAAGAACATTTTTAAATTTATGTATATAAAATGGTACTCTAATAGAAAAAGGACAAAGGACAAAAACAAAAGGTGAAATCTTATTGACTAATATATTAAAAACAAATAGTGCAGATTTTCTATTAATCAAAAAAATTCAAGTTCAAGTCTGTCTTTTTTTTTTACCTGCTTAAAAAGAATTATTGAGATAGGCCTTCTCACATTCTGGCAGTGGAAGTACAAATTGACATAACTTCTTTAGAATGCAATTTGAGAATATTTGGCTGGGTTTTAAAAGTATTAATAATCTTTTGCAACTTCAAAAATTTAAGCTTTTAAAAATACTAAAAAATGTAAACAAACACTTATAAAAATATGTCTATATTTCACTGTGATTTCTAGAAAAGAAAACCAGGAAATAATCTACAAGCCTAATAATGGAAGAAATATTCAAATCTATAATAAATAATAATTTTCACTTATTGAGCTTTCATAACATGTCCAATTTTGTCAAGGGCTTTGTATGTGTGATCTCATTATATCATTATAATGACACAGAGAAGCAGGGACTATAAACATGTTACACATGAGAGATTGCCCATCAGAGAGTTTAGGAAACATAGTACTGACCAAACTCATGTGTGACTAAAAAATGAATGTTCCTCAATATTATGTACTTCCTCTGTACTAATATGTTCCTTTTGTTGAGTCATGTTTGAATTTGTCTATAAACAATGCCAGTCAAGTGTAAATTTTATTTCAATAAAACTTAGTTATGGATTTTTACAGATCTAAAAATAAATCACTGCTGACTTCTAGTTTCCAGTTACTCATGTTAGGAGTTTGGACATCGGCACTCTCTCCCAACAAAAGTAAAAAGTTGAACAAACTGAATACCCAACATATCTTCTTCTTTTTTTATGCTATTTTATTTATTTATTTTTAGAAACAGAGGAAGGGAGGGAGAAAGAGAGGGAAAGAAATTTGAATGTGTGGTTGCCTCTTGTGTGCCCCCTGTCTGGGAACCTGGCCCACAACACAGGCATGTCCTCTGACTGGAAATCAAACCAGCAACCCTTTGGTTCACAGGCCAGCACTTAATCCACTGAGCCGCACCAGCCAGGGCTCACTAAATCTTCCTGAATCCATAAATGAGGGGAACGTGGGGCAGCCCCCAAGATTGATGAGACAGGCAAGTCATTACAGGGAGTCATGACATATCAGAGAAGACACTTAGTTGCAGAAGCCTGCACAGGCATCCCTGCCAAGGTAAGAAAACCTGACCTGTAATTGAATAATTGATGAAGGCTCAGTGTGAACAATTCTGAGAGTTAAACATTCCATAGTGACCCAGTCTTGGGGTGGGGACTACCCCACAATTTTGTGAGATTTATCTCTAGGCACTCAACCAGGTTCTTTTATATTTTTATGATGAATTCTTTTTATATATTTTATTTTTTAAATTACAGTTTACATGCAAGATTATTTTGTATTAGTTTCAGGTGTGCAGCATAGTGGTTATACAATCAGATAATTTTTAAAGCGATTCACCTAATATTTCAAGTACTTTCCTGGCACCAACATAGTTATTGCAATATTATTGACTATGTTCCCTATGCTATACTTTACATACCCATGACTATTTCGTAACTACCAATTTGTACTTCTTAATCTCTTCACCTTTTCTGCCCAGTACCCACCCTCCTGTCACCATACCCTGGCAACAGTCAGTGAGCCCCCTCTATCTAAGAGTCTGTTTCAATTTTGTTTGCTTATTTTGTTCTTCAGATTCCATATATAAGTGAAATCATGTTATTTGTCTTTCTTTGACTCATTTCACTTAGCATAATACTTTCTAGGTCCATCTATGTATCACAAATGGCAAGATTTCCCTGTTTTTGTTTATGACCATGTGTATATATGCACCACAACTCTAGTTTTGTTTTTCAATTAGAGTTTGCATTTGACATTACTCTGTATCAGTTTCATACGTACAGCATGGTGGTTAAATAATCCTGTAATCCCCGGGGGCTTTCAGCAGGAAGCTAGTGAAAAGTTATTAATTTGTTTGTTTGTTTATTTATTGAATGCCTACTGTGTGCTGGCCACTGCTCTAGACAGTGAGAATGCTGTTTTCTTCTGAATCTTTACTCCATCCTCACATGTAGAATGCCCACTTTGCAGATGAAGAATTTTTTTTTGGTTGCATCTATAGGCACACTATTGATGGCCCTGACTTTTAAAAAAATTAAATATATAATCTTTATTATATTTTTCCATTACCATTTAATCCTCGTATGGCCCCTTCTCCCCTGGCAATCATCATACTGTCTCATGAAAGGAGTCATTGTAAAATACTCCAGAGCAGGCTGATCCTGGGTGGTACCAAGGCCTGCCCTCAGGAGAAACAGGACTTTAACCTAAGGTATTATCAGAGCCTAACTGAGTAAGAAGAAATACCCCACTCCAGCCCACTCTAGCCATCCTGCCCCATCTAAGAGGGGAGAGAAAACTGACAAACACTTGTGATTGTTTGTTCACAGACCAGAGACATAGTCTCAATAAAAGATCTAATCACAGGACTACAGACATTCCTCAGAGATATTGCAGATTTGGTTCCAGACCATTACAAAAAGCAAATATGTCAATAAAGCATCACACAAATTTTTTGGCTCCTCAGTGCATATAAAAGTTATATTTACACTATATTGTAGTCTCTTAAGTATGCAATAGCATTATGTTTGCAAAATGTTCCTACCTTAATTTAAAAATGCGTTATTTCTAAAAAAGCAAAAAGCTAATTGTTGTCTGAACCTTAAGTGAGTTGTAATATTTTTGCTGGTGGAGGGTCTTACCATCAATTTGTAAAACACTCATACCTGAGAAGTGCAATAAAGTGAAGCACAATAAAACAGGGTATGTGACATCTCACCTACACCCAACACATCACCACCACATCACTAAAGGTCCATTTGTGGTGGTTCCTTTTATCAGGTTCAACATATCTGGCTCTCAAGAAAAATATGCAAAACATGCCAAAAAAGCAAAACCAAAATAAAACACATTCAGAATAAAAACCTGAAGAGACAGCAAGTATAAAACCCAGACATGGTGGGGATATAGTAATTATCAGACTGGGATTTTTTTTAAAAAACTGATTAATGTGCCAAAGATTGTAAGGGATAAAGGAGACAGCCGATGAGCGATGTAAGCAGAGCAATAGAAATTGCAAGAAAGAACTGGAAACAACCCAAGAGATCAAAAGCAGTGCAGCATAAATGAAGAATGTCTTTGATGGCTCATTAGTAGATTGGACATGGCAGAAGAAAGAATCTCTGAGCTTGAGGACATTTCAATAGAAACTTCCAAAACTGAAAAAGCAGACAAACACAAAAAAGAGAACAAAGACAAAAAAAAAAGGGAGAGAATATCTAAGAACTGTGAAACAACTACACAAGGTGTAATGGAAATACCAGAAGGAGAAGAAAGAGGGAAAGGAGCTGAAGAAATATTTGAAACAATAATGAATGAAAATTTTCCCAATTAAAAACGTAAGTATATAGATATTTATCGTAATGCTATTTATTTTTCAAAACTATTATTAGACTCTAGACTTACATAATAACAAAATAGATTAGCATACTTTTATATGTGAATCTACATCCATTAAGACTTTTCAAAGATTAATGATTTAGAAAAATAAAAAAATATGAAATTAAGTGCAAAAAGAACAAAAATTTATGTTAGATCTCAGTTCTAATTATATATACAGAGAAATTTTTTAAAAAGGCAGAAATAAAATGTTTTAAATATTTAATATCTGAGTGGGTTTGTATGTAATGTTTATTGCTCCATATCTCTTAAGATTCTATAACACATACCTATACTATTTTTATATTTTAAAAACTATAACACTTTTTTTAAAAAAAGATAGTATATTAGAGTATTCTGAAACACATCCCCCAAAAAATAAATATAACTTTTTAATAAAAATGCAATTGCAATAAGTTGTAAAATTGACTAGTTATTAAATAAATGGTTCTGTGTTTATTGAATATCCATATAAAATAATAGTTTGCTTTTTAACACACACCATACACAAAAATATTAGTTCCAGATAGATCAAAGATCCAGGTTAAAAAAATGTAAAATGGTTGTTTAAAACAATTCTGATCAATATAAATATAATGTTAGCCAAATTTTTATTGAGGCATAATTTATATGCTATACCATCCATCCATTTAAATGATAGAAGTTACTGATTTTCTATTGTATTCACACAGTTGTGCACCCATCACTACAATCACCTTTAACATTTCATCAGTATCCTTCAAAAAGCCTGTAACAGTAGCATTCACCCTCAGTAACCCCCAAACTCTATCTCTAGGAAACCACTGATCTGCTTTCTATATTTGTATATTATGGACATTTCTTTGAAATAGAATCACCACATATGGTCTCTGGTGACTTTATTTTCACTTTGCATGTTTTTAAGATGCATTCATGTTACAGCATGCATAAATACTTTATTCTTTTTATGGCCAAATAATATTACATTTCAAATATACCATTGTATTTATCCATTCACAAGTTAATAGATATTTGGATTGTCTCCATTTTTGGCTACTATAAATGATGCTGCTATGAACATCCACATACAAGTTTTTGTGTACACATATTATCTGCATGACTCTTAGGTATATACCTTGGAATGGAAATTCTTGGCCATAAGGTAACTAATCTTTAACTTTTGAGGAAGTGGTTTCCAATGCATCTGCACTATTTAGTACAGTTTCAGAAACCGTTGCCTGCCACAAGGTCATAAAAATGTATGAATGTTCTAATTTCTCAGCATTCTAGACAACATGTTATTATCTGTCATTTTAATTCTAGCTACCCTCATGTGGGTGAAATGTTATATCACATGTGGTTTTAATTTGCATTCCTTGATGTCTGCATGTTTTCACATGCTTATAGGCCCAGGGCATACATATGTTCTTTACAGAAATGTTTACTCAGATTTTTTTGGCCAATTTTTAAGTTGGTTGTTATTTTCATTGTTGAGTTTTCAGAATTCCTTATATAGTCTCAATACTGTTATCAAAATTATGACTTGAAAATATTTTCTTCCCTTCTCTGTTTTCTTTTTCTTCCTTTTTCTTTGCATTCACAATATCCCATGAAGTGGCTATTAAGAGTTTATTATAAATTTGTTTCACAGACCACAAGGAAATAAAAGGACTAGGTATAGTTTTTCAGGAAAAGAGCAGGGAACTGAGGAGGGCCAAGATGAGTCTAGGGCCTTGATGGGTGCATTCCCAGGGGAGGGGTTCCTGTAAGGGAAAGCAGACAATTGGTAAGAAGTAAGACTTGTAGAATAATGGTGAGACTCCAAAACAATGGCATAACAAACAAACAGATCTGTGGTACCGTGGCTCTGGGGAAATGGGTCCACGCCTCTGTGGAGTTACTTTCATAACTCTGCAACCAAGGGTCAAAGAAGGCCTCACATTCTTGGGGGGAAGGGTCTGCATTCCTGGAAGGGGCAGGCCCATCAGAGGTCCTCCTCCAGGAGGAATACCCACTGGGGGACCCATGGGAGGCCTTATACCAAAAGGTGGGCCCATCATGGCTGGAGGGGATGCCTCTCAGCCTACATGTGCAGGAGGACCCCCACGGCCCAGTGGGTACTGGGTTGGGGCCCCTGCAATATTGGCTGTGGCAGCAGGTGCAGCAGCTGCAACAGTGCCTCTTCTCTGTGGGGTCATCACCTGTTGGGACAACCCACCAACCCCACAAACTGGCCCAGCAAGCCCTGCAGGGGCCTAGGGCATGGGGACACCAACTGGGGTCCCTCTGCCTGCAGCTCTGCTGATCCCTGGGCCCCCAGCAGCTCCAGCAAGTGGCGCTCAGGCAATGCCAGTATCTGTGGGAGGAGGTCTTTCCACTGTCATTGAGACCAGGTTCTTCCAAGCAGCACCAGACCAAGCACTCTTCTCTTGCTGCTTGTTTTGAGTTCTTTGGCTTGATCTTCCTGAATTCATAACAATCACATAAGATCAAGTGCACATGCTTGTCGAAAGCCTTGAAGGTGCCAGTGAAGATACAACCATCTTGCAGAATGCACCTTATCCTGTAGTCGATCCCCTGCAGCCTCCTCCTGCTCTTCCCCACAGTCATGGTGACGGTTTTGATGGCTCCGATTCTTCTCAGATTCACATGTGCATAGACCCAGCTGCCCTCCACCAACTCACTTCCTGCCACCACTGCCAGAAATAGAATTTTATTTCTTAATATTGGCCTTTGAAACAACAACAACAAATTTAACTTAGCTCTCTCTCTCTTTTTTATTTTTGGCACTTGTGCTTCTGGTGTCCCAAGAAGATGTTGTCTAAATCTAAGTAAGAAATATTTACTCATGTTTTCTATTACACTAACAGTTTTATAGTTTTAGCTCTTGTATTTATGTCTGTGATCCATTTCAAATTAATTTTTTACACTGTTTGAAGAAAGGGTCCATCTTCATTATTTTGCATGTAGGTATACAGTTATCCAGCAAAATTTATTGAAAAGACTATTCCTTCCTTTTTGAATTGGCAGAACTCCTTGGTGAAAACCAATAAACTATAAATATGAGGGCTTATTTCTGGACTCTTTATTTTATTCCACTAACCTATATATGTCTATCTTTATGATAGTACCATATTTCTTGATTACTGTAGCTTTGTGTATATTTAGACTGTGAAGTAAATATTAAAAAGAAACAAGCAAGCTTAATTTAACTGTGTATTTTACTTAACACAATAAATATCAAGTATCATTTTAACATGTAACAATATTAAAATTCTTAATATTTTAATTTTTTCAAAATCCAAAGCTCTATATGTATAGCACAGTTTAGACTATGCATTTCTAGTTTGCAATAACCATATGTAGCCAGTGGCTACCATATTGAATAGCACTTCTTTAGAAAAAACATGGATAAATATTTTTATAATCATTTGGTAAGCAATGATTTTTAAACAATAAAATAAATTGTTTCTGTTTATCAAAAATACTATGTTATTATCATTTAATGATAATTTAATAGAGGACTAATTTCAGTACAGAAATTAGAGGTCTAATTTCTAATTGATTAGATAATTTAAATTGGAGGTCTAATTTCAGTACATATATTCAACAAGGACTCATATCCAAAACCTATATACTATTTCTTCAAATCAATAATTAAAAGACAGACAACCCTATTATTTTTTGAAATACTAAAAGTCTTAATTGAGGATTTCACAAAAGTGTATGAAAGTTCGTTGAACATTATTATCACAGAAATACTATTAAAAACACAAGAAAATACTAACACTATCCAACTCCTATAATGGGAAAAAAGTGACAACTAAGTGTAGAACAACCAGAACTCATACACTGCTTGTGGGAATATATTTTTATATGACCATTTGGAAAAATTATTTGGAAGTGTCTATTAATACTAAACATTTCTTTTCTCTATACTACTTCAAGTAGTATATCCAAGTAGTATATGTGGTATCATATATACCAAACAGAAATGATTACATATGCTCAAAAGAATGCTCATTTCAGTAAAGTTTCCCCAAATTGGATAGACCTGAACACTTACCATCAATTCGATGAATAATAATATAATTATATATTCACCAATGGAATAGTAAACAGCAATGGAAGAAAACAGATGAGTAGGTAAGATGCACAGGCCCAAGGATATATAGTGCTCACAGATGCAATATTCAGAAAAGCAAGCCAGATGTAAAAGTGTACCTATTGTATTATCCTATTTATATGAATCAAAGGAGTAGTAAACAAATCTGTGGTATTAGCTAAAAGAATAATGAATATTTCATGGAAGATACTGATTGGAAAAGAACAAGAGAGAGCCTTACAGTCTGTGGGAAATTTTCTGTATCTTGATTTGTGTGCTTGCACAAAAGTAGGCATAAGTAAAATTTCATCAGTTGGTGCACCTTAGATTTGTGCATTTTACTGCATGCATGTTACACCTCAATATAATGTTTGAAAATTTTAAAAATATAATATGAGGTAATAAAATATTTCTGTAGGTCAAACAACCCTGAAGTGATAGGAATAAAAATTTAATGATGTAGAAGATAAGTCTTTTCAAGGAAATAAAAATTGGTTGGACTAGAGCATGATATAGTCTTCTTAAGTTGTTTTATCCCTCATTTTAAGTAAATTTGGTTTTAGTTTAAATTATTTTTATATTATGGCAGTTTGATAGCTAAATTGCTTTCGTGATTTGAACTCTCTGGATATATTTAAGGGCAGGAAAAAATAATTGCTATAATGAGTAAAAATGAACTCTTTCTGCCTCAAGCTCACAAAGGTAAGAGGACATTAATGGAGCTTTTCATTTCCATTTAAAAGCACCCTTCATGCTAGAAACCTCTTTCCATATAATTTAATGATCCAGGAAAAGTTTTTGTGAATGGTGAACTAGTGTGTTGGATGTAGCTAGGAAGGAAGAGGAAAGAGTAAATGGGTTGATTTAGCCATTAAAGACATGGTAGCATTTATCGTATCAGAGCTGGGCTACAAAGAGACAAAATTAAGGCAAATACATGCACATTAGATGTGGCACAAAAAGAGCAGATAGCACTTTGTTATGGCTCTTTTTAAAGGATTCACTGGCTCTTAGATAGGGAAAGAAAATAAATAAATAAAATAAGCCAGATTATTTACAAACACCCAGGAAACTATCTGGCCAGTTTCTTTCTATTCTATGTGGCAATTATTTAAGGTTTACATCTTAGAAGAGACCCCCTAGAAGCAAAGCTTGAAATAGGAATGTATTTGCTTGTGATTTCTTGATGGAGTACCTTCAAGTAAAATTTCTGAAAAAATGAAGGAGGAAGGATAGAGCAGCTTAAGAAGTTAGGCATAGATATGGGCCCAGCACTGTCAGGACTAGGCTTAGCCTAATAATATAGGGAGCCCTAGTGTAGGAATCAACCACAGAGGTACCATAACTACAGGCAAAGTGGGTATGTTTGTTAACTGATATCAGTTAATCCTATAGGCCTGGCAGAGGGAGAAGGGGAAACAGTAAACTGTTAGCAGCGTTTGCTTTCAGCATATGAGAAATGGGGCCCTGGTGAGATGAAATAGAAGTGGGAGGGGTGGCAGTAGTGTACACTTTCCAAAAGCATGGAAATAGATATCTTAAACTAATGATCAAGAGCCTACCTGGCTTCAAGTTCAAGTTTAAACAGTCAATTTAAATGAACTATTTCTTTCTATGAAATTATACTTTCATTTAAGCAATACTGTCTATGAAACTATCTGTTTGGGTTGCTATATGCTTAATATATAGTCAAAAACTTGTGTGAACATCAAGAAAAGGAAAGGATGCTTAAGCTACTCTGGCTCAACCAACAACCAAGAGAGAATAATGAGTTTCCCTATATTTCTCACTAAGACATAAACTATGGTGTTAGACACAAATGCCTTCTGCAGAATTTCAAAGCTAATGGTCAATGATTACAGAAAACAGTGGCAGATAAGAAGGTATCCCCAAGAATTTCAAGGCAGCTTAGTTGTTTCTAGCCACAGCCTTATCTCTTCTATGCATTCTTTCCATTTGATGTAAAACTGTTAATCATTGAAATGTGTGTATCAAAATTGAAATTTCTCATGTACTGAATGCACTTTTGCTTACTTTTCTGTCTATATAAGCATCGCTCACTTCTCTGAAGTTGAGGTACTGTTTCAAGTGTTCTTGAAGCTCTGCTCTTGAGCTATAGGCCTCAGCGAGGCCCAAATAAAACTCTTTCTTGAATTTATAGAGATTCAGTTACCTTTTTGTTGACAATGTTTAGACAAAATGTTATGTTATCAGTAGTACAATTATCATTATTTGAAAAGCATTGCTTTAAGGGGTGTTAAATGTCACACTTGATCTCCAAATATGGTCTTTATTACAGCAAACTTATTATGCTGTTTGAAGCTACCATTACAAAAGCTTCATCTTTGCCCTACAAGGTTCTAGACTAACAAATGAGTCAACAGAGAAGGGAAATCATTATCAGACATTATCATAATTAATCTTACTGCTCATTTAGAGCAAGGCTCTCAGAAGAAGCAATACTGGAGAGGTCATTTCAGTACTTCTGGTGAGGATATCATAGGTCTGGCCCAGGGTGGTACACTGACAAAGTTAAAGAAGAGAATGAGAATATTGGTGTGTACATATACATAAAGGAGGCTGAGAAGAAGTGATCATGATGTCAAGGGAAGTTTCAAAATGCAACCTGGCCATACTCCAATCATTAATTAAGATGATTAAGATATGTTGGTGTTAGTGAAAATATAGACATGTAGATCAAAGGAACAGAATAAAAATCATACCTGTACAGTCAATTTGTCTCTGATAAGGTTTCCAAGGCAATTAGTGAGCAAGGAAAATCTTCCAATAGATAATCCTGGATAAATTGAATAGTTATACAAAAAAATAAAAATCCTTGACTATTACCTGACTCCACACACAAAAATAAACTCCAAATAGATTATTAGCATAAGTGTAAATTTAAAACTATAAAACTTTGACAATGAAACAGGAAAAGATATTTTTGAATTTAGGGTAAATAAAAATTGCTTCTATAAGAAGCATGAACCAAAAGAAAAAACTGCTGGGAGTGGAGCTGAATTTGGGAAGTAGCTATCTGCTCTGCTGAAAACCTCTGGAAACTGCCTAAGGAGCTGCAAGTGGGTGGAAGTGGTGAACACCAGGATACCCACTGGAAGAGGAAACCCAACAACAAAGGAACCACCAACAGATAACAACAAAAGAAGGTGAAGGAGGGAGTGGTAACCACACAAACCTCAATCCAGAACCTATGTGGAAATACAACTAAACAGTAGAGACAGTACCCAGTACAAACAACTGAACAAGAGCAAGAGAGAATCCTCAAAATGTTGTACACGTGGAAGAACCAGCTTCAACACAACCTGCCCTCATCAGTACAACAAAATACAAGAGGTGGTGGACAGAGTGACTCTCAGTTAACCAGTTGGTGGGAAGAACCCACAAAAGAAAGACCCCTCAACAATCAAAACCCAAAGACAAACACACAGCCAACTTAAATGACAGCCCAAGACCAGTGAGCTCAGGATATCAAGGAGACTGCACCACTGAATCTCACAGGTACTCTACCACAGAAGCTCACACCACAAACCAAAGGAGCCAGAACAGATCAATTTAAGAAGCTGAGGCTAACAAAAAGAGTCTCACAAACAATGGGAAGACAAAGAAACAATCCCCAAATAAAAGGAAAGGAGGAAGCCTCAGAAAGAATGCTAAATGAAATACAGGCAACTCAACTAACAGATATTGAGTTCAAAGCAATGATTATCAGGAAGCTCCATGAGCTCCCAATGAGCTACCAGAAACTACAGGGAAACTACAATAAACTCACTGCAAACTATATCAACATGAAAAAGGAAATAGAAACTATCAACAAGGGTCAAGAGGAAATGAAGAATACAATTTCCGAACTGAAGAACACAGGAGAAGGAATCAAAAGGAGGATCAATGAAGCAGATCGGATCAGTGAGCTGGAGGACAAAGTAGAAAAATACACTCAGAAAGAGCAAGAAAAGGAAAAGAGGCTCAGAAAGAATGAGGAGGAATTAAGAGAAATTCAAGACAATATGAAATATAATAATATTCATATAATAGGAATACCATAAGGAGAAGAAGAAGAGCAAGGGATGGAAAACCTGTTCAAAAATGAATGATGGAAAACTTCTCTAATTTGATGAGAGAAAAAGTCACACAAATCCAGGAAACACAGAGAGTCCCAATCAAGAGGAACCCAAAGAGGCCCACCTCAAGACACATCATAATTAAAATGGCAAAATTTCAAGACAAAGAGAGAATCTTAAAGGTAGCAAGGAAGAAATAGGAAGCAACATACAAGGGAGCCCCGATAAGGTTAGCAGCTGACTTCTCAATGGAAACGCTCCAAGCCGGAAGAGAATGGCAAGAAATATTCCAAGTTATGAGAACCAGAGGCCTGCAACCAAGGCTACTTTACCCAGCAAGGTTCTCAATCAAGATAGAAGGCTAAATAAGGAGCTTCCCAGACAAAAGAAGTCTAAAAGAATACACCTCCATCAAATCAGTTCTGCAAGACATGCTAAGGAATTTCTTTAAGGAAAGGAAGAAAAAGAGAGAGAGAGAGGAACACAGGTACGAAAATGGCAATGAATAAGTAGCTATCAATAATAACCTTAAATATAAATGGATTAAATGCTCCAATCAAAAGACATAGAATACCTGAATGGATAAGAAAGCATGACCCACACATATGCTGCCTACAAGAGACCCACCTCAAGACAAAAGACCTACACAGACTGAAAGTGAAGGGCTGGAAACAAACTTTCCAAGCAAACAGAAAGGAAAAAAAAAAAGCTGGGGTAGCAATACTCCTATCAGACAAAATAGACTATAAAAAGGGGGCCATAAAGAGAGACCCAGATGGTCACATCTTAATACTCAAGAGAAGAATCCACCAAGAAGACATAAACATTGTAAATATATATGCACCCAACATAGGAGCACCCAAATACATAAAGAAAATCTTAGAGGACTTCAAGAAAGATATTGACAGCACCACAATTATAGTGGGGGATTTTAACACCCCACTCTCAAAAATGGACAGATCCATTTCCAAACAAAATATCAACAAAAATATTGTGGCATTGAACAATGCCCTAGATGAAATGAACTTAACTGATATATAGAGAGGCCTTCATCCCAAAGAAGCTAAATGCACGTTCTTTTCAAATGCACATGGAACATTTTCAAAGACAGACCACATGATAGGACACAAAACAAGCCTCAACAAATTCAAGAAAATTAAAATCATACCAAGCATTTTCTCCGACCACAAGGCACTGAAACTAGAAATGAATCCCAAGGGGAAAAAAAAATGCTCACAGTCATGGAGATTGAATAGCATGCTATTAAACAATGACTGGGTCAAGAATGAAAATAGGGAAGAAATCCAAACATTTCTGGAAACAAATGAAAATGAATTCACAATAACCCAAAAATTATGGGACACAGTGAAGGCAGTCCTGGGAGAGAAGTTCATAGCCTTACATTCATACCTAAAAAAAAAAAAAATTTCAAACAAACAACCTAATCCTATGCCTACAAGAACTAGAGGAACAACAACAAAGACAGCCCAGAGCAAGTAGAAGGAAGGAAATAACCAAGATCAGAGCAGAATTAAATGACAGAAAGACTAAAAGCACAATTCTAAGGATCAATGAATTCAGGAACTATTTCTTTGAAAAGATAAACAAAATTGGCAAGCCTTTAAGCAGGCTCATCAAGAAAAAAAGAGAGAGGACCCAAATAAACACAATCAGAAGTGAAAGAGGAGAGATTACAACTGACACCACAGAAATACAAAATGGATAAAAGATTGTAAGAAATTACTATGAAGACCTGTATGCCAAGAAATTTGAAAACCTAGATGAAATGGACAAATTTCTAGAAAAATATAATCTTCCAAAAATGAATGAAGAAGAAGCAGAAAGCCTGAACACACCAATAACAGCAGATGAAATTGAATCAGTAATCAAAAAATTCCCAGCACAAAAAAGCCCCAGATGGGATGGTTTCACAAGAGAATTCTACAAAGCATTTAAGGAAGACCTAACCCCTATCCTTCACAGACTATTCCAAAAAATTCAAAATGATGGAAGACTCCTAAACTCTTTTTATGAAGCCAACATCCACCTAATCCCAAAACCAGATAAAGACACAACAAAGAAAGAAAACTTCAGGCCAATATCACTGATGAACATAGACCCTAAAATCCTCAACAAAATATTGGCAAACTGCATCCAACAATACATTAAAAAGATGATACACCATGACCAAGTGGCATTCATGGATGGTTCAACATTTGCAAATCAGTAAATGTAATACACCACATGAACAAAAGCAAAGACAAAAAACACATGATCATATCAACAGATGCTGAAAAAGCATTTGATAACGTACAGTATCCATTTATGATAAAAACACTCAGCAAAGTGGGAATAGAGGAGCATTCTTCAGCATAATAAAGGCCATATATGAGAGATCTATAGCCAACATCATACTCAATTGGCAAAAACTAAAGTGTTTTCCACTAAGATCACGAACAAGACAGGGTTGTCCATTTTCACCACTTCTATTCAATATAGTACTGGAAGTTTTAGCCACAGTGATCAGACAAGAAAAGGAAATAAAAGGCATCCAAATCAGAAAGGAAGAAACCAAATGGTCATTGTTTGCATATGACATGATAGTGTACATAGAAAATCCTATCAACTCCACAAAAAAATTACTCAATCTAATAAATGAATTTGGCAAAAGAGCAGGATACAAAGTCAATATCCAGAAATCAAAGACATTTCTGTACACCACCAATGAAACAGCATAAGCAGAAATCAAGAAAAAATATCTCATTCGGTATAGCAAAAACAAAAATAAAATACCTAGGAATAAACTTAACCAATGAGGTAAAAGACCTGCATGCAGAAAACTACACAACACTGAAGAAAGAAATCAAGAAAGACACAAACAAATGGAAATATATACCGTGTTCATGGATCAGAAGAATTAACATCATCAAAATGTCCATAGTACCTAAAGCAATTTACAGATTTAATGCAATATCTATTAAAGTACCAATGGCATATTTCACACACATAGAAAAACACTTCAAAAATTTATATGGAACCATAAATGACCCCGAATAGCTGCTGTAATTTTGAGAAAAAAGAGCAAAGTAGTGACACGTACTCACTGGCCTGCAGTGATCGCGGAATGCTGTGGATGGCTCATCAAAACACAGAAAAACATACACACAGACAACCAGGTCCTGTGGGGGAATAAAGACAGAATGGTCACTCTCTCTAGTGGAGAGCACCTTGTTTCTTTTCCCAAGCAGGTTTTTATTAAGAATACAGACTTAGTTTGTGGATTCACAGTCTGGCAGAAAAGATCAAAAGGAATAGGTAACTTTCAAAGGTGCTGACAGAACTCCCGCTGGCATTCTGGGCAAAGATTGGAGTTTTATCATTTGAAAGGACTACAGGGCCTAAAGGGCTGTTTTTGGTTTCCTGTCTGTGCCTTAAAATTCCAAGTTAATAACATCCTCCAGCAAACAGATCTCACAGGATCTTACATATTCTATGTCCCAGGCCTGATTACCCTGGCCGTCCACCGGCTCTGGTCTTGGCTGCACCCCTTTGCTATTTCTGCAGGCCTGAGTCAGGCAGGAGACAAAGACAGCCAAGAGACTTGGATTTCTCACATCTAAGAACAAGGACTCAGGCTTTGACAAATCCAAGGGGGCAAGGGTTGATGTTGATCACCCCTTCATTTCCACAGCCCCGAGTCTCTTCCCAGAGGCCTCCTCGTGATTCTGCCTGTCTTAGGCAATTCCCTCCATGGGAAATCCTACCCATCATTGGCTAGCTGATCAAGTTTGGAGGCCAATCACTGAACAGGCAGCATTCATGCCAGGGAAATAAGTTTTGTCTCCTTAGTGGCTCCTGGTCTGAAGGTCTCTCACGCAGCCTAAGTCATGGGGGGTTACAGCTTCCTAAGACCAGACAGAGCAGTCCCAAACAAAGTAGGGGGGATCACAGTACCTGATACCAAACTTTATTACAAGACCACTATAATCAAAACAGCCTGGTACTGACATAAAAACAGCCACAAGGACCAGTGGAACAGAACAGAGAGCCCAGAAATAAACCCAAGTCCCTACAGTCAATTAATATTTGACAAAGCAGGTAGAAGCATAAAATGGGGTAAAAATAGCCTCTTCAGCAAATGGTGTTGAGAGAACTGGAGAGCTATGTGCAAAAAAATGAAATTCAAGCACCAACTTACACTATACACAAAAATAAATTCAAGGTGGATAAAAGATTTAAATATAAGCCATGACAACATTAAAGTCCTAGAGGAGAATATAGGCAAGAAAATCTCAGATATTTCATGCAGCAACATTTTTACTGATATGTCTGCTAGAGGAAGGGACATAAAGGAAAGAATAAACAAATGGGATCTCATCAAAATAAAAAGCTTATGCATGGCTAAAGAAAACAGTATTAAAATAAAAAGTGAACCAACTGTATGGGAAAACATATTTGCCAATGATACCTCAGATAACTGTTTAATCCCCAAAATATATAAAGAACTTACATGACTCCACTCTAAGAAGACAAGTGACCCAATTAAAAAAATGGGCAAAGGACTTGAACAGACATTTCTCCAAGGAGGACATACAGAGGATCCAGAGAAACATGAAAAGATGTCAATATCACTAGCTATCAAAGAGATGCAAATTAAAACCACAATGAGATACCACTTCACACCAGTCAGAATGGCCATCATAAACAAATCAACAAACAAGTGTTGGAGAGGTTGTGGAGAAAAGGCACCCTAGTGCACTGTTGGTGGGATTGCAGACTATGGAAAACAGTATGAAATTTTCTCAGAAAAATAAAAATGGGTCTGCCTTTTGGCCCAACAATTCCACTGCTAGGATTATATCCCAAGAACACTGAAACCCCAATCCAAAACAACTTGTGCACTACAATGTTCATAGCAGCACAATTTACAATAGTCAAGTGCTGGAAGCAACCTAGATGCCCATCAGTAAATGAATGGATCAAAAAACTATGGTACATTTACATGTACTATAACTATAGTACTATAGTTATATAGAACTATATTCCATTTACACAATGGAATTCTATGCAGCAGAAAGAAAGAAGGAGCTCCTACCCTTTACCACAGCACGAATGGAACTGGAAAGTATTATACTAAGTGAAATAAGCCAGACAGTGAAAGACAAATACCATATGATCTCACCTTTAACAGGAACCTAAACAATAAAACAAACAAATAAGCAAAATATAAGCAAAGACAATGAAATAGAGAACAGGTTGACAGTGACCAGAGGAGAGGTAATTTCAGCAGAAAAGGGGAAGGGTTTACAGGAACAAGTGTAAAGGATACATGGACAAAAACTAGGGGGAGTGGAAATGGGAGGGAGGTGGGGAGGGCTAGGGGGCTGGGCTGGGATGGGAGTAAAAGACAGAAAACTGTACTTGAACAACAATTAATTTTTTTTTTTTAACTGGGTAAATTTGACAGCATCAAGTTACAATTTAAAGAGCTCTTTAAAAGGCATTATTAAGAAAACAAAAAGATAACAGCAGAGTTAGAAAATATTTGCAAGACACACACACATCTATATATCAGACAAAAGACATGTATTTAGGATGTTTAAAAATGTTTACAACTCAATAAGAAGACACAAAACCTCATACACTATGGGCAAAATATGAACAGAGAGTTCACTAAAGAAGATATGTAAATAATAAGCACATGAAAAGACAGTCATTAGTCATCATGGAAATGCAAACTAAAATCACAAAAAGATAGCTATAAATATTGCTTTTGCAAGGAGAACCAGAGAGAGTGTCCTGATTTAACTTTGGGAGTTTTCTTTCTATATTGTAATATCAGGTCTTTTCAATTTTCAAGGACAAATGTAACTAGAAATCATTAACAAGGCAACTGAAATCAAACATATATGATTTCATTAGGCCAATTTAAAAAATGATAATTCTAAAGATGCTGTTTTTCATATTTTCCATACCGAACTTGGCCGGTGCAGGATACTCAGTTTGTGTGCTATTTCAGGAACTCCTGTGTTCTGACTTTCAGGCAAGGAAACAAGTAATACCAACTCACATCCCTGGCTTTGTCATATCTATGGCTGGATATGCTTTTATATAGCTGATTCTGGAAATTTGAGGATTTAAGTTCCACTGCCTGAATAATTATCTCAGAGAAGTGGGATTTTTAGATGTTGGATTGTGAGGCTGAGAGGAGAGAGAAGATGAAGGGTATTACTAAATAAATGTCCTGCTTCTGCTCTTGGGATAAATACATCATCATCCCAGCTGTCACTAGTCACCACCAAATGAGTGTGCATTTGTCACGCTTCATTTAGCAGGACTGGCTGGGCTTGAGCCTGGCCAAGATTATAGCTGTTTAAAGTCTGTACACCAGACTTCATAATAAATCCCACTGCAAAGCCAGGGCCAGGAGTGAAGAGAGCTAGGTTATTGCAGGGCTTTGTGAAAGGGATAAAGGTGGGATCAATACAGCAGAAAGGCACTAGGGAAAGGAAGGGAGAAAGGCAGACCTTTTGTGAAGATCAGTCTGCACAAATTTTTCTATTTCCATATGAACCTTACTAGCTGGAAGCAAAACACTGACATCATCCTCACAATTATCATCTCCAACAGCCACTAAAGTATAACAAAAACTGCGTGACTGTCCAAGGAATTAGGAAGAGTTTTCTCAAGGGGAGCTGAGACAGGAAGTAAGAGTCAATGCCGAGACTCGGCATTGCTACAACCATGCTAGTCTATAAGTATCAGCCTGCAGTCAATGGAAAGAAGCTGTTGCATAGGGGAGGTGTGATCATTTGTTGTAATCAATTAGAATATTTTCAGTCAAATGTGTAGGTACTTATTGCAAAAGCCAGAAAAATGTGTGTACTAAGTAGCTAATCTCCTTTTGAATGGCCTTCTGCACAGTGTGAGTTAGGAGAAACCCTCATCTCAAACTCATCCTCTCCTTACTACTCTGTGATGTAGATGTCAATACCAGCAAAGATGTACAGAATGAAAAGTGGAAAGGAGTCTTCAGGATGCTTGCTAGACAGTGTGAATGGATGCCAGGTTCTGGTCTGTGAAGCAGGAAGGAAGGCACAAGAAAATGGGTAAAACTGTATGGTGTAGCAGGGGCTGGAGCAAAGCTATGTGATACACAGATCTATCCAAAACAAGTTTGTAGGGAAGGGAAGCCAGGATAGCAAAAGTTGTGTGGGAAGATTAGATGCAGCATAAATAATGCCAGGAGGAGGGCTTCTGAGGTTAGCCTGGAGACGTGGGCAGAGGCCGGATCACGAAATGGCTTTACATCCATGGCAAGGAGTTTCAACATCATACTGAAGATAGTTAGAAGATATAGAAGAGTCTTAAGACATTAGAGGATTTTTAGAGTGTTATAAGGAGATGATTGTACTTACAATGTGGAGAGTGGATTAGATGGAAACAAAACTAAAGGCAGGAAGCTTGGTGGAGATGACTACACTGGATCTTATAATGAATGGTGATGAACTAACCTACTAAAGAGGCAGAGGTGGAGAAGGGTTGAGGGGAGTGGATGGAATCAGGGAGTCAGGCTTGTCAGGGATTTGTGATTAGTTAAGTCATTATTGTGTTTCTGTGTTTTTGTGTTTGATGTTTGACAGTACAACATTTCATCCTCTACTTGCTCACACTCATGACAAGTCTAATACTTCTTGCTAAGGTCTCTATTTAGTGATATGTCCAAGAATCTTTACAGAGTCTCCTCATGCATCTCTCCTTGAACCCAGAAGACCATGGGACCATTGTGAGAAGCTGGGTCATCTAGTCTAGGAGGATCTATTATACCACTTGTGTTACCTATAGTAATAGAGGCCTATGGATTGCAAATGGCATCTAGTAGAGATACATAGTCAACAAAGATTGTCCTGCCTCAATGGTTGCAGCTGCTGTCTCCTCTGTGTCATTCTCTATTGTGTCAAAGAAATGTGAGCACCTGCTTTGTCCACTAAAACTGTTGCTGCAATCCCTACTGAAGCTACAGTGATTTTTTTTTTTAGTTTTTCATCAGTCCCAGTGATAATTTACCGAGGGAAGAATTCAGATGACAGCACTGTTGTAAGATCCTTTTTTGAATTTACTTAGACTCCCTCACATTGTTTCTTCCTCAGGGTGTAAGGATGTCCCATAAAGTGGGATGGAAGAATTTCCACTCTCTTCCATATCAGGAAGCCAGAGTGACCATTTTCGTATCTTAGGTCAGGTTCCCAGAATCTGACCCTGAGATGGTGGTTCATGTGCAAATGTTTTTTTGTTTTGTTTTGTTTTGTTTTTTGAGAAAATGCTTCTAGGGAAAAACTATAAGGGAGTAGAGCAGGGAAATAGGAAGAAGGTAAGCAAGGTTATGGTTTCAGGTAAAGCCCCAGTCTCAGTCTGACCCTCAAGGGAGCTATGAAATATAAGTTACACCTCAGTTTTCCTCAACTCAAGGCAAGAGGACTAGACCTTCCTACTCATTGGTGAAGGTCCATTCCAGTAGATGTAAACTACCAGCCATTTCCTAGTCTCTACTAGTAACAGTCCTGAAATAATGTTTACAGGTGTGAGTCTTAAAGCTACAGCACACATAGCTAAGGGATGGGAACAGAGAGTAAGAGGGAGGAATAAGGAAGAGCACTAATAGTGTTCAAACTATAACTAGTTTTGTGCATGAAAAAGTGGTCCACTTCATTTTTTTTCTATCCAGCCATATTTTAAGGGCTTTGACCTTGAAGGAGCAAGTGAAGGACTTTTGATTCCTCCCCTCCCAAAGCCTTGAATTCTTTATGCAAATTTTCCTATAAACTTTCCTATAAACTGATCTCTGTATTTTAATATAGTTTCTCTCATATATGTCCAACTGTTAGGTTCTCATCACATCAGGATCTTAGTTACCATTAAATCTGAGAATGAAGAAAGAATCTAGAAAGATATCCAGTATTTTTACTTCATCTACTGGGTCTCAGAGCACTGGCTTCTCTGGGTATGCCAGCAACCCAGGAACAGCCTTGTGAGCTGGAGTTCCTTATAGGCACCTTCCCTGGGTCATACAACTTTGAGGTCAAGGAACCTATTCTTTGGGAGACTTTCTTAGAATTTCTGAAGGTCATGAGAAAGCTATGAGAGAACTTAAGACAGGACTTTTAGCCCAAATCCTTTTCTGAAACTAAAGATAAAAAGGAAACTCAGGTATGTTTGTTTTCCTAAGGCACACAGTCCCTAAGATCGTAGTGTGATATAGCTTGATCAGAACTATAAGATCATTTGGTTATTTCTTTCATGTTACTAAGGAAAAACCTAAAGCACAGAAAAGTTAGGTAACATGCCCTGGTCCCCCAGTTAATTGATTGCAAGGCCAATGCTACAATCAAGGTCTTATGATTTCTATCAAAGTAAATACATTGTTGAATATGAAGATTAAAAATGGCTATTAAAATTCACTAGATTACACTACCATAATTCATCATTTCAATCTATTAACTTTTTACCTCCAATCTTCTACATACCATAAAAATCTTTGGAACTTTTTATGTATGGGACAATGCTACAACCAATTGAGCTACCCAGCCAGGGCTGGTTTGCATTTCTTAATAATTAATGATGTTAAGCATCTTTCCATGTCCTTGTTAGCCATTTGTATGTCTTTTTCAGAATTGTCTATTCTGAATTATCTATTCAAATCATTTGCCCAATTTAAGACTAGGTTTATTTGTCTTTTTATTGTTGAGTTGTAAGAATTTTACATATTTTATTGGGTATTATTTTATGGATCAGGTAACATTCCAGAAGCTGTAAACACAAAGGTGAAAATACAGAAAAATATCTGCTTTCATAAACTTACACTCTAGTGGCAGTATAGAAACACTGTCCTGCACCCCTCAAAAGGTAAACAGGTAAAAGAACAAGAAAAATGTCTTAGAGCAGAAAGTGTTCTCAGGAACATTAAATAAAGAAGAGGAAAAAAAGATAAAATAGTGACAGGTAAGTTGGGGACAACATAATATATGGTGGATAGGAAAAGATATACTTTGAGTTGAGACTTAATAGCAATAGAAAGAACCTATCACAGGAAAATAAACTACTACTGAAAAGATGCACCAAGATTTTAGTAGCATAGGCAAAAAAAGTAAACAAAAAAAACCCCTATATTCCAAAATAAAGTAAAATGCATAGCTGAAAAAGTTCCCTCTAACTTAGTGACACGCCTGATTGAATTTTTGGTCAATTTGGCCCTATATGTGAAATTACACAAAGACGTGAAATTCTGCCCAGGATTCCTTTCACATGTTATTAGGTAGGCTAACTTTGTCTTAGTATATTTTAGGAAAATATATTGTACTTCTTGAATTCAGGCAGGGAGTATACAGTGCTTTTTAGAGTTTATTGGATAAGTACATACATTGCAAGGCTAGTCCTCACCAGTTGACAGTAATGAGGCCAAAAGGCAAAGTATAACTTAAAGTTTTCCTCTATGTTAAGAACAGAGATGACATGGTAAAAAAAAAATGGGCATTCAGCAATGTTAGAAATAAGTTCTGTATGCCTAATATTGAAATTTCTTTAAAGCCATTTTCCAAAGTGAATCCAAAAACTATAAAGGTACATAATTCCTATTTGCAAACAATGCATAAAACATAAAGTAACAGGCATAGTATTCACATTTTAAAAATGCAGTTTGGAATGTAGCTGCCTTGCTTGTTTGAAGTCAGCTGCCAGAGATGAATAATAAGATCAGAGGAATTCAATAATCCTAAGTGTGCTTGTGGGTAATTCCCCCTCATTTGGGTATAGCTCCACCTGGATGAAGGACAGATACCTGAAACCCTGAATACATTTCACTGGAATTTAATAATAATAATAATAATAATAATAATAATAATAATAATAAATGTTCCTCCACACAAAATTCCAATTTCATGCAACTTGAACTATTCAAGCAAACATTCAGCAATACCTTATGACAAGGTTGGTGCTTCTACTAAATTTACTAAGAACAGAAATTCAAACCTAGAAGTTCACAAAAATCCCTCAAGAATAACTAAAATATGAAAGGTACTATCTATTAATGGTAGCATTGCACATTGACTTTTATTTTTTTAATTACTTTATTGTTGTTCAATTACAGGTGTCTGCATTTTCTCCCCACCTCTCCCCGCACCCCAGCCAAACCCACCTCCCAACCTTACTTCCACCCTCCCCCCTGGCTTTGTCCATGTGTCCTTATAGCATATTTAAAACAGCTATTTGTTTCTTTTCTACTATGTACTGAACACCCTTTACTGATGCTGGGACACAAGGGTGAGAAAAACAGACAAAACCTTGTGTTCCAATGGAGAAATCTGTCATTCTAGTGGTGGAATCCATCAAAAGAGAAATAACTAAACAAACAAGATAACTTTTGAATGTAAAAAATGCTATTAAGAAAAAACAATGAGCCCTGGCTGGTGAGGCTCAGTGGATTGAGCACTAGCCTGTGATCCAAGGGGTTGGAAATTCCATTCCCAGTCAGGGCACAAGCCTGAGTTGTGGTCCAGGTCCCCATTAGAGGGTGCTCAAGAGGCAACCACACACTGATGTTTCTCTCCCTCTTTTTCTCCCTCTCTTCCCCTCTCTAAAATAAATAAATAAAATCTTTAATTTAAAAAAAAGAATGAGGTTATATACAGGGTTGGGCAAAAGTAAATTTACAGTTCACATGGAAAATAATGTAATAATTAATAAATGATAATATAATAATAGACTGTGTGTTGTATACTGTAAGCCTACTTTTGCCCACACTGTACAGTAATAGGATGGGTACAATGGGAGCAAAATTAGACAGCATGATTAGTGAAGATCTCTGTATAAAAACTGACTTGAAACTTGGATGCCTAAGCTTGAATAAAATATTTTATATTGTATTTTTGTATGCGTTGTTTAACTTCTTTGTTATAATTTAAAAAAATAAATCTAGTTTGTGTTATTTTTCACTACTTTTCTTACCCCATGTTTCAGGCTATGCATATCTAAAAGGGCTTAAAACAATCACTATTATTGGAAAAATAGCATAAAAACAATTTCTGCATTTGTATGTCTAATATTTTATAAAAACTGTCATAACTAATATTGTCTTATTCTGATGCTTAAAGAATTTTTTTGCTTACTTCTTGTATCAGTTAGCTATTGCACAATAGTGCTGTGTAAAAAAAAAAAACACCCAAAACTCAATGCTTAAAACAATCATTTTTTCTAGTTTGTGTATCTATGCATAGGCTGATCAAGGATCATACAGGTCTACCCCATCTGTTTCTCATTCTCTTTAAACCAGTAGCTACCTGAGGAGACATCATTTCATGTAGAAATGTAGATTCACAGAAGGACAACCCCATTCATGAAGCACACTTTAGGCTTTTGATTTTTTCACATATACTAACATCTCATTGAGCAAAGGCACATAGCCACACCCTGAGTGAAGTGGTGGAGACTATACCCTGACTGTTATATGGCCTGAGGAAGTCTAATTGCTAAGCCCAATATTAGTGGAGTACAGCTGTCAACCCTCCTTTACAGGTAAAGGGAGAAAGCAAATATTTGCCATAAAACAGTATGCTCTATTATACCATTCATTCACCAAATAAATACAGGGTGGGGGAAAAAGTAGGTTTATAGTTGTCCATATGGAAAATGACACACAATTAATAAAAAATGATATAAGAATAAACTCAGTTTCTCATACTCACAACTCTAAGTTTACTTTTACCCCACATTGTATTGAGCATTTAGTGCATTTAAAACATTGTATCATGTACTGTGGGATATAAAAAATTAGAAGTATACTCTATGTGCAAAGAAACTCTAGGTATTTGTATTTGAGTCAATAACACAAAGTACGAATTGGGATGTCTATAGTCAAATACTCAGGTAAAAGGTTTTGGACATTCAGGCAAAGGCGAGACTTCCAGTCAAGATGTTAACACAGCTCACCTCCTCTCATAACCACATGAAAATTAAAACTATGGAATTAAAGAAACTATACCCATCCAGACTGGTAGGAGGGGCAGAGATATGGAATAGGCTAGTCCCACAACTACATGTGGTAGATGAAATTTCAGGAGGTATATGTCCAGAATAAGGAGCCCCAGCCCCATACTAGGCCCCCCAGCACTGGGCTCCAGTACCAGGAAGATAAATTCTGGCTGCAAAAGCCAGTGGGGATTGAGCTGGTAGAAGAAATTGCTGGAATTCCAAGCAGTTCCCCTTAAAGAACCCACACCCTCTTATTCAGACTTACTCCCTCTGAGCTCCAGGATTGGGGTAGCAGCCTGAAAGGCACCAGTGACATACAGGGGGGAACTGAAATGTCTGGCATCAAGGTGGGAGCTGGGAGTCACCTTTCTTCCAGACAGAAAGGAAGGTAGAGGCCATTGTCCCTTTTCTGAACCCTTTCTCCCACAAAGCAGGCAGGTAGGTGCCATATCTGAGACTCCATCATCCTGGCTAACACTGTTTGCCCCCAATGGAGACCCCATGAGACTCCATCCCACCCTACTTGCCAGCCCACTCAAAAAGATAACCCTGACTTTTTGATATGAATGGCTGGTCTTGGCTTATGCTTCACAACTTCCTAAATCCTGCCAAGAAAGCAACAGTTGACCTCAGTAAGCCTCCAGCCCCCATACCTATTGTTAAGTGGCCTCAGGCCCAGCACTAGCAGCAGCCAGCCTAGATTCACAGCTTGGTTTTGCTTGGGAATCTCCAGCCCAGCACAAGTAATAGCCATCTCAGATTGCTTTATAGTTCATGCAGGGTGGCCATGGGCAGAACACAGGTGGGAGCTGACCTTAGCCTGCACCACTCAGAAAATCTCAGAGCTGGTGCACCCAGTGGACAGCTACAGAGCACATTGGAGCACCACTACGCTGCCTCTCCACAGCTGATACTCTACGGAGGGCAGAGGTCAGTGGCCAGTGGTTATAGCCAGTTATTGCAGCTGACAGGCCTAAGTAAATCCCTTCTATTGACTTTCCAACAGCAATCAAATTTTAAATGCAAGAGGAGGCTCTATGAAGCCCACATGAAGGGCAAACCTCAAGTACCCAGCTTGGCTGATAGAGGAGACTGCGTCACTGGATCCTACAGGACACCTACTACTTTAGGCCACACTACCAAGATAGGGAGTCATAGAAGCCCTACCTAATACATAGAAACAAACTTGGGGAGGTTGCCAACATGCGAGAACAAAGAAACATGGCCCAAATGAAAGAACAGATCAAAACTCCATAGAAAAGGCTAAATGGAATGGAGATAAGCAATCTATCAGATGCAAAACACTGGATATAACAATGCTCAGGGAACTTAGTGAGGACCTCCTCAGCATAAAAAAGATCCAGTCAGAAATGAAGGATTCACTAATTGAAGTAAAGAACAATTTACAGGGAAACAACAATAAAGCTGGTGAAGCTGAGAGTCAATCAATGTTTTAGAACATATGGAAGCAAAATGTAATCAATCAGAACAGTAAGAAGAAAAAAAATATATAAAAAATGAGGATAGTATAAGCAGCCTCTGGGACAACTTCAAGCATTCCAACATTTGCATCATGGGTTCCAGAAGCAGAAGAGAAAGAACAAGAAATTGAAAATCTATTTCAAAAAATAATGAAAGAAAACTTCCCTAATTTGGTGAAGGAAATAGACATATAAGTCCAGGAAGCACAGAAAGTCCTGTACAGATGGATTCAAAGAGGCCCACTTCAAGACACATCATAATTAAAATGTCAAAGTTTAAAGATAAAGAGAGAATCTTAAAAGCAGCAAGAGAAAAGCAGTTAGTTACCTACAGGAGAGTTCCCGTAAGACTGTCAGCTGATTTCTCAAAAGAAACTTTGCAGGCTAGAAGGGGTTGGCAAGAAATACTCAAAGCCATGAAAAGCAGGAAACTACAGCCAAGATTGCTCTACCCAGCAAAGCTATCATTTAGAATCAAAGGGCAGATAAACAGCTTCCAAGACCAGAAAATTCTAAAGGAGTTCATCATCACCAAACCATTATTATATGAAATGTTTAAGGAGCTTATTTAAGAAAAAGAAGAAGATCATAACTATGAACAATAAAATATCAATAAACACATATCTATCAACAATTGAATCTAAAAAACAACTAAGCAAGCAAGAACAGAGACAGAATCATGGATATGGAGACCATTTTGATGGTTGCCAGGTGGGAGGGCAGTGTGGGGGAATAGGTGATGCAGTGAGATTAAGAAGTACAAAAAGGTAGTTACAGAATAGCCATAGGGATATAAAGTACAGTATAAATTGGAGTAGCCAAAGAACCTATACACATGACCCATAGACATGAAAATGGTGTGGGGATTGCCTGAGTGTGGGGAGTGCTGGGTGGAGGCGGGCAAAGGGGGAAAAACTGAAACAACTGCAACAGCATAATCAATAAAACATAATTTTAAATAATTAACAAAAAGGAAAAAACTAAAGGGTGAAATTAGATACTCCTCATCTTGCATTGTCTTTTCAATATAAAGTATCTTCTTAATTTAAAAAACGTAGGTATACTCACCACTGTGTCTACACATAAATATGTACACAGATACAAACTCATGTATTTTAATGAAAGTTGAGCATATATTATGATCTTCTATATTTATAGAAGATGCTGTCAGTGCCCCATCCATTTCTCCTTGACATTCACCTCCTGATGCCTTCTGTTAAAAGGCTTAGTCTTCCCCAAGGTTAATGTGTGACCTGTGCATGAGATTGGCTGGAAGGGCCATGAACTTAAAGCCCTGGGAGCTGCCCTCAATCAGTGATGAACCACAAATGATAAAAAAATTACCTCAATTTTCCTAATGAAAACTTTCCATCAGGATGGAGCCCTAATCACTCACAGGTGTACCTGATTTATTGACTCACCCTCTACTGGATCTTCCCCTTCCCTTCCCTTCCCTTCCCTTCCCTTCCCTTCCCTTCCCTTCCCTTCCCTTCCTTTCCCTTCTCTTCCCTTCATTCTCCTCTCTCTCTCTTCCTACCACTGTGCTTCAGGAGATTATCTCCCAAACAAATTAAGTGCTGGTTGTACTCAGATCCCCGTTTTAGGGTTTGCTTCTGGGTAATCCAAACTAAAATCATGAAATAAACAGAAATAATTTAAATTGATGGTGTTGAAATCTACTTAAGGCAGAAACAGCATACCAAAATAAAAAAAATTAAAAAACCCTTGAGGAAACCAATGTTTGACTTGGTATCTGGCTTGGAGCAATGCACTTCAAGTTAAATTTGCATCACCCAAAAAAGATTATACACTTCCAACTGAAGGAATTGGGGATACATTCTTATGCATGAGTACTTAATAAAACCAGAACCAAGCATCTAGACTCTGATCATTTTCCTCTCTATGATTATTAATTCTACATTTAGTAAAAATTTACTAAGTGAACAATAATATTTTACTTTCTTGAGATTAAACATTAGATTTATTCCAGGTTCTTCCTGCCCTCTAGTATTTATAACCCAGTTAAGAGTCAGACATGGAAGAAAATAATAAAAATTAAACTGTAGTATGAACTATGGCAAATGCCATAATTGAGGAATAAGCAAACTGCTCCCTGCATGAACCCAATCTCACTCAGAAAAGGGAGTTACTAACAACTTAATTTCAGATTGTTTATCTGAAATTAAATATACACTGGAATGGATTTTTGAAAACAGAGAAAATCCACTGCTGAGAATATAAAATACAGTTTAAAATAAATAAAGGAATGCATAGTTTAATATTCCTTCTTTTTTTTTTTTTATCAGCAAAAGACTCTCTCTCTCTCTCTCTCTTAGAAATGATCTGGTGTTGGACCCAACTCTGTAAAATCTGAATCAGGCAAACTTTAGACACGAAAACAGAATTGGGATATTTTATCCAGGGTTATGGAACTGTTTTCTCAGGTGCTAGAACACAGAGGAGCTTATGGGAAAAAGGGTGGCCCACCTGGACTAAGGAGGCTGCAGGACTCCTAGAATGCAGATTTGGAGGAGGCTGTTGTCAGCTGGAGGCAGAGAAAATAGACACCACCTTTCTTTTCCTCCATTCTGTCCTCTTAATTTCTCACTAAGTCCCCCATTGGCTGAACCAGTGAGAAATCGCTGCAGGGGAAGTCTAGGAAACACTGCACATAGGGTGGCCTCACTGTCTTGGGAGCTGAGTCAGGGAAGGGTAAACAAGGGACTATAGGCAACCCAGCCCAGGACTGGGACTGGAACTAAATCTCACATTTAGATTTTCATAGGTTTCCTCTGCAAATAGAAGATAATGCGCACTTGCTCACTCCTCCTTTGAATATTGTACATATATAAAATTTATATTTTATATTAGATAATTTATGCTATATTTTATATAATTTTATTTTATGTTGTATATCTTTTATATTTGTGAGCAAAAGTTAAGAAATAACTATCAATTACCTGAAATTCACACTTTGCTAGTAAGCAAGAGAAAATGATGCTTGATCTTTCTCAAATAAAATTTTAAAAATATATGTAAGCACTTTCACATCTTTAAGCCTTAGTATTTTGATCCACTCTGTATTTTGAGTAAAAGTTCTGTGACACTGCCTGGGTGCTGCCTTGTTCTCTTTGCTATCATGTCTCTTCTATTTTTTCTTTCATTGATTAATTACTTGTCAAACCTATGCAGGATTTAGCCCCTCCTCCCATTCCCATGCATACATTAAAATAACTTTGCTTTTTAACTTACAGTAAAAATGCAAGGGGGGGGAGTAGGGATGCTCATGAAATATTGTTGTTTAAAGGAGGATACAAGAAGAGGTGAGTGTAGGGAGCGGACACAGGTGACGCACCTCTAGCCATCTGTCCCCTAGCCTTTCCCTTATCTCTATAAATAAGCCAGGGGCATTTTCTCCCAAGCTTTACTAGCCTGTGACTCTCAGTGAAGTTTTATGATCTCCAGTCCACCTACATGAGAGAAAGATTATTGTTCCTTATCTGCAACCTTCATAGTTTTATCCCCAGTTTTCTTGCAAGCACCTACAGCAGAATACACAATTATGTAGTTAGTGCACATGTGACCAGTAGATTTGCAAAGAATCGGGTTTTTTATCACCCTCACCCCAAGAAAAGCGAGAAAGTTAGAGAACAAAACAGCAGTTCAACTAGACGTAATTACTTAGCCAGAAAGAATTTTTTCTACATTTTTAATAATAATTACAAAAAAGGGAGAAGGGAGAGATAGAGTTTAAAGTAGTAGAAGCTGTGCCTGAATTTTGTTAAAGTCAAAATCTAACCTGACCTTGTAAGGAGCCTTCTTGACACTTTGTTTTCATCTTCTCAGCTTTTCTACCTATTGTTTTTTGAGGATTATTTTAATGCCTTTTTTATTGCACTGTTTTCTATTACCATTTACACCCTACCCCCCAATCACCACGCTGTTGTCCATAACCATGGGTCATTTTTCCTTCGTGCTCCATCCCTCCACCCTCTAACCCCCTCCCCCATAGCTGCCATCCTGCTATGAGTCTGTTTCTGTTTTGCTTGTTAATCCAGTTTGTTCATTAGATTCCACATATGAGTGAAATCATATGGTATTTGACTTTCTCTGACTGGTTTATTCAACTTAGCATAATGTTGAACAAGCTTTTATGTTTCATACTAGCACTCGTGTACCTGATTCTCTTTGTCATCATTTCACTAATAAGTGTACTATATACGTATTCAGACTTCAGTTGCTGAAGACTCTACTTGTACGTTATCAAGAGTTTTCAATGACATCTCAGATTAAACTCAAATTTCCATCTAAATCTCTCTCTTTATAACAAACACCAAGCAAATATTTTAGGCCAGTATCTGGACCTGGACCTGAACATAAAAGCTTATTTTAATTACGAAGATCAGCATGTGTTTTATTTTCCAGATCATTTTTCAAAAGGAAATCATCCATGCTTTTTATCACTTCATTTGTACTTACTCACCTTTAGCATGAGTGACAATGGGTGAGAACGGAACACCCATTCAGGCTCACTAACCTACTAGTGTACGTCGGGTCACTTTTTCCTTCTTCATCTAACTCAGTGAAGTGACAAAGAACATGGGCTCCAGAAACAGATGGCCTGGATGTGAATCCAGACTTCACTAATTACCAAATATGGGAACCTGAGCAAGTTCTTTAACTTCTCTTTGCCCTCGTTTTCTTTATGTAAAGCACTGATGATAATAATACTTACATTGTTATTTGAATAAGCATGATAATAACATGTAAAAGACATTGAAGAGTACTTGGCTTATAATAAGCACTCAATAAATGTTAGCTTATTATTTCTACCAATTAATTACCCCCATTCCAATTCACCCTTGGGTTTGAACATCATTTACATGATTTTCTAATGACTGTTTCCAAAGCACATTATCATGCAAAATAAATCAAATGAATTCTATTTAATGATTTAATTAATTAATCATTTGGGCTTTATTTAAATTAAGTCCTAGACATTTTTATCTGAGATATATTAATTTGCTTGGCCTATATCCTAGGCTCTTGTGAATAAAAGATGCTTGAATAAAATATACCCTTCATCCTTGTCCCAAATTAGTCTGACCGGAGGCTCTTTGAAATGGGATTCCTGTCAGACAATTCAAAGAGGTTTGAAAACAAACAAGCAAGCAAACTCTTAGCCAGTCTGATTGCATTCTACATTGATAATTAAATGGAGCTTGAATACATTTGTATTGAGTCAGGGTGTTTTAGCACCTTTTGACTTCTTTAATGTCCATCTAAGATTTCAGCAGCTCTCATTTAGATTGGAATGCAGTTTTCAAAACCCTGGGGAATCTCATCAAAACGAGTGAAAGCAGAAGAGAAACTGGGTTGTCAAGTTTTATTGGTGTGGATTTTCTTTTCCTTTACTTTTTTTTTGATAATGAATCCCAAACGTTTGTGATTTACCATGACTCTGTTCTTTGAAACTGGAAAATTAACACATGTAACAAAAACACTCTAATCCACTGACTCTCCTCCATGATGGCATTTGGGAAAGCAAAAAGAGGGATTTCTTCCCAATTCATTCCAGTTTTTAAGAAACAAAGGAAAACTTTTATCTATTTTATTTTTGGACATTGTCTATTGACTTTCATCTTACTACATATAAGTTTCCAATTCAATAAGGCTTGTTGGAAAGCATAAAAAAGGAAACATTGAGAAGGCTAATTTCTATTTCTTTGATTTTGGAACGAAACTTGTTTCATTTGATATACCTAACTCAACCTTCCCACTGAGATGCTACTTGAAGATTTGGGGAATGTATTCTTTATTTCAATGCCATACTCCTTGAAGAGGCATTCAAGGAGGGAACCTCCTTGATGGTTCCAAATAGTCCTGTAGGGAAGGTAAGGATTTGAATTTATGTGTGGGAAGTGTTAAAAGAGTACACAGAAACAAAAGAAAAATTGTTGTTGTCATTGCTATAAAATGGACAAGAGGTAGAAGGTAGGTGAGAGGTTTTCTTTCTAAAATGTAAAAATAGCATCATCTTTTCCATTCCTCTAAAGAACTGAGTTCTTAACTTCTTCCAAAATGACATGCATCCAGGCCAATGATAATCTGGGAATCATAGACAGCTAACCTCAGCTTGTCTGGTTGTTGTCCTTGCATTATTTAGTCAATGACCTCAAAATTCTTGGATGACATCACTCCTGCTCATTTAGAGATGATGTCTCTGACCTAAAACTTAAGGTCATATTCTCATACTTCTTAGATAGTTGCTATAATTACCCTCTCTTTGAACAGAGTTTAGTGTAAACCACTCCAAACCACAGAATGTCTACAATGCCTTTATTGATCAAATACATCATTAGGGATTTTAAGGAACCTTATTTTCAGGAAGGCAAAACATGACCATCCAGATTTCATATATGATGTGACTAAGATCCACAGAAATTATGAGGGTTACATGAGATCCCTCTACTTATTAGTGGTGAAATCATGAGTATAAGTAAAAACAGGTATTAAACACTGTGTATCTACAATGTTGCTTCCCCAACACATATGATTAAAGTGATACTTTTTCTTTTCTCCTATCACACAGTGATAAAAAGAGTTACACAAGAAATCTTCTAGCATTTCTATATATATTCCTTGGCAATTAATACCATTTAGCCTTGTGGAATTTGTTATTGAGCTAGTATTTTTCCTTGTATTTCACATCTTTAAAGGTCTTTATTCACCTCCCCCACCACTTTGAAGATATTAATAGCAGATCAAGGCTGTAATGTATTTTTATACTCTCTTGGGCATACTATGCCTTAGCCTTTAAGGCATAGTATACAGCACAGTATTATGTCTTTAATACTATGTCTTACCTAAAGTTGGTTCTACAATGGGAAAATATTTATGATTGCTCAATTTATAAAGTGGAAATGCGCATGATGTAATGATCACTGGGTTGTTTAAGGTTCAGACTGTACGTCTATACCTCATAATGTGTAGAACCTCACCCAAGGCAGGTCAATTAACATATGTAAATCTAAGATTCTTTGTAGCACATACAGATAATGGCAGATAAAACTGGAAAATGTGTATGGAAATGCTTCAGTAACTGCACTCCTTCTTTTTCCTCACTCTATGTGCATTTTGTCTGGCTTTAAGCTCAGTAATGTCTCAACAATTGAGCTAAATCAGTTGAATTTATTGTGTGTTGGGTTGAATGGGGATGTTTACAAAGCAAGGAATGTTCTGGACTCTAGGAATGAGACACCGACATGGGACAGTGAGCTTAAGTTACCACAAATGTAAGTACAAATTGATTTTGACTGTACAGCCTACAGCATCAAATAACAGTTTGTGTGTTGAAAACAAAAAAGACAAATTACATTCTTTCTTCTTTTTGCCTCATATAGAATTACCCTCTTTGAGGTAAATGCTGCTTATTGTAATGAAGAATATATAGGAAAGCTGGACAATAAGAGCACACAAACTCTTGAGAAATTTCCAGTGGAGCTGACCACCATGCTTGCTCTTGGCTGCTATCTAACTTCCGACGAAGAACACGGTAATGGTGATCTGATCTACAGAGTCCATCGGGTGGACGGATTCATTACAAGAGTCTATGAGTTAAATGACTACTCTTAGGACTCCTCATCTTGATCTGGGATGTCAGATCCCACATTTTAAATGATGCTTTATTTTTATTGGAATAATTCTTTGTGCAGGTCCATATCCCACTCACAGTGTGTGTAATATGCCATAGCAAACAGATAAATCATCCCCTCCCATCACATAAATGTGCAGTTACAGTAATTTTGCCCTGAGTGCTGAATTGCTGGTACTTTCAGGGTTGTTACCTTATAATATTATTTTAGTGAAGAAATAATAGCACTTTTCTCTATTTTTAAAAAATATCTTTAGGTATTTTCCAGGGCATTAATCATAAAATCTGTGCTTAATAAAAGAAAAAGTGGAAAATAAGAAATGAATTACACTTCAAACAACACGGAGGAGAACTATGTGAATGCAGAGTATGTTGGGAGGTAAACCTCTTGGACTTTAGACATGTTAAATCAAAAAACCTTAGTAGTGAGATTATTTTTGTTCTTTTAGGATAGGAAATGTTGAATAAAAGTGAGTGAAACATATTCCATTTTCTTTTGATTTTTTTTTGTTTCTTCACATAGTCATTTACCCTAAAAAATGCATTTTAAAAATAACAACAGCAATGTATCTTTTCTTCAATAGTTAAAATGAAACTCTGATGGCTTGAAAATAGTCACTGGAAGGTAGTAAATAAAATTTAATTTAAATTTATAAGGGGGATATTATTCAATTAGCACTGTTTTTATGATCCACATTTCTTTATACTTGATGCAAAGGAACACTTTACTGTTAAAAATGAGGATAAAATAAGGTAATTATGAAAGTAAATATTCCAATTATGTAATAACTTCAAATATTTGGGGGCTCTTCTTTATCACATTTAATAAAAATGTAATTGTCTCAAAGAATAAGTGTTCCTAAAAGTGGTTCAGATCCAAGCTGAAACATGCAATGAAACTTTCCTAAGATGTATGTCTTGTTTTTGTTCCCCATTTACTATTCTAGGGTGACATCGGTAAATTATTTAACTGTTATGAATATCAGAATTCTTATTTTTTAAAAAGTGGAAGTATTAGCTTCTTGCCTCCCTTTGGGTTGTTGTGAGCACTGAACAGAATGATGGATGCAATTACACTTCGTAAAATGGCGAAATCTCATACCAAAGTGGAAGAGTATTCATCAGCTCTGTTCTCTTTCAGTTCCAATGATCGATATAGCAATTCTCCCAAACACATCAAAAGGGCTCTCGAAACTTGCAAATCAGACAGGTATTATAACAGCCCTATAATCCTATGTTCTCTTCCTCAGGGGGAAGATTCATTCAAGACTAATCAAGAAAGTCCCTTGCCAGATGTCTAACTGCACACACTTTCCAGAGCACATTCTCTCAGTAAATTATTTAGATGATATGAATTTTAGATTACCTGAAATATTTCTATTGGGAAATTCCTTGAGAACAGCACAATACCTTGTTCATAATAGGCCCTTAATATATATTTGTGGATTAAATGAGTGGATTTGTGGATTAATAGCAAGTAATCTGAAAATGACCCCACTATGCTATATCATGGTGACTGATGAAGCTTTGTGTACTTGTGCTTCAGAGCAGTGATCTCTCTGCTGATGACTCATGCCCTCCCATGGACACACTAGCTCACGTCCAGTCTACACATTTAGACACTCTCTAGTATGACCATATTCCGAGGAAGGGTTAATTCTCCAATATCTTATTGAAAGTCAATAAAATCCAAAACATGAAAAAATTCAAATTTATTGGATAGCTACTATGCATAAAAATTTTTTTCACTATGCACAGAGAAATGTAAGAGTTATCGTTCTGTCAATATAGTGAAATGAGTCAAGTGGATTCCTACATGACCATAAGCACAAATGAATGCTTATAAGATATAAGAATGAAAATATTCAAACCCATAATTAGACTCAAATATAAAAAGATTTCAAAAAGCTTAAGAATGAACTATAATTTCTAGAAATGAATGGGAGCTCATAACCATGTGAGTAAAAACACAAGTTGATGCAGTGGCTTGGGGTGGGGACTGGAGCTTCAGTATCCATCAGAGACACTGGGACCCTGTCAAGTAGAGGCTGTAACCAACAATCCTGCATAAAGCCAGACCTTGGAAGGCTTCTTGTGCAGCCTACCAGCCCAGGGAAATAACAAGATAGCTTGCTAGTCTATGGTTTCAGAATCTGGGTGACAATTTTAACCCATGTTAACAATAGGATATAGAGAAGTCTCATTATCTCCTCCCCAACAAAATACAAATTTCTGTGCTGCCTATTTGTAGACACACTCCCCTCCTCCAGCTCCATCTCCTAGTGCCCACTGATCTGTTTATTTCTCCCGAATGCTTTTCAATATTTTTTAATGATTATTTTAGTCATTCTAATAGATGTGTACCTCACAAGCTTTTACTTTGCATTTTTCTGAGGGATAATGATGATGAACATCTTTTCATGTACTTACTAGCTTTTTGTATACCCCCTCTGGTGAAGTGTCTGATCAAGGTTTTTTGTGGGGAGGGGGGGTTCTTGATTGTATTTTTTCTATATGTTGAATTTTAAGAGTTAAAAAAATATTTTTCAAAATAGTCTTTTGTTGAACATATGCCTTGAAAATATTCCCTCCTAGTTCAATAGTTTGTCTTTTCATTTTCTTTAACAGTGTCTTTTTTAGAGCAACTTAAAAAAATGTTTATAAAATTTAATTTATTATTTTTTTCTTCATGGATTTTACTTTAGGTGTTATATCTAAGAACACTTTGCCTAACACCAGGTAACAAATATTTTTGTTGTTCTTCTAAAAATACATAGTTTTATATTTCAAACTTACATCTATGTTAAGGTAGAATTTTGTATTAGTTGTGATGTTAGGGTCAAGGGTTTTTTTTGTTTGTTTTTCCTTTCGGTGTGACAATTTACAATGGTCTCTGCACCACTTGTTGAAGAGACTTTTCTCTGTTAAAATCCTTTGTATCTTTGTCAAAATTAATTGGTCATATTTGTATGGGTCCATTTCTGAACTCTATCCATTACCTAGTGAATTTGTCCATCCCTGTCTACCAGCACACAGTCTTAATCACTATAACTTTAGAACAACTTTATAGTTAACTAATGTGATTTCCTCAACTTTTCCCTTTTTTATAGCTATTCCAGTTCCTTTGCCCTTGAATGTATCTATATTATGTTGAGTCTTCTAACTCATAAATATGGTATGACTCTCCATTTATTTCAACCATTTTTTATTTATTTTGTCAGTATTTTGTAATGTTCAATATATATATATTCGGTTCATATTTTTTATATTTATATCTAAGTATATCAATTTTTAACTATTATAAATGGAATTGGTTTTAAAAATTTGTTTTGAAATTGTTAATTAGAGCAAATAAAATTTAAAATTCAATTATATTAAATTTATATAAAATTAAAATTGACATTAAGGCATAAATACCATAAATAGATTAAAAGAAATTCTACTTAACCACATACTGGGAGAATACACTGATAATGCATGTGATGGAGCGAGAATTATTATTGAGAATATATAAAGAACTCTACAATTAAGTGAAAAAAGCCAATACAATTGAAGAATGGACAAAGATGTAAATAGCAACATGAGAATATGAAATCAAATGGCTAATAACCATGTAAAAAGATAACATTACTAATGATCAGGAAAAAAGAATTTAAAGCAGAAATGAACAAAAATTTCACACTATCTGTTTGGAAAAATTTAAAAACATGTGTTTGTGTGTATGTGTGAGAGAGAGAAAGAGAGACAGAGAGAGAGAGAGGGAGAGAGAGAATGAATCAGTGTTAGCTGGAAATAAAAAAAAAGTGGAATTCCCATCCTGCTGATATATTCAGAGGTATGTTAGTAGATGTTTAAAAACTGGCTCTCCAGGAAAATAAGAAGCCTCATCTGGTAGCACTGGCTTATTTCAGGCTACCAAAGGGATATGACATTACTGAGAAGAGATGTGTACAATTAGAATTATAAGATCTAAAACCCAGTGTTCTAATTTTAAGTATATACTATCAAGAAACCATAGTTTATAGAAACAGGGGCATTAATTTTAAAGGAAAAAGGTTGGAAATAATCTAAATCTAAATAAGTAAATCTAAATCTGGTCACCTAAATAATCTAAATAGAATCATAATAAATCAATAATATTACATTTCTATACAATGTCATACAGTAGCTGAAGTGAAAAAACTGGATACCTAAAGCTATGCAGATAAATCTTACAAACACGACTTTAGGTGAACAAATAAAATTACAATGTGATAGTAAGAATGTAGATTTTAAAAGCAAAGTACAATATAATTTATAATAAAATATGTAAACATGGATTGAGAAAGACACACCAGCATCTTTCTTCAGCCACCTCAGAAGAGGGCGGGATAGGAGTAGGAAGGAGATAGATAGCTTCAATTATTTTGGTAACAATTTAGTTCTTTTCAAAAATAGAGAAAAACCTGCAGTTTATGTGGCAAGACTGAATTTAGATCAGGATAGAGGGTACCTTCACTGTGTGTTTGAAATATATTTGGGAGAATAACTCTCTCCGGCCCGAACATCTTACAGACTGCTGTGATGACAGGAGTTTTGCAGACAGGCATGGTTTGTGTTAAATGCAGGGTCTGGCACAAACAATGCCCTTGTTTTATTATAAAATCATAAGCCTGTGATCCTGTAACATAATATCTCATTCAAGCACTCCATAGGACATTTTAGGTGAAATGTTCAAATTGCCGTCCATCTTGTGTTAGACATTCATGTGCTCTACCACCACACTCAAGAAAGCCTTACTTTTGCTGGACCCTGTACAAAGTCATGGTCAGTACTACATGACAGTAATATGTGTAAAGGCCCTCAGGGGACACTAGTCACCTGAGAAAGCAGGGAGTGCTTCATATTCAATGAACTTTGTGTCTAGTTCCTGGACCTGGAATGTCCCCTATAAAATATGGTGGCTCTCAGTCTGGGGCCACTGGAATGAGAAGCATCACTTGGCTCATAAATTACAATAGCACATATATTTAAGTCCGCTTTCATAATGCACAAAAGGAAGGGATGCCAAAAGGAACCACCAAAGAATACCATGGGATGTTAATGGTGAACCAACACAGAGAAGGAGGCAGAAGCCAGGTTAGACACAATTGCTCTGCTAACCAGTACATTAATTTCCTTTCTTTATATTGACTAGCTTTACTGAACTGATTTGGTCTGTAATCCAGGCATTTGCCAGTCGTTTCAAGCGTCTGCCTGTTTAAGGAAGACAAAATTAAAATGTCCATTTGGTGTTGAAAGCTGTCGGTACATGGATGGACAATTAAGAAGAGAATATTTATCGACTTCCAGAATGTTAGTGTTAGGATTCAGAGTTCAGTTATGTCACTCTTATCTTCTTTCAGGTGAAGAAATCAAGGCCCCAGAGTGACTGTTACTTACCAGACACCAATAGTGGCAAAACAAGATCTGAGGCCCAAATAATTTAATTACAAGTTGAGTGACCTTCATGTACTAAAAGAAATCATTCTATTACAAAAACTTCAAGCTAGATTGTTTGGGGTTGTCTCTCTTTTGCTTTCTCTCTTTTATTCCAAGCTCAAAAAATAAATAAATAAATTTTGAAAATCCCACAGGAGTCAAAATGGTTGAAGACAACTACCTCTTTACTTTTGATGTGCAGTGAGCTGCTTTTACCCTTCGTTTATCTCTGAAGGTGGATTGCCCAGTACCTCTGAATGCTCCCTGATAGGTCTCTGTGATTTGTATCAGCTCACAAAATTTTTTTTTTTTAAAAAGCAGACTTGCAGCTCTAATTTGCCAGGATCCTTAAGATCTCTTTTATCATGTTCTGCTGCCTGGATGGGAAGCAACATTCTCCTTAGTGGCAATCTGCTCTAATCATTTTTTATTCAGGTGTCAGGCAGGGTTCAGGCAAAACATGAAAGAGTGATTGGAGCACAGTGACTTCAGATGGCTTAAACCACATCACACAGGCAATTTTCATCCTTTTTACTTGGCCATATTTAAATAAGTTTCTTTTACAACGTAAGAGACCAGAACACTGCACAGGATATAAATAAGGGCCATGAGAAAAGATCATGGCATTTGGAGTCTGAAGTTACTCCCTTCTGTATGTATGTGACCTTGGGTCTCTAAATTTTAATCCTCATTTCTCATACACAAAACAGGGAATAAAAAATGTAGCCATCACTGGATTATTATGAAGAGGAAATGTTCTTTGAAAATTGTATATAAAAGTTCTTTATATATTTTAAAGTGTTACACAAATGTTAGCACCCTACATCCATTTCCTAGATGAAATTTTTAAACTTGCCATCTTGTCTAGAAGTCAGTTAAAAACAAGACACACTGAAAATTCCATAGTAAATATCTAACGGCACATGTCCTGAGTTGGTAAAAAAAAAAAAAATCAGATTCTTGTTTTATTTTTTCTTACTAGTATTCTTCCATGGTGTGCCCTTCTGAAACATACATGTAAGGATAAGTTTTGTAGTAAGCAATGGTCTTATATACTATAAGTTTCTAGAGATGAGAGAAAAATTGTCTGTTCACCAAGAAGCTATATCAGTTTACAAGGGGGTCCCAAAAAATGGAATTATCTTCTCAAGGGTGGGCACCTTGTAGTACAGGCTTCCTCTGCTAGGCAAGTGTTCTAGGAACCCATCTGTACCACTTGTACCAGCTGGCATTGTTGTGAGGGGCTTCATTTGGATTCAGTGCATTTTTCTTCTGAAGACTTTCAGCAGTGCCATAATCAGTGACAAAGAAGGGAGTCTGACTCTGTCCCCACTGCATTCAACGCAGGAGAATGTGTCTCAAAGCAGTTTTGCTTGCACCACTGGGTTTAAATTTAGAAGAACAGATCTCTTTTCTCATTACTCTTAGTGCTCCCTCTGTTGGCCCATCTCAATGATGGGTGATTTACTAGAGCATCTGCCCACACCGTGCTGAGTGTCCAGCAGTTTTTGACCCAAAATAGCATGATCTGTGTGCCCCACCCTCCCACTTCACCCAATCTTGCCCCGTGTGAATTTTTCTTTTTGTTTCCCCAGATGAAAAAAAAATCCTCGAAGGGAAACATTTTGCTGATGTGGAAGAGGAAGGGAAAAAAACAGAAGAAGCACTAAAAGGCATCAAAATCAACGAGTTCAAAACTATTTTGAACAGTGGAGAAAAAGGCTCAATAGGTATATTGCATCAAACGGAGAGTACTTTGAAGGTGACTGAAGTTTAAACACATAAAAATAAATACATAATTTTTTAAATAAATATTCGGTTTTTTGGGTCTTCCACTCATATATTACTTTATAAGAAAAAAAGTCAATGAGAAAAGACAGCAACTGGGGCCACCAGAAAAATATTCAAAATGGTAGCTGGTGTGGGAGTCTTTCCTGGTTGAGAGAACTTCTCCATCTTTTTTGGTGATGTAGGTGTGGGGAAAGCTCCATGTGACACCACAGGCTTTTTTAGTCCATTGTTGTGGCTTCTTGTTTGGTCTGACTTGCACATCTTGGGGTAGAGGCTTTAAAGAGTCAATTACCTACACTGGTACTGTCACCTGTAGTTGTTCACTCTGGTGGACTCTGGGCTGCCTGGTCTGACCTCCAGAAAAGTTTAATGTATTTTTAATCCTTTGGCATATTTTTGTGGGTTCCCTCACCAAGGTTAAAATCCTTGTGATGGAAACAATGGGATATTATCTCTTATTTCTTAAGGAAGTAGTGCCCCGTAGCAGAGATAATTGTTCAAACTACTGATGAGTTAATATTGCTCTGCCAGTTTGGACTTAGGAGGCAACCAACCAAACCACAGGTCCAACTTGACTCCTAAATATCTCACTATTACCATTTTTGCCTAAAGTCCCATAGGTTCATTGAGAAATGTTTATAATTACAAACTTTGTGCTAGACAGAGTGCTAATGCTAAGTATGGAGAGAAAAATCCACATTCCTGTATGATACGTGACTGCTCTCTTGAAACTCTTAATGATACGTTACCATTTTGATGGCTGGGGGCATTAGACCCTGCAGATACGGTGTACCATTTGAGTCACAAGGATTGGTTTGTCTAATATGGCCACATTCTTGCCTGTCCTTTTGTAAAGGGAGTGCAGCCAAGGGCTCTCCAAAGGGGGATTTGTAATGGGGTCCAAAACTTCGGGTGGCCAGGAATATAGGATATCCCCACCCCAACAAGTCTGACTCGGGGATGAGACACATGGAACAGGGCCACTGAGAGTTATTTTACATATCAATAACAGCAGACTAGTCTTCTTAGCTATATGCAAAAATTGTTACTTTGCATATCAACAAGGTTAGCTAGGGAGGTGGATGTGATTTTGACCTGTGATGTAACTGGGAGGCCGCTCCCCTTACAGCACCTGTGAGAGAGCTGGGAGATAGTTCACTCCCTGCCACAGAGCCCTTCCTGTCTGGACTTATGGCTGCCAAGAAAGGCAGAGAATACAGGAGTGCTAACAGGTGTAGTCAATTGCGGGAGGAGTCAGAAATGGGGTTGCAGAGGAAGATTCGTGCTAGAATTTAAACCTAGGTGTGGCAACCATCCTGGATCTTAACCACATGGTTCTGTGAGCAGAAGTAGGGCTACCTTGACCATGTGGCTTAGGTACCAGGAAAGCATAATGTAACATTTTCTAAGAATGTAGAAGTATTCCCCAGCTCACCACAAGGATGTGGTTTTCGATTAAGAACTGGAGATCACGACAACATAGCTGATGATGCTGAGGACTAAGGGAGACCTGCCCAGCTAAGCATGGATTACTGGGAGGAACTGTGAATCTAGCTTGAGCTATGGACTTCTATTTCTTTTCCCGAGATACATTACCCCTGCCTGGCCTGACTGAACAAATGGGAGAAGGCAGGACTGTGTCTGTTTGTGGGTGTTTTAAAGGAACTTTGGGATTTCTTAATGGCAACATTCTGCCCTTACTCTAAACCTGTATAACTTTTGAAGAAATAGTTCCTTTCATTTTCACCAAACTCTGACATTGAGAGCCACAATTCCTTACACGTGGTGGTGGGCAAAGAACCCACAGTGACAGACAGACCCTGGGGGAGGGGGCTTATTTCTGTAATAATATCTGGGCCCCCACAGGTTCCTTCTGTAACACTTTCTCCACCGGTAAAGGAGGAGAAATGGAAGAGAGGGCATACATCAATGAACTACTATATTGCCATGAGTTTTGCTCAGCTTTGCATATAACTATTTCCCTACCAATGTAGACCAAGTAAAGATGAATGTTTAACAATAGGTACACATTAGTATATTCATTAGCCTCTGGATTGCAATAAAATGTAAGAATTCCAATGTACTTACAACAGATGGAAACTTTTGAATAAAAAACTGAAAATTTTATCCTTGAGGACTTTTTTATTGTATTTTCCCCATTACCATTCATCCCCCTATATTCCCCCTCCCCTACAATCATCACACTGTTATCTATGACCATAAGTCCTTTTTCCTTTTTGCTCAATCCCTCCACCCTCTAACCACCTCCCTATAGCTGTCACTCTGCTTTCTATTTATGAGTCTGTCTCTTGTGTTTGTTAGTTCAGTTTGTTCATTAGATTCCACATGAGTGAAATTATATGTTACTAGTCTCTCTTTGACTCCCTTATTTCACTTAACATAATGTCTCCACCTCCATCCATGCTGTTGCAAAGGGTAAAATTTTCTTCTCTTTTTATAACTAAGTAGAAATCCATTATGTAAATGTCCCATAGTTGTTTTATCCATTCTTCAATTGATGGACACTTGGGCTGCTTCCATATCTTGGCGGTTGTAAATAATGCTGCAATGAACATTTGGGTGCGTGCATTCTTTCAAATTAATGTTTTGGGTTCCTTTGGATATATTCCCAGAAGTGGGATTACTGGAATAAAAAGGGAGATCCCTTTTTAATTTTTTGAGGTATCTCCATATTGCTTTCCACAGTGGCTGCACCAGTCCACATTCCCACCAACAATGCAAAAGGGTTCCCTTTTCTCCACATCCTTGCCAGCACTTGTTCATTTGTTGATTTATTGATGATAGTCATTCTGATAAATGTGAGGTGATACCTCATTGTGGTTTTTAATTTGCATTTCTCTGATGATTAGTGACATTGAGCATTTTTTCATATGTCAATTAAACGTTTGTACATCCTATTTGGATAAGTGTCTATTCAGGTCCTTTCACCTTTTTTTAATTGGCTTGTTTGTTGTTTTAGTGTTGAGTTTCATAAGTTCTTTATAAATATTAAATACTAACCCCTTACAGATATAACAGCAAATATGTTTTCCCATTCTGTATATTGCCTGTTTATTTTGTTGATGGTTTCCTTTGCTATGCAAAAACTTTTTAGCATCATTCTAATTATCTTAATTCCAAAACCAGATAAAGACACTACAAAAAAAATAGGACAATATGTCTGATGGACATAGATGTTAAAATCCTCTACAAAATATTAGCAAACCAAATACAGCAATACATCAAAAGGACCAAACACCATAGTAAAGTGGAATTTATTCTGGGAATGCAAGGTTGGTATACATCCAAAAATCAATAAATGTGATATATCACATAAACAAAATGCAGGATAAAAAACACATAATCATATCAATAGATACAATGCTTTTTCTATTTTCATCAAGTAGAAATCCAGCACCCATTTATGATAAAAACTCTCAGCAATGTGGGAACAGAGGAAACACACCTAAACATAATAAAGGCCATATATGACAAACCCATTGCCAATATCATACTCAATGGGCAAAAACTACAAACATTTCTCTGAAGATTGGGAACAAGACAGGCATGTCTGCTTTTACCTCTCTTATTCAAAATAGTACTGGAAGTCCTAGCCATAACAGTCAGACAAGAACAAAAAGTAAAAGGCATCCAAATTGGAAAGGAAAAAGTAAAATTGTCTTTATTTGAAGATGACATGGTACTGTACATAGAAAACCCCAAAGATTCCACCAAGAAACTACTCAAACTAATAAATGAATTCAGCAAAGTAGCACAATACAAAATTAATATCCAGAAATCAGTTGCATTTTATATGCCAATAATGAACTATCAAAAATGGAAATTAAAAAAATAATCCTATTCACAATTACTTCAAAAAGAATAAAATACTTGGGAGTAAATCTATCCAAGTATATAAAAACCTTACTTGGAAAATTATAAGACACTGAAGAAATAAATTGAAGAAGATACAAATAAGTGGAAGCATATACTATGTGCCTAGATAGGAAGAATTAATATCATTAAAATGTCCATGCTACCCAAAGTAATCTATCGATTCAATGTACCCATGATGTATTTCACAGAACTAAAACAAATATTTCATAAATTTATATGGAACCACAAAAGGCCCAACATAGCAACAGCAATCTTGAAAAAGAAGAAGAAAGTTGGAAGAATCAAGCTACCTCATATCAAACTACACTATAAGTTCATAATAATCAAAACAGCATGGTACTGGCATAAAAATAGACACATAGATCAACAGAACCAAATGGACAGCCCAGAAATAAACCCACAACTTTATAGTCAATTAATATTTAACAGATGAAGCAAGCAAATATAATGGGCTAAAGATAGTTTATTCGATAAATGGTATTGGGAAAATTGGACATATATGTGCAGAAAAATATCACTAGACCACCTCCTTGTATCACACGTGAGAATAAATTCAAAATGTATTACAGACTTAAATGTTAAACCTGAAACCATAAAAATTTTTGAAGAAAACATAAGCAGTCAAATCTTGGACATTGCTCATAGCATGTTTTATCCGACACATCTCCGCAGGCAAGGGAAACAAAAGAACAAAATAACAAATGGGACTATATCAGACTACTTTTGTTTTTACTTAACTGCCTGACCATCAAGTGAAACAGTGCTCATAGGCTATTCAGGGTGATTTGTCTCAGACCTAACAAATCTCTTAAGAATGGTCTTGGACCTTGTACTATTCAAGGTCAACCCTATTTATACCATATGGTTTAATTCTTTGTTAACAGTGAAAAAGGAGTCACTTAATGAGTGTTCTTAGCTCAGAAAAAAGCAAAGGCTACTATTCACAGGCTTGAAAAGCAGATTAATTTGCTTAACTGGTGACATTTATAAGAACTCTATTTTTCCCTATTTGTCTTTATCTATTCCCTTGGTTATATATTTAAATGTCAATTTTTTTTTGGCTAGGCACTAGGCTAAATGCTGAGAATAGTATTTAAGACCTAAGCCTTTTCTTCAGTGTGTTTAGGGTGTACTTAAAGAAAGAGAAGGAGGAGCTGTAGATATTCACAGCCTTCCTTCCTCCCTCCTCCATTCCACCTTCCCAACTGAAGATTCTTACTTGCTAGTCACCTTCACTTCTCTTGCTAAAGCAAAAAGCAAAGAAATGTTTTTTAAAAATGTAAAGAACCTAGGTTGATCATAATAATGAAGGTCTGTATTATAAATGAAGAAAGATGAAAGAAAAAACCTGTGGGATAGTTTGGGGAGAGAGTATTGGGGAAGAGAGAGAAAGACATAACAAAGAGACTAACTTGGTTTTGTTTGTTGTTCCTGTCATTTGAAGCATCTCTCAGGTAAGAAAGATAGAAAGTAAGAGATATATCTAAAGAAAATGTTTTAAGGGTTTTTTGTTGTTTTTCTACTTTAAACGTACCTACTAGTACCCCTGGTATTTTTGCAAGAAAGTATTTGTTGCCCTCAGCAATTATCTTGGAAAAAACAATACTCTTCAGAGTCTAGGCCGTATGAAATCCAGTTGTATTCCAGTTCCAAAGGTATATGAGTAATTACAACCAGAGGATTAAGTGCTTCCATAGGGGAGGTATAAGTTACTCAAGTGTGTGATAGGGAAGGCATCTAGCGGCTCAAGGAAGGATTCTCAGAGAAATAATATCTAAGTTAGAACCTAAAGCTTGAGAGATCCACATAAACCTACATATAGTGGGGATTGCGCCTTAGGGTTGTGAACAGGAGGGTGGCAATGAACTAATCATTATTCATAATGGAACAGAGTATGTATGGGAATAAAGGAAAACATAATTTTGGGAATGGCATTTTCTTTAAAATGTTTCTCTGATAAGATCTGGAATGTAACCTGATGTTTCCTTTAACAAGTTCTTTTTTCACCTGTGGAATTTTCGTCTCCTCAATGACATTGTGGCTTAAGAGCGAGCCTTAAGAGATGTCTTCCAACTCATCTGAGTTTTATCTATGGGGCTCAGGGCCATATTGTCCTTGAAATAGGCTCAGCAAATAATTAAGCAAATGAGTTAATTAGGTGTCACTTATATCTGCTATGTACCAGATCCTACAAATATATCATCTTTAATCTTTACAAAAACTCCAGAAGCTAAGACTTTATTTGCCTTAGTTAAGAATGAATAAACCAAAGCTCAAGTTGTTCATTAATGCACCAGAAAGCATACAAGTTGCAATGGCAACTACTCTATTTTTCAGTATACTAGACTGCTTTTAATGGCTACAAAGACTTGAAGATTCCACTTAGTGATGGGGTTAATTACAAATGTTAACCCTTTCTCCCCATCCCCAGTGCTTTGTGTCTTGCTACTTAACTTGGGCAGTCACTTCTAACATTGTTTAGTAAGAATAAAAACATCATAGGAGTTAGACTTCGTCACTCACTCACACATTTTGTGACCTTGGAAATACTACTTTCATTTCCCAGACATTGCCCCTTACTGTAAAATAAGAATTGAATGGGTCCCTATTTCATGGCTTTTGATTAGAATTACATGAGCTTACTTTGGAGAAGAGGAAACATACCAGGCAGACAGTCAGCCAGCAATGTATTTTAAATTCCTTTCATAGCGTTTCTAAACCTCAACTCCATTCAAAACTTTCTCACACTCAGCCTATTAATGTCTCCTTTTATAGGAAATTTGCTCCCATTATCACATCCGCACAGTTTTCCATTTGAAATAGCTCTGGATTCTTAAGTTAACAATGCCCATTGGTTTTGCATGTGTATCACATATATTTGACTGTACAGCATAATAATGTAAAATTTAAGAAAAAAAATAAGATTTATTTCTCTTTCACTTTCTGAATGAAAACTAACTCCTTTGTTCTCCCGAGACCCCTGCGGTAGAAATAATAGGAAGATTTATACCCTCCAGAAAGCACCTCTATGCTAACGTTTAGAATTTATGTCACTTTACAAAGGAGGTTACTGCAACTCCACTAGAGGCTTCATTCACCTCTTAGTCCCCTTTCTCTCCTCTTTTCACCCAGTTACTTATCCAAGGGCCAGTAAAGGGAGGGAGTAAACATAAAGACAACATTGTACCTTTAAGAAACTTCTCCCTGCTAGCACTTTTCATGCTGCTGATTTTGATCTTACCAATGCACTGTCTCAGAAGGATGCAGGATGCAGAGGCGAATATCACAGTAAATAATATGTGAACTGTCTCTCGGGACCCTGAGCACCAGCTCAGAGCCCAGGTAGCTCTCGTTCATGGTGCTCCAGAGGAACTGCCAAGTCTAACAGAGCCATGTTGCAAGATGAATTGGGGAATCATTCTTTTTATGCTGACTGAACTCTTTCAGTCTGTGTGACATGACCAAGCGGAAGATGCCTGTTGGGATGGAGGATTGGTGCAGAATGACAGTAAAAGAGACAACATGACTCAAGAACAGAGTATCAGGTATTTTCGTCCTGGGCAAAACTTCCCAGGGGAATCACATCCACACACTCAACTGGGGTCTCTGACATTCAGGAAGTGGAATTAAAAGTTAGCTTTGTGAAAAGATAAGAAAATTTATAGGAGGCTTTATTCAGTTTCTCTGAAAGCAGAGCCTGAGCTGGGGATTTCAATGCATGTGATTTATTGAGGGAGGGCTCTCAGGAGAAGAGGAGTCAGGAAAGCAATGTGTGGCAGGGGGAAGAGTTGAACAAGGATATAGTCTTCTCTGGAGATTAACCTCAGCTTCATTGCACAACCTCCTCCAAAGCATGGATTAAACCTGAGTTGGTCTCACCATGAGGCAAGAGGCTGGGCAATTTGTATCCCTTGCAGTCCACCCCAAGGGTGAGGATATAGAACCTCCCTAGTGAGACAGCTTGTATATGGTAGAAAGCAGTCTTTGAAGGAGTGTGTAGCCTCCAGGTGTTTATCAGAGAACACTCTCAGTAGAGACCAATAGTAGGGGACAGATAGATCCCACTACATTTGAAATAACTATTCTTTCAACATATGTGTACCTGTGGATCTCTCTCTTTCTCTATCATCTATTTACTAATTTATATTAGTCTGCCTATATCTGATCTATTACACACTTTGCTTAAATACCGCAGTACTTACAGCTATTTTCAATTGTACCTATCTACCTATAACTCTCTCTCTCTACATGACATTTCAAAAGTAAATTAAGATATAATGTAGTTACATTACACAATTATATTGGGTTGGCCAAAAAGTCCGTATGGTTTTTTTCCGTAGAACAAAAGACACATTTTTACTTTTGTGATACCTTTATTGACTCAAATATTTTGACTGTGTAAGCTATCTCCCACATAGTTGAACATTGATTGTTCTCAATTAATATCTCAATTTGATCGCTATCAACTTCAATTTGTCTCCCTGCCTGTGGAGCACCATCCAGTGAGAATCTCTAGCATGAAACTTTACAAACCACAATAGACGTGTTTGATCAGTCACAGCACATACACTGTACAAATCTTTTTTTTTTTTTGCATTTCAGTTGTGTTTTTACCTTTCTTGAAATAATAAAGCATAATATGCTGAAAATGTTGCATATTTTCTTCCATCTTCAATGGCTACACAAAAATTCACCAATTATGATAAGCTTTTTTAAATGCATGCTGATATGACACCTGTCACAATGTTATGGAAACCCCAGCCTATGCTGTTCTGCAACAGTTGTGAGGGGCCCAATTGTCCACGGCCAAGAAGCATGACTCCCAGTGCCAGAGTTTGGTGAAAATGGAAGGAATTAGTAATTTAAAAGTTATGCAGATTTAGAGTGATGGCAGAATTTTGACATTAAATCCCACTCCCTTTAAAGCGCCCACAAACCAACAGTCATGCCTTCCTTTGCCACATCAGGCCAGCTTCAGAACATGCCAGTCAGAGGTACTGTCTCCTAGAAACCCAGAAGTCCTTGACTCAGCTCTCCCAGTCACAGTTCAGCATCTCTGGCTTCTCCCAGTAATCCGTGCTTGGCTGGGCAGTTTCCTCAATTCTGGCACCATCAGCCACATTGCTGTGTTCTCCAGCTTTTAATCCAAAACTGCATGGCACCTCCTTACACACCAGCCTCACTCTTTAATTGTGGGCTGTACAAATGACTTCCTTCCAAAGATTAGAGTACAGAAATAGAAAAAGTCAGTTTGTACTGGAGAAACATGACAAATACTACTTCAGTCAGGTTATGAAGGTTAATATCAACAGTGTTCAACCATGTTGATAGCACTTACCCTTGATATAATATGATGAGAATGGTACTTTACCACTGAGAAGTGGGCCTTCCTCCCCAATGCCCATAACCTGGGTATAATCATAAGAAAAACATCAGACAAGTTTCAAATAAGGGATGTTCTACCAAATATCTGCTGAGTATTTCTCAAAATTGTCAAGGTCAGCAAAAACTAGAAGTCTGAGAAACTCTCACAGCTAAAATGAGCCTAAGAAGACATGATGACTAAAATGACTAAATGTTATAAGGTATCCTCAAGGGGTGGATGGATGGGTGGATGGATGGATGGATGGATATGTGTGTGTGTGTGTGTATATATACACACATATATACATTATAAACTTTTATTAATAATAATATATTAGTATTGCTTCATTAATTTTAATAAATATACCATACTAATGTAAAATGTTAATGGAGAAAGAGGGCATATGGAAACTCTTTAGACTACCTTCATAACTTTTATGTAAACCTAAAACTATTCTGAAATAAAATGTTTATTTTTTATTTTATTTTTTTTAAAGATTTTATTTATTTATTTTTAGAGATGGAAGGCAGAGGGAGAGAGAGAGAGAGAAACATCAATGTGCGGTTGCTGGGGGACATGGCCTGCAACCTAGGCATGTGCCCTGACTGGGAATCGAACCTGCGATGCCTGGTTCGCAGCCTGCGCTCAATCCACTGAGCTACGCCAGCCAGGGCTAAAATGTTTATTTTTTAAAAAGCCCTAACACATTTTAAAAAAAACACCAGGTTAGTGATAGCGCTCTTGACTGAAACACAATGCCATAGATATGCTTTCAGCGCCTGTCAATTCCCTGACCTCTTTTCCTCCAGTGATCCTGTCCACCTTCCCCCTCAGCCATTCACATCCATGGTCACACTCCACACATTATCATCGAAACTAACCAAGGCCTTCACGGTCTCAGTCTCAAGCCTCTCCTTTCCTTTTCTCATGATTCCCTCTGGTACCCCTGCCCCAATATCTTCCATCCCTGGGTCAAAATCTATACTCTTTTGCTCCTATCACCTATTTACTGTCCCAAAACTCGCATAACCTCACACCTCTCTTTATGTGGCTTAAGTTCTAGAACCAATCACTAGAAGCAGTCCCTTGGATATCAGCTCCTTTGTTTCTTTCTTGCTTTGACCTATTCACTTGGCAAAATCCAGCCAGAATTAAATTCAGTTTTCCAGCTATTCATTTTATATGCCCATGTAGCTGAGCACAGCTTACCTTTATTGTTACCTGACAATAATGCCCAACTTGCCTAGTCAATCTACACTCCTATTCTTTTACACCACCGTGCCACACTATCTCCTATCTTCTCAAACCTTCAATACAAGTTTTCTTGTCCTTGCTTACATCTGATGATATCTCTCATTGTTTCAATGAGAATAGAAGCATTCAAAAGAGAACTTGCACAAATTCCCACTATCACACTTACCTACTCACCTGCATCCATGCCCTTTAATCTTATTTTCCTCTCGATTACTCTGCAATACTTAGGTTTTTAACTGAGGCTAAACTGTGCTCTTGTGTCCTAAATCCCACCCTCTGAAAGCATGAGGAAATTATTTTTCTCTTTCTCTTGCTTCATCATCTTTTTCCTCTCTACTGGATATTTATCTTTGGTTTACCAATATGTTGTTATTTCCTCCAACTGAAAAACAAGACTTTCTTCATCCACTTTTCCCTCCTGCTAGTGCCCCATTTCTTCCCTTTCCTTTAGAGTTAAACTCCTTTCAAAGATGTCCAATACTCTTTCTCTTCAGTTGCTCACTTCTCATACTCTCTTAATTCTACTATATTGAGACCTTTTCTCTGCTGTTCCACTAAGGTCAAATTGCTCTTGTCAATGTACAAGTGTCCTCCATAGTGCTAAACACTATGGTGGATCATTGACAAATAGTAGTCAATGTTTTGCACAGCTGATCACTCACTTCTCCTTGAAACACTTTCTTCATTTGGTTTCCAGGACTTTACAGCTTTAAGGTTTTTCTCCTACATTATTGGCAGCTCATTCTTCATCTCTTGAACATGTTTCCTTGTACCTCTCCAATCTCTTAGTATTAGAGAATCACAAGGCTCGGGATTTGTACCTCTTCTCTACCCACCTACACTTATTCTGTAAGTGACTTTATTCAGTCCCTTTGTTAAAATACACAGGTGATTTTACATATCCACAGGTGATCCAAGAATTATATCTGTAGTTAGTACTTCAAACCTGAGCTCCAGACTCAACTGCCTACTTGACTTCCTACCTGAATGACTAAAAAATATATCACACCGAACATGTCAAGAACTGTCCTCTTTATGTTTCTCTAATCCCTAGCCCTGCTCCTCTCAGACACTTTCCATCTCAGTAATGAAAATCACATCCTTCCAGTAGCTCAAACAAAATGCTAGTGTCATTCTTGACCCTTCTATTTTGCTCACACCTCACACTTATGCCATCAACAAATTCTGTTGGATCTAACTCCCAAACCACACCATTGTTCAACATAGCCTTTACTATCTAATGGGCCCAAGTCATCATCATCTGTTAGCTAGATCCATTTAATAGGTTACTAACTGCTTTCCAAGTCTCTGATGGTGTTCTTTTTGGTCTATCCTCAACAGAGGTGACAGCTTGTTCCTGTCAAACAAATCATATCATGTCACATCTATGCTCAAAGCCCTCCAGTGGACCCCGCTGTCTCCAGAGTTAAAACCAATGTTATAACAATGGTTTAGAAGTCTATAGGAAGATTTTGGTCATTTTTTTTAAAGATACCCACTCTGGGCCTTCTCAGCTCTGCACACCTAAATCTCATTTAAGTGGCTGGCATTTTGGTGAGAATGAAACACTTTGACATAGGAAGGTCTATTCCAGGGCCCTGTTATCTCACAAGCTGGCAAAGAGAGGGCTGAGTGGATGACAGCCCCCACTTTCTCCCTTCGCTGGCTTCTTTATGCAGTGTACACACTGCACAGCTCTTTGAGTTCTACCCAGGAGCTTGGTGTCTTCCATGATCTCTGGGTACTAATTCCCTGCCACTCGCCCTTGTATTTACTCTGCCTAGCCACACTGGCCTTTCTGTTGATCCTTGGACCTGACAGGCCTGCTCCCATCTCAGAGGCTGTTTCCGTTATCCCAACCTCTTTCTCTAGGTATTATCTATGAGTTCCACTATCTCACCTGCTTCAGGATTTTGCTCAAATGTCAACTTTTCAGTGATATCCTCCTTGGCTCATTTTTAAAAAATTGTACTCATTTTTTTTCCATAATCTCTATCCTTTTTCCTATTACAAAATATTTTTCCATAGTACTTACTAATATTGCATATTAAGCTTAACATTTTCAGGTGTCTGACTTATCCATACCACATATGCAGAGATATATATATATTTTTTATTTTTTAGAGAGAAGAGAAAGGAAGGAGAAAGAGAGGGAGAGAAACATTGGTGTGAGAAAGAAACATTGATTGGTTGCCTCTCATACACACCCCAAAGGTGGACCAAACCCATAACCCAGGCATGTGCCCTGACCAGGAATTGAACCAGCGACCTTTTGCTTTGTAACATGATGCTCCAACCAACTGAACCACAATGATCAGGGCTTTGCAGACATATTTTTTATGTAAAAGATATACTACTTTTTCTCTCTGGGCCATTCTCCTTCACTCAGCAAAAATTTCTACTTTCCCCTTAGTATTTTAGTTGTGCCCGAGTATATTTTCTTGCACTGTGTCAAATGCATCTTTCCTATATGCTACATATACCCATTTACTTTAGTCATAAATTTTTCCTCTATTTCCAAAGAGGACTCCTAAATCAAATACTCACATGGAATAATTAGTTGGGGGTAAGCTTCTACTATATAAATATTATATCAGTAAATAATGACAATGAAGACATTTAAATTTTAAAGCCCAAAACATACATCTGTTTCTGAGCATAACACTTTGTGAAAATCTCCAAAGAAGACAGGAAATATAAACAAAATGATGTTTGTAGATGATTTCAAAATGGCAACATAACCATAATCAACAATGAGTACAACAGTCATTTTTGTTGGTTTATAATTAAATATAAAGCAGCCCTAATTGCCTCAATAGGCATTTAACTAAAATTGATTGGTTTCAAAGATATTTAGAAAGAAGAGTGTTTCTTCTTCACAGTATTTCTTTTTTCCTTTTTGCCTGTAAAATGTTAAGAAATAAATGAGAGTTCTTTATTATTTTTGGCAAATATCACATTCTTTTTTTTTTTTATCAAGTGGTTGTAATGATGTTCTCTTGGTAACATCTCTGGCCTTGCAGAATTTGGCTTAACTTTCTTGATCCCTTATGTATGTACACCAAAACAAACATCCCATGTTTATAGAAATATGTCATCTGTTACTCTGTTGGAGCTCAGCTGGGGAATAGAAAGAGAAATCAGGTTTTGAAGGAAGAACAACAGCACCGTTTGGACAGCTACAGGCATGAAAGAGGACAGCTGGGCCAGGTTATATCTCAGACTCTGAGCTTCTTTGACCTCAGATTGAGGCCTAGAAATAAAAGAGAAAGGCCTGTGAAGTGTGATAATGTGGGCCTAGAACCTAGTGTGTAAAATTCATAATATGTTCATGCCTTATTGACACCCATTACTTTCAATGAGTACAAATAGTAAGTCTTTAAAGCTATTTCTGGGTTTCAAAATGCCACCACTGTCACAGTGGTTCAATCATACAGGGCTGGAAAATATTCTCTGCACATCTATTCTAGGAAAACAGTGATTTCTTACCTAACACCAGTTTCAAGCTTGCACAATAATAATAATAAAATCCTTAAACCATCTGATTTCTATCCCCTACATATCAGTCAGCTGAGGACAGTTTTGATTGATGTCAACTTACATGAGCACTACTTTCTTCTTTAAGGGCTTTTAGCATGACCAAACAGTATTTCTTGAGTCCAACTAAAAAACAAAATATGTTATTAGCTTTTTAAAGGGACATATGCCTTTTCAAATTAAATAATAATTGTTTTCTAATTTAAGCACATAGGGTATCAATTTTATCTTGACTATCAACCCTCTCATACTAACCACAACTCTTAAAGACATGCTGAATCGTTATTATTTTTTAATCAGAAACATTAATGAACCAACTGGTTGTAATTTTTTATTATCAAATTCAGAAACTAGAAAGAACACAAACAGAAATCAACTATTCAGCCCATATTCCTGACCTGGTTATAAAAATGAGGAGCTGGGCCACATTTTTCAATGTCCCTTTTGCACAGGTGTTGGGGGTTGTCAGATCTGACCAATTCCCTTTCCTATGAGCAGGTAAAGCTGGTTAACATCAATGCCAATTAAAAATGAGGATGATGCTATTGTTTTCCAAAAATATTTTCATGGTTGAGTTTGGAAAACAATGCATACATCTCTTTGGAGGTTTCATAATAATACATAACATATTACGGGTTTTGAGAAGTCCTGTAATGTCTATTTAACTTTGTTTAACCCTAAAATTCTCACACTTTATTGAACAAAATGGGCTGTATCAGACTCAGGCTTTTAATTATAGTAGGATGAGAAAATGATTGGAGGGTTTTGAACAGAGGAAGGACATGATTATGACTTATAGGGCTCATCTGATTGCTGTATGAGATGTGACTCAAGGAAGATGGGTTAGAAGGCTATTAGAATGCAGGTGAGCAAACTATATTAATTTGAACCCAGTGGTAAAGGTATAGACAATGAGAGGGCATTCCTATACAGATCCATTTAGAAGGCTGAGCTTTCAATATTTGCTGCTGGAGAGAATGTGGGGTATGAGAGAGAGAAGTTGAGGATGACTCTAATGTTTTTGCTTTGAGCAAATGGAAGATTAGAAGATTTGGGCATTTGGGGATAAATCACAAGTGCCATTCAGGAGATATTAATTTTATTAATTTTAAGATTACAATTAGATATTTATCATTAGCCAAGACACTCATGGTATGCCCTCTCTGAACTTGAGTTAATTCAGTGCAATGGTTCTCAACCCTGGCTGAAGGAAACTTAAAAGTTCCATGCCCAGTATGCTCCCAAACCAATTACATAAACATCTCTGGGGTGCTCCCAGGCATTAGCATTCTCAAAGCCCTCCAGGTAACCCCAAAGTGTAGTGATGACACCAAAGGTTCCTGGGTTTGAATCATGAGACATTCTATTAGTAGTAGGGACAGGATGGTTGTGCTTCCTGGTTATAAAAAAAACTAGAAATAAGGCAGGTACTACTGCTAGAAAATAGGTAATTCCTGGGTTCTCTCTGATTTTCAATCACTGTGGCTTTACTTTCTCCAAGTTCAAGAAATGTCTGGCCTTCTTGCTTAAGGCACATCATTTTAGACATTCTTTATTTAAATTAGGTAGCAGTTATGGTGCCTGGATGTCCTTCTGGCCCAGGGCCTGAGCCTTTTTTGCTGGTCTCTGGAGATCTATGATTCATTGTTGAGTTACCTGAGAATATAGACAGGGATGTCAAACTCATTTTCACTGGGGGCCACACCAGCCTCGTGGTTGCCTTCAAAGAACCAAATATAATTTCAACTCCTCAACAATTATGAAGTAGTTACATTTATACAGTCCTAAAATTATTTTGGCCCTTTGAAGGGTTTGATGTGGCCCCCAGTGAAAATGAGTTTGACACCCCTGATATAGGAGCATTTCAGAGCTTCCCACACTGCACAGCCAGCAGCACCTAAAGTTGAACCTGTTCTGAAAGCAGTAAGAATTCAACATCACTAGATGGAGTGAGGGTGGGAAAACTTGAAAATAAGACAGTTTAAGGGACTTTTGGTCACAGTGACCAGTTCCTTAGGGAAAAAGCAGACATGTACCTCAGTGAAACCCACACATTCATGCACCACTTTGATGAGCAGGTCCCTCAGGTGAACACCTTCACACAGCACACATGTCCATTCAACACAGACACATGAAAGACAGACCACCCACATATACACACAACATACGTCATACACCAACACGTCTCACATCCATCACCCCCATCATATCAAGCCTCTCAGGAAAGTTTCAATGGGCTTATTCATGCTGTAGGTAATTAAGGTTAAGGTGGGTTTTTTTTTAAATTTACTCTCTGTACCTCCTCCCCAAATTTATAATTTAACCGATGAACTTTGGAATTTCAGGTCTCATGATGCTAGGAAAGAAAGACAAGTGTCCTTCTAACTTCCCCTGAATTCACATTATCTGGGTGCTAATATATTCTGTTTACCTACACAGCCACCCTTCAGTGAGGAAGAGATCAAGTTGAAAGAAGACCCTCAAAGCCCCTTTACCAAGTGAATAGTTTTATCTAAGATGCTGTCTAGTCATTCAGACCTGAAGAAAATTTCTGAGGTGACACTGATTCCTCTTTCCAAGAGGATGTTGAGTGCCTGCTCATGTCCCATGTGTCCCTGCTGTGACTGCGTGTAGCAGCTCAATTTCCAAGCCCACATCTGCCTTATTTTGCCTGGGGGCTTTCTCTGGAGTAGGCCGCCCAATAGGCCTGTTCCTGCTGCAAGCTTGAAGTTCCAAGAAACCGACACCACCAAAAAGCAGTTTGCCATCTATGATGGGTAGGACATGGCTGTCCCTACTTTGTGTAGGATAATTCTGATGCATGTTCTACTCCAGGCTCCTAATATTCTCCACTGGGATTGAGTTTACAGTGGTGAGTTGCTTGATAACAGACTCTTTTTGGCTCCTTTCCTTTACCACCTCACTTTTCCATAACCCTAAACTATTTGAACTTAATTTTTTTGTTATGATCAGCCTCTGGAGAGATCTATATTAAGACACTTGGAAAGGAGGAAGTCTCTGCAATTGTAAATGACAAAAGATGGACAGAGGTCAATTTAGACAAAAGGGATCAGAGTCACCGATATGTTTGTAAAGCTGTCTTGTTATTCAGATTATATTTGCAAACACAGTTTGGGGATTTTGCTTCTGCTGGGGTAGGAACCGGAGTGACTGTGTGCAAGGAAGGCAGATGCTCTCAGCCTGCAGTCTCACACATCTGCTGGATGAGCAATGACTATAATTTTTCAGAAGGGAGACAATAAAAAAATCCATATCAAGCTCTTTTATTGTGCAAGTGACCCTGGTTATTATAGTCTGCAATCAAAAACCTACCTTGAGGGCAGAACTTTTCTGTCTATTAATGTAGAGAAAATGGGCAGCCTGCTTCCCAAATCTTAGTGTGTAACATTGGAGATGCTCCGATTTATTCCAAAGGAGTGGTAACACCAGCAGAATATAAGAAAGATGTAGCAAATGTGTGTTGCAGGAAAGTTAATAAAATCTACGTATTCAGAATTCTTGGGAAAAATTAACTCTATGGGAATTGAAAAATATAAGACTTGGAAATATATAGTCTTTTTACAGAGGAAAAGAAAATAATGTATTTCTCCACTTGATGAAGGGTGGGTGCTTTTGCACCTAAAAATGCTGCTGAGGCTATTTCCAAAAATACAAAAGATATTTCTTAAAGTAGAATCCAGTTTTTGTATTTATAATCATGTTTTTGTCTAAATGTTCCTTTGAAGTGTGGACAGATGCCCACACATAAAAGCAATTGTAAACAATCCCTATGTAAAGATAACCAGCATTCTCCTCTACCTGCTCTCATCACCTAACCTCTGCAGTGTTGATGCCACCTCCATCAGAGCCAGACAGTGGGGCAGCCAGAGCATCCATGTCTTCATCCACACCCTCCACCCTTACAGGGCTCAACCTTCCAATGAGTTAGAGGTCAGTTTTTCTACATCACCAGCACTAGAGCTTAAATAATTTTTTGTGGAGTACCCTGATGTATTAGTTCAGACAGCTCAACCTAAGTGCTATAACAAAGACCAGCATCTGTAATGATCTTATTCCTTGAATCTTGATGTTTAACAAAATGAAAACTTATTCCTTGCTTATATTACAATCCATGCATATCAGTAGATGGGCAGAAGGGAATAGTTTATAAGGTCATTCAGGGACCCAAGACACTTCTACCTATTGGTTCCACAAACCCTTGGGACAAAGATTGGAAAACTATTTTTTATTGACTTTACTTTTTAGAGCAGTTTTAGGTTTGTAGAAAAAATTGAACAGAAGGTACAGAGATTTCCCATATTTTTCTTGTCTCCTACACATGCTCAGCCTTCCTCACTGTCAACATCCTCCACCAGAGCGGTACATTTGTTACAGTCTGGAACCTACGTTGACATATTGTAATCGCTCAATGTCCATAGCTTAATGGGATCATCCTTGATGTTGCATTCACCTTCATAGTATCATATTTTCATTGCCCTAAAAATCCCATGTTCTACTTTGTATCCTTCCCTCCTCTTAACCCCTGGCAAGCACTGATCTTTTTACTGTCTCCATAATTTTGTCTTTTTCAGAATGTAATAGTTAAAATCATATAGTATGTGGCCTGTTCAGATTGACTTCTTTCACTTAGTAAAATGCATTTAAGTTTCCTCCATGTCTTTTTAAGGCTTGATAGTTATGAATAATATTCCATTGTCTGGACATAGCACACTTTATTTATCCATTCATCCACTCAAGAGCCTCTTGGTTGCTTCCAAGTGTTTGACAATTAAACTTTCTAAAGCACCATTTAGTAAATATTTTCAGTTTCATTAGTGATATAATTTCTGTTGCAACTACTGCCATTCTAGTTCAAAAGCTTCCATAAAATATATGAAAAAATGGATTTCTGTTTATTTATTGGTTAACAGAGGATAATTTTTACATAGGAGTAATACATGTTTTTTGAAGTTCATAACTTTTACTTATTTTAATGGACATTGGTCTTCCTCCAAATTGTACCAAATTAAAGAGATTTCATTGCAGTCATGAGCTTGGCTAATAAACCAAGTTTTGTTTCCTTATGTAGCTTCAGAGAACAATATGATCAAATCCAGGGTTTATTTCTTTTCAGTAATTCCTCAGAGTGATTATCTTTATGGAATCTGATAACAGAAAACAGTTATTTTGTGCCATTCAAGGTCTAAAAGGTGACCATGTTTACTAGTATTAGCAAAACCCAAGGGCTAAAAAGATATAAATAAAATTTCATACGAAACTCTTGCAATAAAAAAAAGTCCACTGTGATTGTTCTGGTGTCTGCTTTGGGTCAGAATAAGTATAAACCAAAGAAAAAATCTAAAGCTCTTATCTTCATTTTTCAGCCTTCAAGCCTTCTCATGAGGCAGAGCTCTGCAAATAAATCTAAAATTTTAATAAGAAAAAATGAAAACTACATAGCAGTTGAGTCTGCAGTGCCCTTCCAAGTCACCTTGGAATTCCTAAAGTTATCATGATTGCTCTTGATTTTCAGTGTACTTGATATACTTTGAAAGCAACTTGCTGCAAATATCGAATCACATTTAAAATTGCCTTAGTTTGGTTTGGTTTATTTTAGAAGCTGGTGCTTTTTATTCCCTTTACCAATGGTGTGGGCCTCTAGCAGGTTAACCTAATATACTGTTAGTGCAGTGGTTCTTGAAGGTTAGCATGCATAGAATCACCTGGAAGGTAGTTAAAATAAAGGTTTTTGAACTTCATTATCAGAGTCTCTGAATCAGCAGGTCTGAGTGGAGCCTGACATTCTCCATTTCTAACAAACTTCAGGGTGTTGCTCTTATACCACACTTCAATTAACATCAAGTCAAGAATCTTTCCATTGAAAACCAAACTCAGACTGGCTTAGCAAACAGAAAGTATACATAGCTTGCAAAAATTAAAAATCCAGGCTGTCAGTCTGATTTTGGGCACTTCATATTCCATCTGCTCAAGTAACATCCTAAGAATCCAATTTTTCTCTTTTCTGGCTCCATTTCCCCTGTGGTGGCATTTTCTTTATGGTTACAAGTGGATCGTGACTCTCCAGACCTTACATTCTCATGTTGCCAAATCCTAGGGAGAAGAGAGGCTGTTTTTACTTTCTCTAAAGGTTGAAAAAAATGTCTTATTTTTATTGGACATCTTTGAGTAATGTGACCATCTCTAACCAATCACTGTTTTTGCTGTAATCCTAGGAACATAACACCCTATCAGTTTAGATTAGTCTGAACCTATTCCTGTACTTAAAGGCTTCAGACACCTGCCATGTCTGTTCTTCTGCATTAGGGGTTTCTCAGAAGCCACCGACGCTCTCAGCTTGAGCTTAATGCAGTCTGGAGGTGCATAGGCATTGATGTCCTTGTGTTATGCAATCAATGGGGGATGAAGTTAATGGAGAGTGGTCCCCACCTCCTAGTGTTCAAATAGTTATTAGGTGCATTCTGTAAAGTTTCTTAGAAGTTACCAGTAGGGTTATTTACTGTTTGCCAACTGTGGAAACCAGCTCTATCATAGACTCTATAAAGATGTTTCCTTTTTTTTTTTTGTCTGTCTCCTCTCTACTCACCCTGCTCCTGGAATCACCTCTAAAATAAATTACTTGCACCCAAGTCTTTGCCCTATGTACTACTTTTAAGCAAACCCATGTGATAAATCAAACGAAACTACATGGTCTGGCATTGAGTGAGTGGTGGGTCTCCAGAGGAACTCTGGAGTTCTGTTTTATCAAAAGAGGGATGAAAGGATGCTGAGAAGGGAAAACATCATATTTCTCCTAAAAACCAGTTACTTCTTGGCTTTGGATAAATCCAAAAACAAATAATACTGAATCCCTGCTGAATCGAAATATAGCTTTAGGTTAAAGTACTGCATGCAATGGAGTGTCCAATCCATGTGCCATAGGCCGCATGCAACCCAGGATGGCTATGAGTGCAGCCCAACACAAAATCATAAATTTACTTAAAACCTTTTTTTTCTCATCAGTTTTCATTAGTGTCTGTATATTTAATGCGTGGCCCAAGACATCTCTTCTTCTTCTAGTGTTTCCAAGAGATATCAAAGAGTTAGATACCCCAGCTGGCATACCAGCTGTTGACACCACCCATTGTACAGATAGATTTAGAGAGGAGAATAGAAACATAAATTCCATATTACTTTTAGATGTCATTTTGGCTAATAATAAGCTTTAAAATAAATATGCTTTTTTGTGCTCAATCTCAATTGATCTTATACCCTCTCTCTCAAATATCTAGTATTGTCACGTCCCTAACAGACCTACAGTTGTTCATCTCAAGCCTCCCACTGCACTGTATATCTCAGTCAAGCTTCCCGGAGCATTGTGTATCTCAGTCTCCCATTTCTTAACTGCACTCCAGCTCTCAAAGCTTTCCTGCCCTGTGTTCTACCTGCTAAGGATACACCTAAGCTAAAACCTGCTGACGGGCCAACTGTACTACCGTTAGTTAACAATGAGTGAAAATGGATATTATGTGCTAAGTCTTACTTCAGCCAGGAAATAATTTTATCATGCCTTTCTGGAAAACATGAGCCAAAGGTTTTATAGAAATGCATTCCAAGGAACACTTCTCTCACGAGAGGCGCTATCACTTAATTTTTGCAAATGCTGCATATAATCTTTCCTTGTCAGAGAGCCACAGTGAGCATTAGCTTATTAAAGACTCAGACATATTCAGGCTGAAAATAGTATTACCTTTATGTATTCCAGATTTATTATCCCTTGGTGGACCCTAGTTCTATTTGGGTTTTTGTTGTTGCTGCTGCTTTTGTACTTGTTTTCAAATAAAACATTTAATATCTCAAAAACCTCATGTATTTCTGGAGATTCTTCCTGAAACTAAAAGTAACACCAAAAGTGGGAAATTCTGTTGTTCCTATAGACGAATAAGAGGAGACCTTTTGGAAATTCATCCAAGGGAAAGCTAAGACTCTATGTACATGTGATCTGGCTCTATGCTCATTTCCAGGCCTGCCATTGATTTCACTCCTCACCATTGGTGTTGCCCTTGATTCTCACTCCTCACTGTGTGTTATTTCCTTGAAGAGAGGTGAAGTATTGAAAACAAGAGTAGTTTCTGTAGTATTTAATAGAATCAGAATTTGAGCCATAATATCTGACATTGTCCTGCATCTGAGGTGGCAGATGTATTATTTTTAGTAAGAGATTATTTAAAATACTCATATTATTGAACAAAGCCTACATATTTGGAACAGAATGACTGTTAGTGCCTTATGCATATGCCTCTAGCTGTATGTGGTTAAGACACATAGTCCTTTAGTTACAGTACTTATTTAAACACAGGAATCATAGTCTACTGATAGTGAGTGCTATACTTTATATTTGTAATAGTGGAGGACAAGGAATGTTATTTTAGAACAGAGTATTAACTTCACTAATGAAAGGATAGCCACAAGAGTCAAACTGGAAATTTCAGCAGTGACTTCAAGATTACTTTTATGAATGCATTATAGTAATTTTTCTAATCCCTTGTATTGCAGGGTAACACATTAAAAAAAAATCCAAATGCTTGAACTGGAGAGTCTTTCTCTTACTACCCATCTCAAATGGTAGCACCCTGTCCTCAATACTCTAAATCCCTCTTCTCTGCTTCATTTTTCTCTAGCACATTGTGATATTTTGTCATATCATACATTTCTTGCTTGCTGTCTATCTTTACTCCCACACAATAGAACAAGAGCTTCATGGGAGCCCAGGCTTTACTGTGTTCACAGCCTGGCACAGGGTAGCCTGCCACAAATATTTCTTGAATTTATGAACAAAAGTATTAGACCATTCTCCTATTGGTTTTATTTCTAGAAATAACATACTAATCTAGTCCTTCACTGAGCTGGCAAAGAAGTTAAGGTTATGCTCATGATTTCATTTTATCACTTCTTCTTTAAGCTTTTCATCCTTTTGACATGTGGAGACTTTTTAAATATAATTTTGAAATTTCACTATATTTTTCCATCAGGATACTTAGCAAGTTTGAGATCAAAAGTATGAGAAGAGTTTTATGAAGTTAATTGCCATTTATTGTCAGCAGAAATTATGACTTCCCCAGAGCAAGCAAGTATTTTGTGGGATTATAATTGTTTGCTATTATAAAGAATTGTTGAGGTTATACATAGAATTCATTGGTATAATTACAGATACTTTTTTGTTTGTATAGTCTGGCTCATTCTCCAGGCTTTGGTGTTTTTAACACTGGGCTCAAATTTCTCTGCATATTAACTAGGCCACCTGGAAAATTTTCTTAAGCTGAGTTGCAGTTTCCTTATTTGTGAATAGAGGTGATAATATCCACTGTTTGGGATTATTATAAAGACCAGAAATAAAATACAAAAGAACTTAAATTCAACAGATACACAATACATAGTCATTATTTTTATCATTGAATACACATATTTCATGAACTTTGTATTAGTTTTCTAGAGCTGTAGTAACAAAGTACCACAAACTGGTGTCTGAAAGAGAAATTTACCTCCTAGTTCTGTTACAGAATGGACTCATGCTGGGGACAAGATACTGTTACTGAATGGACCCCCCTCCCCTGGGGTCCCTCTGTACTAGGCTCACCTTGCCCACCACCCTTAGGAATTATGACTCTCAATGCCAGAGTTTGGTGAAAAAGAAACAAACTATTCATTCAAAAGTTATACAGACTTAGAGTAATGACTTAATGTCTTTGTTAAAATTCCAAAGTCCCTTAAAACAGCCACAAACACACATGGTCCTTACTTCCCCCTTTGCCCTGGCAGGCCAGTCTCAGAACTTGCCAATCAGAAGTACTGTCCTCCAGTTAAAAAAAAAAAATCATAAGTCTGTAGCTCACTTCCCTTGGTTCTTCTCAGTCATCCAAGCTCAGCTGGCAGGCTTCCACAGTTCCCAGCATCATCAGCTGGGTCGCTGCGATCTCCAGTTCTTAATCCAAACCCACTTGGCACCTTCTCATGGCCTGTCAAGAAGAGTCCTTTCACCCCTTTCCTTCCCATAACGTCTCCCCTGCATTCTTCCAAACTGCTAAGAGAGAGCTCTGCATGGTTGCTACATCTTGCTTTCCTGCTTCCTAAGTCGCATGGTTAAGGGAGTCCCAAACCACAGATGGTTTGTACCCTAAAACCATGTGGTTCATGCCACATGGTAACCTCTCCTGGGTTTAAATCCTGGCTCAAATCTTCCTCTACATCCCCATTTCTGACTCCTCCCACAATCAACTACACCTGCCAGCATTCCTGCATTTTTCCAGCTTTTCTGGGCTGCCCTAGTAAGTCCAGGCAGGCATGGTCCCATGGTGTGTAATGAACTGTCTTCAAGCTCTCACTCAGGTCCTGTAACCAGGGGGAGTTGCCTCCCAGTTACATCATGGGTCAAAGTCACTCCCATCTCCCTGGCTCAAAGCATGGCCACAGCTACTTAACATATTTATGAAACTAACCAGCTGCTATAGATATAACCATAGGCAATAGCCATTTTTGCATATCAGCTATGAAGCTGGCCAAACTGTTCGTATGCAAAATAATACTCAATGACCCTGCTCCTTGTGTCCCATCCACCAGTGCAGACTTGTGGGGGTGAGGGCATCTATATAGTTTTAATATTTTCTGGACACCCTGAGTTCTGAACTCTGTTACAAATCCCTCTTTGTGGGGGACCCTGGCTATACCCTGTCACAGTTCTGATGAGTAGAAGTCTAAAACCAAAGTATCAGTAGGGCTATGTTCCCTCTGAAACCAGAGGGGAGAACTCTTCCTTGACTTCCTAGCTCTGGTTCTATTTGGGTTTTTGTTGTTGTTGCTGCTTTTGTATTTGTTGTCAGATAACATCTTTAACATATCAAAAACTTTGGCATTTCTAGGTTTATAGTCAGATCACTTCAATCTCTGCTCTGTCTTCACAAGAGGTTTTCCTTGAGTCTGTCTCCACGTGACCATCTTCTTCCCTCATAAGGTTACCAGTCTCATTGGATTAAGGGCCCACCCTAATGACTTCATGTTAACTTAATTACATCTATAAAGATCTTATTTCCAAATAAAGTTGCAAGTGGAGGTACTAAGGATTAAGACTCAACACACTGGCTCAACCCATAACAAATTTATCCTAATTCACAAATTACTGCCTGCTTTTTCAGCTCAGCTCTAATCCTTTACAAATCATCAACTTGTTGCCACTGCAGTTCATTTTCAGCCCAGAAAGAAAAGAACTTTCTGATTTGGAGAAAACTGCAAGAACAGCAACTTTCCCACTTTCAGAAAGAATAAGGGAGCCTGACACTGCCAGGCCTTAAAAGCCGAGCAGCTTGAAGAAAGAGATTTAAGCTCATAAATATCAAAGAGCCTGTAGAATATTGGGAACAGAAAGAGCAATGCTAAAAACAGTGAAACATAAATAAAGTTGGATTGGGTTCATTGGCTTCACTCCCAGGGTAAAATTATCCTCCCCTTTCCAAAAGTAGCATTTAGCACACCATTAGTTTGGAATGGTTGTTGTCTTTGTGAAATGCATTATTTTTTTATAGCTATGGTAGGAGTTGACACGCAAAATTACATCATTCTATGTTCCCACTCAGATACACACAGGTAGGATTGTAGGCATGATAGGCCTTTGGAGGCTGATCTAACCCAAACCCTTTCCCAAACAAGGTCATTTACCTGCCTTCTACAATAGTCATTTTTTATCGGTTTACCAAACTCTATTATTACTCCTTATACTTCATTACTTTTTCTGATAAGAGAAGAAATAAATGGTTACTTTACATGTAGAAAAAAATTTTGCTACAATCTCATTGCTTTAAAACATCCATTACCTATCCTTTGAAACCTTAATTTTTAATGACTTCTTAGTGTTCCATTGTCTGATGTACCTACATAATTAAGTCAATCCCTGTTAGTGCCCATTTATGTTATTGCCAGTTTTTCATTCATATAAAACTTGCTGTAATCCATCTTTGTACCCAAATTTTTATGTACGCTGTAGTATTATTTCTATTTTCATATCCTCAGTTCCAAAAATTTGTAGAGACCAACAATCAAAATGTTTACATTTTTTGACATGGAACTATAGAAACCTTAAAGGAGAAAATAAACATCTTGTAAAAATTCAGGTCTCAACAACTTTGACCTGTGTTTTTGTGGTGGTCCATATGTGTGGACATTGATAAGACTGGAAACAGACATGTTTTGCTTCAATGTTCTTGGGCCTCTTCCTACATGAACAGAAGGAAAGAGTCTACCTGGGGCTATTCTTTGGCTGTTGGTCGAACTGGATGTAATTTCCCCATCTCTTATTCTCTGAGTTCTTGGGAAGAGCTGTGGGAAAAATCTGGGACTTCAGCCCACATTCATTTATTCTCGCCAGCCAGAACCTGGGTTTGTAGTGGCCTCCCAACACTGGGAGCAGGCAGTCTGTGGTGCATAGATTATGCTCCTCCCAATTGCCATGCCTCAATCAATCAGGGCAGTTAGAGGACACGTTTTTATATCTTCTTTCATGAATTGCCTCCAATCAGAGCAATTTAAAAAAAAAACGTATTTGAAAACCATTTTGCCAGATGACAGAACATAAGCCAAAAGCCAAGGTAGAAAACTTCTAATAAGCATTTGCTGTTTGCTAAAAGAGGGCCCTTTGTCACCTGAGATTATGACCCAGTCTTAGGAGTAAAGAGAACAAAGATAGATTGGTTTGGGACGAAATAGATTGAGTGTATGCTATAAAAGGGTGGATTTATTTATGCTTTTCTAAAGGTGATTTTTGCTATTCAAAGTGTGCTGCATGGATAAGTAGCCTCAGCATCACCTGGGTGCTGGTTAGAAATGCAGATTCTCTCTGCCCACATCCAAACATTCTGAACCACAGCCTGTATTTTAACACGAGCCAGGGGTGATTTCTATGCACAAAAGGATTGGAAAGCATTGATCCATTATATAAAAGGTATGTGTATTTAGTGTCCTGGTAGAAGCCCTTTTAAAAACTGGTCACACTTATAAAAACAAAACAAAATAAAAACAATTAAAACCTTTTCTTACCTGGAAGAACATTTGAATTCTTCCAAAATCCAGCTGAAATGCTTGTGAGAAATAAAACCCAAAAGTTAATGCCAAGGGATAGGATTTGTTTGCCTGTGTTTCCTTTTATTTTTAATTATCGTATATAATTTTAAGTAGTTTAATTTATCAAAAAGTAATATAGGCACATGGTTAAATTCTTGAAGAGCATAAAAACGTATACATTGAAATATCATCCCTCATCCTCCTAAGATTTAGTTTCATTCCTAGAGGCTATTACTGCTAATAGATATTTTTGTATGATCTTCAATAAATAAATATAAATATATATATATACACACATATATATATGTATAGATGGATATATACAAATTCTTAAATATAGTATTATATGTGTTATTCTATACTTTTCTTTTTAGTACCTTTTACGTAGGTCATAACAGTATATTGAGAGATCCACTTCATTGTTTTCAAATTTGCGTATTTTCTTACGTTTGCATCTACATTTGTTAATGTTGACCATCTTTTAAGATGTCTCTAGCTTCCTTTGTTTGTCTCCTTGTTTTGGCTAATTCAAATGAAACTATAGCAGGTATCTCTGTGCAATATGTTTGCACACCTGTCTATCTTCAAAACTAAAATCTAGGTAAATCGCTCGTTGTATGTATAGGATCATTTAAGATGTTGTTAGATTTTGCCAATCTTACACTCTCTTCCAACTCACCTACAGCAACAGTCTGCCAGAAGTGGTGAGTCCAGGGACCTAGTAGGAGGTGCCTCGGTGCCCCCCAGAGAACCTGAAAGGGCTCTCTACTTGACTTCGGCCCCTCCCAGCCACAGTTCAGAGCAGAACTGTCAGCTGAAAGATCCAGTGGGAGACTACCGTGAAAAATTATATATCAACAAACTGGATAACCTAGAAGAAATGAATAAATTTCTTTAAAAAAAAAGCAACTTACCAACACAGAATCATGAAGAAATAGAAAATGTGAACATACCAATAATGACAAAAAAGATTGAAGCAATAGTCAACAGCCTCTCAACAGAGAAGAGCCAAGAACCAGACAATTTCACTAGTGAAATCTACCAATATTTAAAGAAGATTTAATGCCAATTTTTCTCAAGCTTTCCCAAAAAATTGACGAAGAGGAAACACTTCCAAACTCATTTTATAAGGCTTTTTTCTTATTAGTTTATCAGAGCTCTTTTATATTAATGACTTTAGATATCATTGCTTAGAGGATAATGATAGGTGTTGCAAATATTTTTCTCCGTTGAACTTCATCTTTTTCTTCTGTTTTAATTTCATATTATATTTTTGAACAAATAACATGTTTACATAATTTAAATATTCACATCATGCATTAAGAAGTCTCACTTCCATAACAGTCCACTCCATTACCCACCTCCTTGTAGGTCACCACCTACAGTGTGTCTTGTGTATTCTTTAATTTAATGTAACTACAAGCAGATACAGATAGACAATGTTATTTCCTTCTTATTCTTATTTAAAAAAGTAGAATATCCCCTATAGTATGTTTAATTAATTTTTTTTTTTTACCTTGGAAAAACATGCTGGAAATCTTTCTATATCAATAGAAAAAAATCTTATCACTCTTTTAATAGCTATATAGTATTCTGTTGTCTGGATGCAACATGTATTATTTTATCAGATTTGTAGTGGTATACATTTGTGTTGTTTCCAATCTCTTATTATGAAAAGTAAGGCTGCTATAAACAAGCTTATAACTATATTACTTCATATATAATGTATGAGCAGATGTATGTATAAAATATATTCATAGAGGTAAGATTGCTGAGACAAAGTATAAATGAATATGTAATTTTGATAAATGTTGCCAAATTTCCCTACATAGTATTTGGCATTCTCACTAGCAAGGTATGAGACTTCGTTGTTATCCAAATTATGAATTATTGCCATATGATAAATAAAAAATGTCATCTTACTGTGATTTTAATTTGCATTTTACTTTTCATGAGAATATGTGTACAAATGGTTTAAAGGTCACTTCTATTTATTTTATTCTTTGAACTGTCATTTATCTTTTCATATCTTTGCCTACTTTTCTATTGGATTGTTGTCTTTTTAAATAAATATTTATAATATTTTTATATATTCAGGTATGTGCTTTATATTCTCTCTGAGTTACCAATTTTTAAAACATGTTATTCTGTTGACATTTCTATGTTTTTCTGGAAAGATTTTCAAACTTTAAAAAATTTCTTTCCATTATTAATCATTTTTGCCTTTTGTTTTGAGTTAAGTTCTTCCCTACTTTAATTTTATATAGAAATTTACCCATATTTTCTCTTAATTCTTTTAAAATTTTTGCTATATTTTATTTTAGTGTACCACACTAAAGCATCCAATGCCATCCTTTTCCCAATAACTATTCAACCATATTAATATTAATTGATGAAAAAATCAATCTTTACCCCATTAATTTGAGCTATCACCTGAATCAGATACTAAATACTATGTGTGTATGAAATAATTTTTGAATTCTATTATGTTTTACTCATCTGACTATTCATCTGTCAGTACTGTAATATTTTAATTATTGAGGCTTTATAGTGCCTTTATCTTGAGTAAAGCTCAGTCCCTTTCTCTTCTTTTCAGATGTAAAGATTTCCTGACTATTGTTGCCAGTGTATTTTCTGTATGAATTTGGAATCAGTTTAACTAGTACCTGAAAAATAAAGTCTGTTGGCATCTTTATCATTGTCATGCTAAGTTTATAAATTAACTTAGGGAAAATTTACCCTATATAATGTAGAATCTTTTCTTCTAAGAGATGCTAAGTCTCTGTATTTGTTTATACCTACTTTGGGGGGTCTTATTTTAATGTTTTTCTTCTATGGTTTGCACATTTATTATTAAGTTTATCCTTAGTATACTGTAAGTGGTGTCTTCTCTTTTACTATATATCCCCAATGATTGTTATTTGTGTAAATCAAAGAATTATATTCCCTACCTTTATTTTATATTCAGACATCTAACTGCATTCCTTATTGTTTGGTAGTATTTTTTTCAGTTGATTCTTTAAAGTTTTTTGATAATGACATCAGATGAACATGATGATAGATTTACCATCTTCTTTCATACTTTTTCTATACTATAAAGTATACTATTTTATACTTTTTTGTACTATATCTGTATGACAACAGATATAGAAGGAGACTCTCCATCGCACCCAACAAACAAGAGTACTGTATATATATGAGAACATAGAATAAAACTCCTGAGGAATTCCAGAATATTTATGGGAGGTCTCACAGAAAGACAAAGTCACATGTTTGACAGGAGTCAATACATTTTGAATTGATCCCAGTCAGGACATAGGGGCCTGAGTGCCCACAGATTGGTGCTGGGGCTCAAAGAAGTTGCCAACTCTATTTTGGCATTAATTTTCTTTGGGATCTAGTAACACATAATTTTTATAAATAATTCATAGATATTTGGAGAAAATATAACCTCATTTATTTTACTCATCATCTATTTCCTTATTTTAGTATCAAAATCTGTCAAAAATTAGAGAAGTGTAATAAACCCTCCCAAATCTATTGTTTCTATGTATGTCCTTGCCTCCTTAGTTGAGACTATGTCTATTTTGATGTTCTCTTTTCCAGCAAATATAGCTTCATGAGAATTATAATTTATATAAAACAACTCTCTTTATACTCTTTTATGCTTTCTGCCTTGAATTTCACTTTGCTTCATACTAATATTGTCATCCCTCCCTTTATTCAGATTCTATTTTCGCTGTTGACTTTGCACATGACCTTTTTCTAACTTTTTTTTAATCATTTTATTTTATTAGTTGTAGGCAGCAAATAGTTGGGATTTTATGTAATGGCCTAATTGTGGATGTCTACATTTTAGTATAGGAGCTTAAATCACTTGTGTTTATTGTCAGAATTGATATGCTTATTATGCTTGGAAGCTTTTTTTCTACTTAATTTTATGTTTCATTGTGGTTTAATTAATTTTCTCATATTTGCTATACAGCTTACTTTTGTTTGATTTTATCTTTTCTTTTTCTTTCAGATATACATCCATATGATATCCTTGTAGCTACATTTCAAATTTTCAGAAATACTCTTCAATTTAAATTCCTTGTGCATCAAAGTTAAGAACAAAATAATAACCTTATTTCTTTTTGTGCAAGAAAGGCAATTTCACACGTTTACAATTTTCTTCTTGCTGACACATGCACTCATGCCAGCTAAGTATAATTAAACCATATTTAATACTAAAGTATTATCTTCAAAAAGACGATTTGAAATTGGCATTCAATTGTGTGTCTGTATGTTTTACAACTTTATAAGAAATGTCATTGAATATCATAACTTCCTGTTTTTGAACTGATGATTCTTATTTTTCTTTCAGCTATTTGGAGCCCAAGGTCAAGTCATGGTTTTCAAGGAGGGTACACAGGCATTATTGTATCTGAACCCTTGAGTAGGTAAGAACATTTTGTGGCTTATATGTATTAAATAAAGAGTAGCTATCAAATACAAATTAGATAATAAACTTTTCCCCACAAAACTGTATGTATGTGATTACATTATTTTTTGTTATTTGATGTTGCACAAAAGACTCTCCATCTAGCCTGGTATTTGTTATTTTGTGGGAACCTATTATTTGTCTTTGGATGTCAGTAAAAATATTTTTCATAATATTTAATTTTTATGTGGTTACCAACATTTACCTAAAATGTCTTAACATAGTTCAATGTTTTTAAACAAGTTGGTTTTGTGGTCAGTGAAGATTTTTTAAATGTATTTTTAAAAAATGTTACTTCTATCTTAATTGACATTGTTTTATCCTCAGTGACACCTTCAATTGTTAGGCTAATTATCCTAAATTCTGTCACTTTTTATCTTTATTTTTAACCAGTTTTTCCTTTACCTTAAATAACATCTCATTTATTTTCCATATTACTAGTTTCAAATTTTACTCTGAACTAAAGTTACTTGGGAAATGATTTAAAATTGTAATGTCTACTGACATCATGAATATAAAAATGTTAATTTTCATGATAAGGCCAAAAATACACCCAACCTTCTAATTCAGTCACAAACCCTTTCCCATCACCAACATATTCTGTATCGAATAAGCAACAAGTAGCAACCTAATCAGAAAAAGTAAATGAGAAGAGCTTTTATGTTTATTTGGGGGAATTTTGTGCTAAATATATACAATACTCCCCTCTTGTCTCTGTTTTTGCTTTCCATAGATTCAGTCATCCTTAGCAAACCTCAGTCAGAAAATATTAAATAAAACTTCCAGAAATAAACAATTAATAAGTTCTAAATTGCATGCCATCCTGAGTAGCATGATGAAGTCTCATGCTGTCATGCAGTTCTGCCCGGGGTGGGAGTCATCCCTTTGTCCGGTGTCTCCGTGCTGTAGACTCTACCTCCCCTTTGGTCACTTACTAGCCATCCTAGTTATCAGATCGACTGTCATCATAGCATAGTGCTTGTTCAAGTAAACCTTATTTTATAACTTCAACGTACAAGCGTAGTGGCAATTAGGATGTGCTAAAGGGAAGCCATAAAGTTCTTCCTTTAATTGAAAAGGTGAAAGTTCTTGACTTCATAAGAAAATAAAAAAAAAATATGCTGAGGTTCTTAATATCTATGGTAAGAACAAATCTTCTATCTGTGAAATTGCCTAATTTATAAATTAAACTTTACTGTAGGTATGCATGTATAGGAAAAATCATAATATATATAAGAATTTATATTATCTAACACAGGTGTCAAAGTCATTTTCACCAGGGTCCACATCAGCCTTGTGGTTGCCTTCAAAGGGCCAAATGTAATGTCAAATCCTTAACTGTTAAGGAGTAGTTACATTTATACAGTCCTAAAATTATTTTGGCACTTGAAGGCAACCACAAGACTGATGTGGCTTCTGGTGAAAATAAGTTTGACACCCCTGATCTAAGGTTCCAGGCACCCACTGGGGTCTTGGAACATATTTTCCATGGAAAAGAATTTGCTCATCACATCACACCAAAGGCAGTTTACAATGAACACCTGTGACTTTTCGCCTGCTTACGTGCCTGCAGGAGCATGCTGACCCAAATTCTGGGTAATTGTATAGCTTTAAGAATTAATAATCCCAGAAGTAGCCCTTCATCAATGATGGATGAGGATTTGGTGGATAAATAGCCCAGCTTTTACACCCTTGGGAAAGAAAACAGGGTCTTGGGCACTTTGCCATCTCCCAGGGCTCCCCAAGAGAACAGATGGTATTAGAGCCCCTGCAGCAGTAGTCTTTACGAGCCCAGTCTTCATTAGCTGCCTACCTCTCTGACTTCTCCACTCCTATACCAGTGTTTCCTGAGATCGCCATGCCACTACATTATGTACATTGGCATTCTCCCTGAGTCTGATTTTGAGGGAATGCAAAGGAAAATGGACTCCGACCAGAAAGACAAAACAAACAGACAAACTCAAAATACTGGAAAAAACATGCGTGATGTGCCTCAAGCTGTATGGTCAGTAAAGCTCCCCTTTGAGCAGCCACTGATGTAAATATACCCAACAAACAACATGTTTAAGGTGTTTTTTTCCTTTAAGCATTGAGGAACATGTTCCCTCTTCTTGATTCATAGACTATGTGCAGTTTTTATGTTTCTCTGTTTTCATCCTCAAAAGAGGGAATATCCAGACAGGCCACATATGTGAAACCCTGCCCCTTCTCTTCTTGGAGCTGGTCATTTTCTGTTCTCAAATCCATGGCACCAGGACAGGTTGGTTTGATCAGGACTAGCAAAGTCCTGTGTGATGGAGTTCTGCAGCCCTGAGGGGCTGCACCCCCTCCTCTGCCTTGCTCCATCATACTTGAATATATATGGAGGTTCAACATTATTCTCCACCCTGCTTAATAATGGTTTAAAAAATACCACATTCATTCTGAAATTTTGTCTTGTTTTCTCTCTTTAAATCATCTTCCTATTCTACTTGCTGAAAGCTCTGTTCCTTCTGCTGAAATCTGCTGCCCACAGGATGCCAAACTTTCATAATTATTAGCTACTTCCCAGAATTCCCTATGCTTCTCTTCAATTCTTTCCAAGACTCAGCTGTATTAGTTCCCAGATCTGGTATTGCCAGACATACTTGTTATTATAATTGCTACTATACTTGTTACTATGTGTAAGTCCATTATTATGCAAAACAGTGAAATATGAATGATAAAAGAGAAAATTATTGTTTCTATGAGAATAAAGTGATTGCTTCAAAAAGACTCAAAGGGAAATTGTTGTTGTTTTTTTAAATGTTACATTTGATTCAGAGATGTGTGACAAAACTGAAAGATTGGAAAATGAAATTAGGTGCATTTCTGCCCAGAAAGTATCCAGCCATGTAATACGAAAAATAGAGACATTTATTGAGGAGGATACAAGATACAAGAAACATTGTATATAGGAAAATGATGCCACATCCCTTTCAAAATAGCCATCTTCCCAATAAAAAAAAAATGCAGTTAACATGGTCTTGATCTTGCTGCAACTTTGTCATGCCTTATTTGAGAGTGGAGAACCAGGCAACTTCCACTGGGATAACTGGGCCTTCACTTCCATATCATACCACAGACCCACGATTCATCTCCAGTTATGACCTTCTGGAGGCAATCTGGTTCATTGGTAGCAGTTTGAATCAAATCATTGGCAACTGCAGCACACAGAGTGTACCTTCTGCTCTGGTAGCAGAAGCCACAGAATGAATTTTGCTACAACACTTTTCATGCCAAGATCCTATGTCAAAATCTCAGACACAGTAGTTCTTGAAATCCCCAGATCAGCTTCTAGTTCTCATACTATCAGTTGCTGATCTTTGTTGATTGCAGCTCATACACGTTCAACATCCTCAGGTGTTCTACTTGTTGCAGGTCTTCCAGAACATGGATCACTTTCAACAGATTCTTTACCATCTTTGAAGCGTTCATGCCACACTTTTATTTTCACTGCACTCATTACATAGTCCTTGAAAGCTTTCTGAGTCATCTGAATAGTTTCTGCAAAAGAATGTTTAAGCTTAACGCAAAATTTGGTGCAGATTCATTGCTCTACTCACTCAGTCATTTTTAATGTAATGGCCACACAGCACATATGCTCACTCAATGGTGTTTACTGCCCCCACTGACTAGCACAGTGAAGCTGTCACTGTTCATGTATGCGCATTCCAGTCCACTCTCCTTGGCTGCCAGGTTATATTAATGTCACGCCAACTGTTCTTGTTACATTAACAATGACTGGGATTTTTCTAGACAGGCCTCATACAGTGAGTATACATATGTATGTACACACATGCACACACATGTATACATATATTCCTCTGAACTTATATTTGTTTTGCAAGTGCTGTGATTTCTTCCTCCACTTTAAAGAGACAAAAATCCTCAGAGATTCTGATCCTATTAGTCCATAGTGGGGCTTCAGTCCAGGAATTTGGACTTAGTTTTTAAAGCTCCTCATGGGATCTGATATGTGTTAAGGGTGCTAGAGATACGAAACATCTTACCTTCACTCAGAAAAGGGGCCATTCTAATGTATGATACAAACCACAGGACTCAACTGATTATTTTTTCACAATATTGCTAGGTCAGTGGAAAATTAGTGACCACTTCTTTCAGATACTGGCTATAGGTTGTTTGCCATCTAAGATTCCAGTGAAGTTGAAATTTTCCGTCTTTTGCTCCTGTAAGCACAGGAATTTTAGAGTAACATTGCAGGACAAAGGGTCAAATGCTCCTAGCCTGGGGATCTTTTAAATTGGAAATGGCTAGAAAATTTTTAGAAGTCTGCTAAACCTCACATCCTGCAAGTAGTGCTTTCTTGTTCTTTGCTACTTTCATTTCTTCATTTACAATAATTTTTTAAGTTCACAAGTTTTAATTCTTCATGGTACATGTTTTATCATAATTCATTATTATTAAAAATACACACAATAAGCATTTACAGCATGTGTAAGAATAGTATGTGTGCCTACCATCCAAGTTAAGAAACAAAGAATATACCATACCATTTCTGGTATCACTGGGACTTGCCTCTTTTGTTCAGGATTATGCTTCCAATATGAATCCATGCTCGTGTGTCTGTGTTTATTTCATTCACATTATATGAGTGTAACTCAATGTACATATCTATTCTGGAATAGATACTACATTTGAGTTGTTTGCAGTGTTTTGCTTTGGTAAATGATAACTCAATAAATACTTTAAAAAATATTTATCTAGATTCCTCAAGCAATGATTTCTCTGTTTGCTCACTAATAAGATTTCTGAATCATAGGGCATTAACACCTTCATCTTTAGTGAATAATTTCAAAGTACTTACTGAGTTGGATCTAACAGTTTACCTACTCAACAGCCACATATCCAAGCCAAATCTTGGTATACTATGCCATATTACTTTTTGCCAAAATTTGGATTGTAAAATATTGCACTGTAAATTCAATTTGTGTGTCTCAGGTAGTAATTGAAAATTTTTACCCCCAACTTATGATTCCTCTTCTGTAAAATGCCTATTCATGCCTCTTGAGAATTTTTGATTATGTGACTTTTCTACTTTTAATGATAACCAAAAGTTATTAAAATCATTTAGATATTAATCCCTTTGGTTTTTTAGTATGTGAAAAAATTTTCACACTAGCTTATAATTTTTCTTTTTATTCTTATGGAGATATTTTTGATGAACAGATGGTTAACTTTATTATAAAACATCTGTTATAAAACAGATGGTTAATTTTGTTAACTTTAACAAAATTATAGAATTCTCTTTTAAAGTTTGCAGATTTGTGTGTTGTCATACTTAAGAAATCCCCCCTTACTCCAGGATAAAGATTATTTTTACAAACTTTATATTTTATTGTAAAAGTTTTAAAATGCACTTTTAATTTTAAAGTCTATAATCTGCACAGAGCCAAGTTTTATCTATGAATTATAGTAGAAATTCAATCACACTTAGTTTCCATATTGAGAAATTATGTCAGCATCATATATTGAGAAGCCAATGCATTGTCTATGATCCTCAATGACACATCTGTCATACAGCAACTCCTGTGCTTTGTATTCCGTCCCTGTCATCTGCTTGACTATTTTGCACCAATGGCCCACTGTCTTAATAACTCTAGTATTATGTGTTTATTTCTGGTAGGGCAAATGACTTTGTTCTTTCTTGAAAATATTTTGGTCATTCTTAGGCCAGTACTTGGTGACAGAAACTTTAGAATTAGCTTGTTAAGTTACACACACCCTATTCTGGATTTTCGTTAGAATTGTATTAAAGATAGATTATATAGAACAGAAGTTGCCAAACAATAAACCACAGACAAAACTTGGCCTGTTGTCTCTTTTCCTCTGTTTGTAAATAAAGTTTTATTGGAACCACAGTCAAATTGTCAGATTTAGCAGAGTGAAGGGAGAGACGACAGGAGAACAGGCAAGGAGTTTATGAGATTTAATCAGTGAGCTGCTAACAAGAGGGCTAAATCTGAGCAGACTGCAGCAGCAAGTGTACAAGGGTGGGCATTTTTATGAGTTTAGAGTTGAGTCTTAAGGAGTGGGTGGAGCATGAAGTAAGCTGCTGAGGAAGAGGATACAGTTGACTAGCTTCTGCACAATACTAGATTATTCGCAAGTTTATTGTTTAGCAGGGGATATTCTGTGGTCAGGTTGACTGGGTGAGCAAGAACTGTGGCTAGGACAGTAAACAGGGGGAAGGAGTTTGGGGAGTACAGGAAGCCCAGTGTAACTGTGAGTACATTGCCAGTTTGATAAATTGTTAAGCAGCAGGTCATGAGGTGACAGAATAGCAGCTTCTGGCTCTTACACAAGTCAATTCCTTTATCTATTGCCAATGACTACTTTTGGGCTACAAAACCAAGAGTGGAGTAGATGTGAAAGCAATTGCATGTCGCACAATGCCTAAAATATTTATTATCTGATGCTATGTAAAGGTTACTGACCCTTGATATAGATTATTTTGGGGAATAATTAAGTATTTATGATTCTGGAGTTTTATATCCAGGAACATAATATAAATCTGGTTTATTAATTCTTCTTAAATGTTTCTTAATAAAGATTTATAGCTAACTACCATAATGGCCTTATACATATTTTGTTAGATTTATTATTAGGTACTTGATATTTTTTCTAATAATTATTTATTATATCTTTTACAAATTGTAATCCTTTCTAGTTTGTGGCTGCTGAATGTAAATGTAATTGTCTTTGTGAAATGATAAATAATGATTTTGTAGCCAGAGAATTTGCTAAACTAACTTTTCAATTTTAGTAAGTCATTGATATCATTTTTATCTCCTGAGTTCACATATGAACTATGAGTAATGATTCCTCTGTTTGTTCTTTTCCAATCCACATACAATTGTAGTATCTTTTAATTTTTTTAGAGAACAAACTGAGATCTGCAGAATAATATAAAAAACAGTCAATGCTATTAAAGCCATCTTCTTTCTATTGTAAAAGGAAATGCATTAAATTTCCAATAGTAACTAATGAATGTGGTAGGTATTTTGTATGTAAATCTAACAGGTTAAGGAATTATTTTCTAGTGCTCATTTGCAATGAATTTGTATCATGAATGCATATGGAAATTTAGCAACATTTTCTGTGTCTGTTGAATTGATTATGAAGGCCTTTTTCAATTTTTAATTTGTCAGTGAGTAGAACTGTGTGTGTGTGTGTGTGTGCGTGCGTGTGTGTGTGTGTGTGTTTATTCACTTCATTTTTGTTCCTTTCACTAGGTTGGAAGGTATAGCATTTATTAATATTCTTTAAGTACATACCTTAGGCATTTTATCCCCTATGGTTAGCTTAAAATTGTCTAAAATTAATGTTTTTGCCCACTTTCTAAAAAACATAAAGGTGCTGGAATATTTTAACCTGAATCAGCCCTCATTTCTATTTATATGCTGTTGGTAGAACTAAAATAGTTACTTTATTGTGTTTTTATAGATTGAGGTATTGTCATTAAGGTTTTGACACATAATACTTGGTTATACTTACCCACATCTTGAACAATTTATTTGTTCATCATTCCTTCTTGCATTTTCCTTTTTCTCAAAGGTCATCTTTCAAAAGATTCTTTAGTGCAGGTATTTTAGTAATATGTTCAATTTTTGTTGGCTTTTAAAACATCTTTATTTTACCATCATTCTCAAAAGGTAATTTCGCTGTACAGAATTCTAATTGATGGTTTCGTTTCTCTTTCAATAGTGTATTAAGAATACTATCATTCACTCTATCTGGCTTCCACTCTTAATATTGAACAATCAGCTGCCAACCTACTATCTATTACTTATCTTTTTTTTGAAGTTGCTTTTATTATTTTTCTCTTTTTCCCCCTGCAATTTTAGTATTACAGATCCAGGTAACAATGTGTTTTATTTTATTTTTAATTATTCATTTTGCTTGGGATTCACTGTGTGTCTTAAATTTAATGACTACTGGGCTTTTATTAATTCTAGGAAATTGTCAGATATTATATCCTACATATAGTCTTTTCACTATATTTTCTCTTCATTTTTTAAAAATATATTCTCACTGTATCCACAATATTGGTTTACTGCTTACCTCCTCTAAATACTCTGTTGTATTCTGGGAGTGTTTTCATATCTATATTCTAACTCAACAATTCCCTATTTAGCAGTATCTAAATTTTTCAGTTCGCAAACTGAGATGTCCTGTGACACTAACTTGCCTCATTGAATTCACAGGGCCACAAAGTATTTTCAATATTTGACGGAAACACAGCAAAATTCAACACAGTATAGTAGTAACATATTGTGCTGCTACCTCAAGATAGCTCAATTTCAAAATTCCTTTTGATGAGGACATGGATTTGTTGTTATTCTGATCAAAACCAAATACCACACACAATCAATGTGAATCAGAAAATGAGGCTGGTCATGTTCCTCCTGAATCTAGTTAGGAAAGTTGTGCAATGCCTACCAGGTACACATATTTCATTTATTAAAAATAGTCATTTAAGAATAAAATAAAATTGTTATTATTTTATTTAACTTACTAATTTTCAAATGGCTCCTAGGTTTTTATGACAAATACTTATTAAGTGTTTAAACCTAACCTAACTACTTAATTGGGCCAATTTCCTGAGTGTTGTTGACATTGCTTCACTATGAATCAAAGACTTTGAAGTTTTATCTGTGCCAGTTGTTTGAGGCCTGGTTTTATTCCTGCCTGGCTAAAAGAAGCTCTACCACTCCTGAGTCCAATTAAAGTAAATTCTTAGCTTGATATTTTTTTCAGACAATATAGAGAGTATGAGTTTGGGCTATAAAGCTAGTGTGGAATGGCTAATGGCTAGTGTTTTTCATGGTATTTTTTTTCCTTTTACTTAACAATAATTTAAAACAGGCAAATTACTTCACCAGTATTTTATATGATATATGTATATATATATACATATATATCATGCATATATATCATTCATGTGAATATGAATATCAATATAAATGTAAATATAAATATACATATAAATACATATTCACTCTCCCAATGATGGTGTAGGCCTTTGGAGTTCTGGCCTTATTCTATTGTGGGTGGTCTTTATCCTCATTACTATGTTGACATTGAAATAAAAACTTAAGGTGGTGAGGGGTCAGGTTAAAGCTTCAAAGCACTCACCAGCTTTGCTTTTCACTTAACCCTTTGGATTTCTGTACTGTCTTTGCCAATAAGGATTTCCCTCATTTCCTTCATAGCACTGAAATTCATCTGTAACTTTTTTAACTGGTTTTGCATGAGAGGACATTCATTGTATTAATGCATTTTAATAATTTTTAAAAGATTTTATTTATTTATTTTCAGAAAGAGAGGAAGGAAGAGAAAGCCAGGGAGAAAAACATCGATGTGCGAGAAAAACATCAATCTGTTGCCTCTTGCATGACTGGCCCGCAACCCAGGCATGCACCCTGACAGGGAATAAACCACCAAACTTTCGGTTCATAAGCTGGTGCCCAATTCACTGAGCTACACCAGCCAGAGCTCGTGTTAATAAATTTTGGTCACCATACTCCTGGGGGAGAAGAGTTGTCTCTTCCTTGAACAAAGAAAGATGTACCGCAATGTGTAATAGTGATGTTTAGAACCCCTTTGGTTATCTCTACTTTTCACATGGGAGTGGATAGAATTCCACTAGGAGTTCTTACGTTTCCCTGTGCATAATCCCCAGCCAAATCCCAGAGCCTAGTAGGCATTCCTCTGAGTTGACACTGCTGGACCTGAGTCTCTGGCAACTTCAGGAAACAAGTGCATGTAACAGGGTCAACAACCATGTGTGCACATTGGTATGCATCCTGCATCTCTATGCTAAAGATGGGAAACAGTACAGATCAAGCTTCTAAGTCAGCCACTGATAGTTCTTACATGGAACCCTATCTAGCTCTTTCCTCAGTCAGTGGAATCCCCCAACATTGGAAAAATATTGTATCATAATATTGCACTTCTAATATGACTGTAATTTTAGTATCTTTTTTTTGGGGGGGAAGGGGTTATTCTAAAGAGGTTTTAAAAAGAATTCTGGAGAGAACCCATAATGATTATACTAACTTGACATAAACTCAGGAGTCCTTGAATGCTAGTTAATGGGATCAAATGAGAGCTGACATCAGTTTCTTAATACATTTCTCTCTTGGTCAAAAATTTGGATCTTGCGAATGGTTGGTGCTTACAGGCAATGGTCAAGCATTGTGCAGCTGAGTACAAGACATGGTCTTTGTTCCCATGCTCCTCCCCATATACCAAGCCAGAGCATGAAAGAGACCAGCTTCAGAAGTTTTATTTCCTCCCACTTATAGGGCAAATGGATTGCCCACCTAATGGGACACTGAGTCCTGCTGAAGTTGTGGCTCACCAGAGTAACCTGAGTCCCTGTGTATCTGGAGTATATCAATTGGCAAATAGTTTTAGCTTCCCCAAAACAGCTGAGCTTATCTAAATGTAAAATAATTGGAATACATTAAATAAATTTATTATTGCAAACAAATGAATGGTAAATAGCTATGATAATTTCTTCCAGAATATTATTGAAGATACAATACTCCCACCCACATAGATTAATATTGATCATAACTTGTGCATTCTTATCACCATCAAAATGTAGATAAGAAGAATATATCAAAGGCTAGGTTGAAGGAAAAACCAAGTTTTTTTGCAAAATAATGGTTTAAGTTTTTACCTGTCTGCTGGAAAATATTCAGATAGCAAGAAAACCATTGTGTGTAGGGGGGAAAAACTAAACATGTATATTTTAGTCACCTTGAGTTGGAAAGAGAAAAAGCTTATATTATAGTTAGAAAGCTGACATATATGTGAAGGATAGGTTTTAACCTACAACCCACCATATTTGTGGTATGTTGTAAAATCACTAAATGTTAGTTTGGCACCCATTTTCAGAAGAGAATTTAAGGCCTATAGATGCTATGTATTTCACCCAATTCTCCATCACAGGTTGAGGCACTTTAAAAAGTGTTTGCTGTGAATCCTATGCCAGAAATGAAGACAATTCAGGTTTGTTTCTATGCCTTGTGGTGAATGATCAAGTAATTAGCTTGTTGGCTAATCATGAGCTTGTTTTCTCTAATGCATTCAGTTTGGTACAATGAAATGCCCTTTTGGAAAGGAAGCCAATTCTGAAGTAGCAAAAGTTGGGTGCGTAAAAATGGAATAATGTGAGAGTTAGTTTTGAAGACTATATAGACAAGCCTCCAAATGATATATTTGCTGGAAGGCAAGAAGGAAGGAGACACAGGGCAATGGTTTATACTGAATACAAGATCCAAGTTCTATATTGAGTTCTCCCTTTAATGTAACCAAAAAGATATGCATTGAGCATTTGAATAACACATATTTGAACAAATACTGTTACTATCCTTAAAAACCTTATATTCTAATATAAGTAATATTGAATTCTTAACAGACTTGAATAGTTTCCCATCTGTATGAATTGGATAATACTTCTAAAATTTTTTAAAGACAGCCAAGAAAGTTGTGCCTCAGGAAGTGAGAACATCAATTTGGAAATAGCTCCACAACCCACCGTTTTCTATATTTCTTTGTACCTTGGCAGTACTAGACACATGGTAAATGACTCCTTTTTTTCTCAGTGGCTAAAGGGAGAACAGCCAATACAAATTCAATGAAGCTAAACAACTAATTTACCTCATATTCTTACACCTACTTTGTTTTGTTCCCAAGTTATAATGGAACTTATCTTTTCCTACCTACGTGCTTTGACAAGCACTCTATCTAAATATTTAGATAAACACACACAGCTGGGATGGAAAAATTCTTATCACAGCACTCAAGTCTATTTTATTTTGATATGATGAAGAAAAGTACATTATAAATAAGAGTTATAGAACAAAGAGGGAGAATGACTGTATTATTTTTCTTGTTGGGGTGGCGAATGGGGATAAGGGAGCTGATGTTCCCTACACTTCTAACTTCAGCTGCTGTATGTCATTAGGTTTCAAATTCCCTGACCAATGACAACAATAATTTCCTGAGTTGTTCAAGGCTTATTCATGTTCTGCCTCCTCAATAAAGCTTTACCAAGTCATTTTTCCCCTTCCTTATCTCTCATTCTTTGAACTCTCTTATTAACAAGAAAAAAACACAAACAGAAACACTCTATGCCAGCTATTTCAGCAGTATTTAAAGTTCAAATTCTGTTGTTCTCTACACTTTCTTTAATTATATTTTATTAATTGTGCTATTACAGTTATCCTAATATTTCTCCCTCTGCCCCCTTCTACCCAGGATGCCTCCCCCGCCCTGCTTCCTCAGGCAATTCCCACATCATTGTTCATATCCATGGATCACGCATATTAGTTCTTTGTCTCCTCTATTTCCTATACTGTACTCTACATCCCCAAGGCTATTCTGTAACTACCTATTTGTACTTCTTAATCCTCTCACCTCTTCACCAATTCCCCCATACGCTCTTCCCATCTGGCAACCATCAAAACACATTGTGTCTCCATGATTCTGTCTCATTCTTCCTGTTCGCTTAGTTTGTTTTTTAGATTCAATCATTGATATATTTATATTTTTCATCCTTTTATTGTTCATAGTTTTGATCTTCCTTTTTTTCTTAAATAAGTCCTTTTAACATTTCCTATAATAATGGCTTGGGATGATGAACTCCTATAGTTTTGTCTTGTCACAAAAGCTCTTTATCTATCCTTCGATTATAAATGATATCTTCACTGGGTGGAGCAATCTTGGCTGTAGGTCCCTGCTTTCATGACTTTGAATAATTCTTGCCAATCTCTTCTAGCCTACAAAGTTTCTTTTGAGAAATCAGCTGACAGTCTTATGGGAACTTCCCTGTAGTTAACTAATTGATTTTCTCTTACTGCTCTTAGGATTCTCTCTTTATCTTTAAACTTTGGTGTTTTAATTATGATGTCTTGGAGTGGGCCTCTTTGCATCTATCTTGTATAGGATTCTCTATACTTCCTGGATGTGTATGTCTATTTCCTTCACCAAATTACAAAAGTTTTCTTTCATTACTTTTTGAAATAGATTTCTAATTTCTTGCTCTTTCTCTTCTCCTTCTGGCACCCATGATGCAAATGTTTGAATGTTTGAAGTCGTTCTAGAGGCTACTTACACTACCCTCAATTTTTTAAATTCTTTCTTTTTTCTTATTCTGATTGGTTGTATTTTCTTCCTTATGTTCCAAATCATTGATTTGATCCTCAGCTTCATCCACTCTACTGTTGTTCCCTATAAATTGTTCTTTAATTTGTGTATCCTTCATTTCTAACAATACTTTTTATGCTGTTGAGGTCCTCACTAAGTTCCTTGAGTATCCTTATAACCAGTGTTTTGAACTCTGCATCTGACAGATTGCTTATCTCCATTTCATTAGCTCTTTTTCTGGAGTTTTGATTTGTTCCTTCATTTGAGCCATGTTTCTTTGTCTCCTCCTTTTGGCAGCCTCCCTGTTTTTGTTTTTGTGTAGTAGGTAGAGCTGCTTTGACTCCGAGTCTTGGTAGTGTGGCCTAATATAGTAGGAGTTCTACAGGGTCCAGTGGCACAGCCTCCCCTATCCCTCACATTGGGTACTTGAGGTACGCCCTTTGTGTGGGCTGAGTATACCCTCCTCTTGTAATTGAGCCTTGATTGCTATTGGCAGATCAATGGGAGGGATTTACCCAGGTCTGTCTGCTGCAAGGATCTTCCATAGAGGATCAGCTGTGCAGGGGCAGGGTGGTAGTCCTCCACTGTGGTCTATAACTGTCCATTGGGTGCACTAGCCCTGGGGTCCCCTGGTGGTGCCCACCAGCGTCAGCCCCCTACCTGTATTTTGCCTAGGGCTACTCTGCCTGAGCTGTGAAGCATCTAAGATGGCTGCTACTTGTACTGGACTTGGAGATTCCCAGGTGAAGCCAAGCTGTGAATTAAGCTGGCTGCTGCTAGTGCTGGGCCTGGGATTCACTGAAGCCAGCTATTGCTTGTGAGTCTGAGTAGGTGAGTCTGTGTGTGAGTTTTTTAAGAGGAAGTGTTTGGGGCTCCAGCAGTTTCTTCTACCAACTCAATTCCCACTGGTTTTGTAGCCAGAAGTTGTGGGGACTTATCTTCCTGGCACTGGAACCCTGGACTGGGGGGACTAGTTAGGGCTGGGACTCTTCACTCCCAAGATATCCCTGCTTTATTTTTATCCGCCACACATGGTTGAGAGACCAGCCTGTTCCATGTCTGTGCCCCTCCTACCAGTCTGGATGGATGTGGTTTCTTTAATTCAAAAGTTGCCAGGCTTCCATTCAACTCTATTTCTGATAGTTCTAAGTGATGGTTGTCTTATATTTTAGTTATAATTTTGATGAGGTTCTGTGAAGAGGCAAACCATGTGTGCCTACACTGCCATCTTGACTGGAACTTTTTTCTGTATTCTTTTTTATTCAATTTTTTTCTATTAGTCTGCAACATAGACCACATGATTAAATATGGAGTTAATTACACCTTTGTATACCAACAATTCGTTGGCCAAACTAAGTCATGTGGTCAAGTACAAATCCAACAGTCAGGAAAGTCAGTTCAGGGGAGGTGCAAAGTCACATGGAAAACAGTATGACTATAAGGAAGAATGAAGAATTAAGGCCTTTTCATTCAAGCATTCACCTCCTAATTACATAATCTTGGATATAAGGCCTGGCTATTTCCTCTACTGATATCACCTAATATGTAAAGCATCTGATTAGTGCCATATTGGACTTCCAAAAATCGAGAACTCTCCAGCCAGAGAACAAGCTGCTTCATGAAGTGTGATAACAAGAACTAGAAATATTGAATCTGAGGCTGGGTAGTGAGGGAGGAAAACTGACCTTTGCCACCTTCATGACGATATGATTCTTTCTATATGGATCCTGAGCTTCCTCCCACCCTGGGTGCTGAACAGGCCATTTGTTTATTTTCTCTTTCCTCTTTGAAGCTAGGACTTGGACATTCAGGGTACAATGAGGCTATGTCAGTCTATCCCACCCCCACCACCAGTAGGTCTTTGATTATAGAGCTAATAATAAGGACCACAAAGAGTTCTCTACAGACAGCCATAGCCATTTCTGAATCATCATTTACAGCAGTGTGAGCCATGGAGGTGAATGCAAGAAAGTCAAGTTTTGGAGGTTAGCAATTGCAGCCTCACTAATTGCAGCAGAGTATATCTTGATGTCAAGGGCACGGCAGTAGCTATTTCTTCCATTGCTGTGTGGTTTGGGTATCATCCTCACCTGCAATGCTTTATGTGTGGTTCTCCAGTGTTCCACAAGCTATTTAACATTCTCTTTTAAAATGTATTTTTTAACTGATAAAGATTTTATTATAGCTTACAACTAAGAACACTTATGGATATGGGACATGGTGACAAAAGCAGGCAGGTAACAGAAGTAGGTGGTCAACCAACCCTCTAAAAATTTGGAAGAGATTGTTTTTTTGTCTTGGCTGAGGCTCTCTGGGTGGTGAGAATTCAGTTAGTATTAAGGAATGGGCTCTGGAAGAACATGGAAAAACTAATTTAATGTTCATTTATAGTCACTAGGGTTGAATGCACAGCTTTGGGAAATGTCTACTTCCCTAAAATAGTATAAAGAGGTTCAAAGACTGAGGGGTAAGATATTGTGTCTAATGGTATTAAATTTGAAAAAGATCAACAACATCAATTCTAAATTATTACCTCAAAACGTAAGTTGAAAACCGGGGGTGTTCTTTCACTGAGAGAATCACTATCACTTTCATGATTTCTTTTCATCTCCTATCTCCTGCAACTCCATGTCCAAAAACTAAACAAAAAGTTTAATCTTTGTGATTCTGTGAGAATGCCTGCTAAATTTGTGGTCCCATCAACTTTTTAGAGCGCTGGCTCATGAAGATGAGAACTGAAATAGTGAAATTTAAGAAACCAGGTAATTTTCAAGATAGCAAATCCTTACCTTTCTGTAGCAAGTTAAGCCTGACTTACTAACAGAAAGAACCTTCACCTCTACTTGATAAGGCTATTTAGACCCGAAGAAACACTCCACTGAAGAAGGTACCTTATAAGGAGAAACACATTCTCCTATTACCTCACCCCACCATCTCTCATTGTCCCTAGATTTCAGGTAGAGTCACATCTTAGCATATGTCAGGGGTCATTCATGAAGCCAAATATTGGAAGGGGATGCTACATAATAAAAAGATGTGACATGCTAATTTCTATCAACAAATGCTGGCAAATAGGTGTAAGAATTTATTTTAATGATGTGAATCAAAGAGAAACTAAAACAATTTTTGGCCTGACTGCTTTTATCCACATCCATGAATTTTCTGGAGTTGCTAGTTCACTGGGTTTGTTTAGCCTCCAGCAGTGCTGACTGTGTGGTTGACTAAAATCTGGACACAAATGTTAAAGCTGATTTATCATGTGACCTTTTGAACTTTTCCAAATGATGTTCCTCAAAAGTGCCCAGAAAGTTTTTCCTTCACTGAAGCTTTGAAACATACATTAATGAGAAAAAGAACTTTAGTGGATGATTTTGGAGCATAGTAAGCTCATGGAAATTGCTTCTCTTAAAATAGATTTCCTTCATTCCAATGGGGAAGCCAGGATCCTAGGTGGCAGATGTCTAATTGAAGGGTCTGTTAGATCAAAAGTTGATGGTTACCATGATAGGCAGCAGGACCACAGTGGTAATCAAATGTTCTGACCTAAAGGAAATAATTTGACCTAATTTGAATAATAGCTAATTTGATCATGGGCTCCTTAGATTCCAAATAACAGGAAAATCTACCAAATTTATCTTTTATATTTTAGAAAGAAAGAGGATGGCAGAGGGAGAGAGATAGGGAGAGGGAGAGAAAGAAGGCTGGATATTAAGAAGAATACTGACTTGATCCAATTAAATTCAGACTAAGAAGTAGGTATTTAAATTAGTCTTATTGGTCTGAGCTATAGCTTGATAAATCAAATTATCAAAGATCTTTCCTTCAGATTACTATCAGCTAAAAGTGAGGCTTTCCTTCATGACCCCACAAAGACACAAGGAAATTTTCTTCTCCGTACATTCACTTTTTGTTTTAACCTTTCTTTGCCTTGGGAATGAAAAACATAGAAACTAGTTGTATGAGCTAAGTTATCTAATTTGTTTAACATTTTTCAATTACAGTTTATATTCAATATTATTCTGTATTAGTTTCAGGTATATAGCACAATAGTGAGATAATCATATGCTTTACAGATTATTCCCCTGTGATATTTCCAGAACCCACCTAGCACCATACAGTTATTGCAATATCATTGACTATGTTCTTTAGGCTGTACTTTACATACCAAGGACTATTTTGTGACTTCTAATCTGTACTTCTTAATCTGTTAAATTTTTCACCCAGCTTCTCAGGTTCCTTCCCCTCTTTCAACAATCAGTCTTTTCTTTATATCTGTGACTCTGTTTCAATTTTGTTTGTTCATTTGTTTTGTTCTTTAGAGTCCACATATAAGTGAAATCACATGGTATTTGTCGATCTCCACCTGACTTATTTTACTTAGCATAATACCCTGTAAGCACATCCATATTTCCACAAATAGTAAAATTTTATTTTTTAATGAATAAATTATATATATATATATATATATATTCACCACTTTTTTATCCACTTATCTATTGATGAGCACTTGGGTTGGTTCTATATCCTGGCTATTATAAATAATGCTGCAATGAACACAGAGGTGCATATATCCTTTTGAATTAGTGTTTGGGGTTTCTTTGGATATAGGCCCAGAAGTGAAATTGCTGGATCATAAGGCAGTTCCATTTTTAATTTTTTGAGGAACCTCCATACTGTTTGCTATAGTTACTACACCAATTTGTGTTCTCAACAGCAGGATGACCAAGTGTGTGGTTTTAGTTTGAATTTCTCTGATAATTAGTAACATTGACATCTTTTCATGTCTATTGGCCATCTGTATGTTTTCTTTAGAGAAGTATCTATTGAGGTCTTTTCCCATTTTGTAATTGGATTTTTTTTGAGTTGTATGAGTTCTTTATACATTTTGGATATTAACCCTGTTTTGAATGTGTTATTGCCAAACATCTTCTCTCATTCAGTAGGTTGTCTTTTCATTTTGTTGGTGTGGTCTCCTTTGCTGTGCAAAAATTATTAGTTTAATGTAGTCCCATTTGTTTATTTTTTCTTTTGTTTCCCTTGCCTGAAAAAAATATATCAGAAACAATACTGCTATGAGAAATACCCAAGATTCTACTGCGTATGTTCTATTCTAGGAGTTTTATCATTTCGAATCTTGCATTTAAATATACTTTGAGTTTATTCTTGTGTCTAGTGTAATAAGGTAGTCTAATTTCTGCATGTATTTGTTCAATTTTCCCAACACCATTTATTGAATAGACTGCCTTTACTCCATTGTATGTTTTTGACTTCTTTGTCAAATGTTCATTGACCATATAGGCATAAGTTTAGGGGGGTTCTCTATTCTGTTCCATTGATCTATATGTCTATTTTTATACCAGTACCAAGTTGTTTTAATTACTATAGTAATCAAATTAGTAATATTTTAGGCAGCATGAAGGTGAGGATATTTGATGTCTTCAGCATTTCATATGAATTTTTTAATTATTTGCTTTACTTCTTTGAAAAACACCATTGGTATTTCAATAGAAATGGCATTGAATCTATAGATTGCTTCAGATAGTATGGACATTCTAATGATGTTAATTCTTCCTATCCATGAACATAGTATATACTTCCACTTATTGTATCTTCTATTTATTTCTTCAGTGTCTTATAATTTTCAAGTACAGGTCTTTTACATCCTTGATTAAATTTATTCTTAGGTATTTTTTGATACAATTGTAAATGGAATTGTATTAGTTTTTCTTTCTGATTGTTCATTATTGGTAAATAAAATGCATAGGTTCTTTAATTTTTATTTCTTTTTCATTTTTAACTCCAAGTATCTTGAATACTACCTAACACAATACATATTGTCAATAAATGTCTTGAAAGAGCATTGCAATGTTCTTTACTTTTATTTAATTCTATATACAATGGGCTTTATTTTCTTTTCAAACAAAAAAAAGATGCTCCACTAAATTTTGAATGTAGTGAGAACAAGTGAATAAGACAGAAATATGGGAGCCATCTTGGAAACTATTATCAACTTTCCACCAGAATAACAGGTGATCTTTTATGCAAGATCAACTAACAGTTTTGAGCACCTTCATAGGCCTTGCCAAATATACTTTCTAACCTCAACCTTTAAAACTATTTTTAAATGTCCAGAGTTTCTAAATCTTTCACCATTTGAGTTACCAACTAGTGGAAGTCTTCTAACTCGTGACTATTGAAAGTTTGGGTGATGTGCCCAAATCTAGCACAGCTCTTCAGGTAATACAAGGTGGATTAGTACAGTATCCCCTCCTCCTGGACAACACATTTTATCAATACAGAATGTTTAAGCCAGGTTCCTGGTGAGCAGAGGATGAAATGTTAAAATAGGGAATTCATAATTTGAGAAGTTTCCTTCTGAAGAACATGAGTAAGGGAAGAAGGTTGGTGAGGGCATGGAGCTGACCAAGCATGTTATTTTAGGTATTCTTGATACAGGGAGATTTAATTAAGATAACTCAGATTGCTGGGGAGAAGTAGGGAGGAACTGTAGGAGGAGTTTGCCAAGGCAACTGTGGGCAGTCTAGGATGGGATTGGCTGAGAAGCTGAATGACTCTGGAGCCAATGGAAATAAAAAGAGAGCTCTCAGGTTAAGAGAGAGTTTTCTGGTCCCTGAGCTGGTTTGCTCAGGCTCAGGCTCTGGCTCTGCCTCTGCCTCTCAGACTCTCAGGCCCACTCTCAGGCTTGCACCCAGGCTCTTCTTCCTCGAGGATACCTGGATAATCATACTTCAGCTGCCTCTGTTTCCCAACAGACAGTATTTTGTATTAGAAGCAATTTTGGGCATAGCCTACATCAGGCTGGTCTGGCAGAAGGTGGCAGGCTTATTCTTTAGGTGTTCCAGAGGGAACAAGTTCTAAGGTAAAAGACTTCCTTTCTTCCAAAATTGTGTAGTTCTTGTATATTATGTTGTTTATAGCTTGTAAATTACTGTATTTTGCCATGTATAATGCTCACTTTTTTGCCCACATTTTTGAAGGAAAAATAAGGATGCACATCATACAAGGGTAGTATTAATTCCATATCTATATAAATGTTTTTAATTCTTTTATTTATGCTTATGCATTGAAAGTGTAATTCTAGAAAGCAAAAATGATATCCACATGTAAAATAATATCCTGGAATAGTATAATTAGTTTTGTTTCTAAATTTAAATAAATAAAAAATTGAATTAAAAATTAAAACAAAAGATATTTTTCCTGAAAGTTTGGGCAAAAAACATGGGTGCACAGTATACACAGGAACGTGTTATACATGGAAAAATACAGCTACCATCGAGAAACAAGTTAACTGAAAACTAACAGGGAAAAGATGTAGAACTCAGGCATTAAAGCTTAGCCTTAATTGATAAGCTTAAGTGATTAAAGCTGTGACTTGATAGGCTTACTTAACTGCTTTTGAATAAAGATTCATTTGCTTTATCACCAAACCTTTGTCTCTAGACTTTTTGCCTACAGCAGGAGTGTCAAACCCATTTTCACTGGGGGCCACATCCTCCTCATGGTTGCCTTCAAAGGGCCAAAATAATTTTAGGACTGTATAAATGTAACTACTCCTTAACTGTTAAGGAGCTGAAATTACATTTGACCCTTTGAAGGCAACCTTGAGGCTAATGTGCCCCCCTCCACCCCTTTGAGAATGACTTTGACACCTCTGATTTAGATACTATCTATACATAGTTAGCAATCAAGTTTCACAAGGTTAAGAGTTCAGCCCCATAAGACTGCTCCCTCCTTGACCCCCAACAACTTTAGAAGCCAGGTACAAAGGCCTGTGCTTCTGACTAACCAGCTAAAATGAGAGGTTCCAATGACCCCCTTCTACTTGGAATGTCAATTGCAAGTCCAGGTCGTTATCTGTACTTCTGACCCACTTGCTGTAAACCGGATATTCCTATGATCTTCTCCTTAGGTTCCATTAAGGGTTTTCAGGGGCACTGTGATTCTTATAAATCACAATATTACACGTGGTCTCAGCTAGAGTCAAGCCTGATCACACAAAGAGCTCTAGGTGAACTACATCACAGTCTCACTTCTGCAGGCAAGGGAGGTTATCACCCTTGTATCTGTAATTCCATCAGTTACTGGCTGCAGGCTATCCCAGAGGAGGGTGTTATCCTCCGGCCAATAAAGCTCTTATCAGCCAAAGGCAATTCTCAGCCTTTGAGGCCAGGTCTGAGTTACCAGCAGCCAACACTCACAGAAGTTAGGAAATAGGAGAATTGGCCCAATAAAGCAGATGTGGGCAGAGCACCAAAGTGTCTCTCCAGAGCCTATCATGACATTGGTTTCTATCAGTTACACAATATTTTTTTTTAATTTACATTGGCTTTCTCATCTACTACAATTTATAAGTATTTTCCCATAACTATGCTGTTCAAGGCTATATATCCTTTTTCTGCTCTGTACAGATTAGTTTTTTGACCTCAGTGTAAAACATTACATTGCCCACTATTATGTGTCACCTTCTTGCCGATGAAAAGAAGTTCTTTTGCTGTATTGTGAGACAGGAATTTCAAGCAGCACATGTGGAAAAATTTAAACGTGCCTGCAAGATTTTACTAGGATACAGAGAGGTAATATACCCTCAGGAACATAGAGGGCAGGCAGGCTGTAGCAGCAACTGCCTCAAGGCTCTTAATAAACCACCACATATTTTATGTTTTCTCCTTAACCAGCAAGGTGTCATTCCAATCATCCAACCCAACTTCTTGATTTTTCCTGGTTTAAATTGGGCTCTCCCTCTAACCAACCCCTATCCAATCTGATTTTTTTTCCAGGCTAAAATCTGCCCTGTTTGTCAACATTGTGGCTCTTACTGCATAGTGGCAAAAAGTAGAAACTGTAAAGTTTTCTTAGACCCCACCAAGGAATAAATGCTAATTAGCCACAAAGTTGGGCAGAATAGAACTTTATTTTGGGGGTTCGTACTCCCAAGCGAAGTTCTCTGATCCAGAGAAAAGGGATCAGAGAAGTCACCCTGAGCAGGAAAAATGGTGGGGTTTTATTCTGGGTTGGCTCTCTGTGGGAGCTGGGGATTGGTTCCTTGCGAACAAAGCAGCAACATATCATTGGTGGTTCCCCTCGCATCCTGGTTTGATGTCAGCCATCTCTTCCGGGTTATAGTTCAGCCGCCATGATTGATTGTAGCCCAGGTGCCATTTTGTCCTACCCCGTCCATCCTGACAGAAACACCTCTATTGTGCACGTCTAAAAGTTCTGTCTCATCATCTGGTTTCTACTACCCATGTGCCCAGCAGAAGAATTTATCCTTATCTTCCTCTCAATAATCCTGATACTGGGCCTGTAGCAATTTTTTCTGTCTTCTCTGAGGATTAAATCTTAAGAGCGACAGTCTCCTGGAGTGTGTGAATGAGTTTGTAAATGCTACAGCTTCCTGGTAAATCAGGCTAAGTAGAATGCTGTAAATTTCTAATGAGGCATATTTAGCTTCCCTAATTTATTAGGCTTTATATCTGATTCAGCTCTCTAGTTCATTATGGATAATATCTTATTTCATTTGTTTCCCTTCTTTATTAATAACTAGCTAAAGACCTGTGCTATTTGGATGTTACTATCCAATAACCCCTAAACCATCTGATTTCATGCAAATCTGTGTTTGAGTTTTGGATAAAAATAGACTGATTCTGTCAGCAACATATGGTGTCTGAGTGTTTAATCCTATCCACCCATGCCCCAATATACAGAATGTCAAAACCAGACCCAGCTACTGTCTATCAATTTGAAATCAATGTCTCACTTTCTCAGAAATTTTATCTTTGAGGATAAAAGGTTCCATTGTGTCAACATAAGAAACTTTCATACCTGTAGAGAATTTTTATGAGTTTATTTGAGCCAAACTGACAATTGCTGAGAGGCAAAACCTAAACAAATGGAGAAAATGCTCTGGAAAACAGCAGTTTTACAATTTATTTTTTACCTTAGAATCAATGGGCAAGACATAAGGGGGTTACATGAATTTTATTAGTGATGGATTATTGAGGTGGGAGAAAGCAAAGTGGGGAAATCTGTGGGACTGGATAAAAAGTAAAATGGAATAGATACAGCTTCTTTTATATTTGTATTTATGGGATAGTTAACAGTCAATAATTAACATTACAACAATAATGATGAGAGGGTATGTGGTCCCTGCCCTGGTGCAGTTGTGCCTGGAAGGGGTAGTAAAAAGGGAAGTCTCCTTTACATTCCAGAGATATGTTATCCTAGATACAAAAAGACAGGCTTAATTAAGATAAAGAATCACCTTTGTCAGGGGAGATTCTAGTGTAGGACAGGACTGCCCACCATGACCTGCTTTTAGTTGGAAAGTGTAATTTCAGACCTTCCTACATGGTTACTTTCAGTTTGTAAGGCCCACCATGCAGGCCTCCCCAAGCTTCTGAGGTTTATTATTTGACCCCTTTTTCATCCACAATTGGTTCAAAAGAAATGTTTATGTTGTCCTCATCCCATATTAAGAATTTGATTTCAGAACATCCACAGAAATTTTTAGCTGGCTTTTTCTTGATGAGGTGTCTGATCAACAGCAAAATGAATCAGTCCCTTCATGAAAACTCTAAGTTTTCAATGCCTGAGAAGTTAATGCAGACTGTGTCTGGTTGCCCAAGGCCCAAGCTATACTTTCTGGCCACATAGGTGGTTAATGCAATCAAGGACGAAATTAATTAAATTAAAAGTCTGTTTTTATTGCTCGAAAATGTGCCAAATCCAATCCTCTTTGATAGCCTAGAGCTAGAGACCTGGCTCTAATGCGAGCACTGCAAGGTCAGTACAGCCAGACAGTGTGTCAATTAGGGAGGCAGAGCACCTCTGTACTGGGTATGCCTCCACCTTGCGTGTAGAAACCCCTACTAAGTATAGAGGAGAAAGAAACTTTACCTTCTTAGGTTGTTCAGGCTGGTAAAGTATATAGTTAAATTGGCATAAATCTATGTAACCAGAGAAAATAACCAAATGTAATACATATCTACCCATAAAACCCCCACATACATAAGAGAGTCAGAGATTCCCAAATACATGAGAGGTTCAAAGAAAAAGGGAATAAGGATAGATATGCTTTTCTGACCTAAGGATTACCTTGGAGTTTCAGAGAGGAGGAAGTTCATTTACAGGACAACAAGAAGAGCAAATGTGCAGTCATTAGTAGTTTGCCCTGTCCTATAGATAGATTGTAAAATATTATTTCTGGTGATAACTCTTGTTGTGGGCAAAACCTCTAATAGGAATTCTTTACGGGAGAAGCAAACATTTCTCATGAGGCTACAGGGTCTTGATTGCCTTCAGCTCAAAATAATTCACATTCCAAAGTGACATATTTGGGGGATGTCTGTTCTGAACCCCTGCATAGCAATCAACATAATCCCCATTCATTTCCACAGGTAACTACCCAGGATTGTTTTGCTTGTTCAGTTAACTAATCATTCTCCCCAATTAGCCCACAACCCCTGTTGCTGTGTTGTGCACAGGAAATCTTAGGTGTCTTCTCCTGTCATCTCCCCAGCTTTCTCCCACCATGTCCCACTGTAAGAATGGCTTTACACACATCCAATTGCATATGTATAAAAGCCCTTCCCTTTGGAGTGTGGAAGAAGCCTAATTTATTTGTCTATTATGAGGCAGACACAATATATGGCTTTGCCATCATCCTTTGAATTAGGCTGTTTGGTGTGGGAAAGTGAGTGGATAAAATGTAGACTTTAAACATAGAGACTGAGTTTTGATTTCTGCCTTCCTAATTTACTCATTAAAAACTCTTGGCTAGTTACTTACTCTCTCTGTGCCTCTAAAGTCAGGCTCAAGTCCCTTAAAGATTATTTGAAAATTAAAAGTCATGCAACACGCAGTGTAGCATTTATTGAAAGTCTCCTAATTTTTCTTATTTTTGTTGGCATCATCATAATTAACCCGAGTTACAGAGATTCAAAAGGATCAGGTGATCATGCTCCATCTTTACCCTTTCCCCTATCGAAAAATAGCCTCTTATAAAGGTAAACTTATTAGCTATTTCCACCTTAGCATAAATTTACTCCTAAATGCTGCTCTTCTCAGGTATCAACATACACTAAGCTAAGGGCTCTTGGTTTTAGTTGCACATTGAAATTACCCAGGATGCTTTATGCCTGGGTCCCACCTCTAGGATTCAGATGCATTATAATTACTCTGGGATGCTGATTGGACACAAGAATATTTAAAAACTCCTCAGGTATTCTGCTGTGCGGCAAAGATTGCGAATTAAGGTACCAATACCAAGCCATTCCCAACCTTGGAAGGAATGACTTTGTTCAACACTGAAGAATTTCATACAGGGCTGGAAGACCTGTAAACTCTGACTGACTCAGCATCTTCACAAATCAGAAAACAGTTTTGGTTTCCTTTAGGCCTAGCTGCTGTTTCATGAACATGGAGAGGGAGCTCCATGAGAAAAGCGTATGTATCTTCTAGGAAGGGAGCAAACAGGTTCAAGATTCTAAAGCACTCGATGACTGTGCCTAATGCGTGTGACCTTGGCCCCAGTATGTACTTTCCATGGTGCTCAGGAGTGTATGAGCTGGCTTCAGGAGGCCCTCCCTATTGCTCTGGCTGTAATTTAATTTTTCTATACCTATCTCCCCACTAAACTCTAAGTTTTCTGGGAGCCAGGAACATGTTTAGCTTTTCTCAAACATCCAGTTAATCTTTGTGACATAACTTTGGAAATTCCACTGAAACTCAATTCAAAAGTGCTTGATTCTAATCAACGTCAAAGTCAGATTGAGGACAGGACAGAATAGTGTGAATTTAAAATTTTTAAATGAACACAGGAATAAAACTGTAAATGTATAAGCAATTTTGGCTGGGCAATGAGAATCTTTTGCCTTAAAAAATCTAAACAAAGAAATCTTTAAGTTTTCGTAAACAAAATGGAAAAGGAGCTACTGGATAAATTATTTTAGCATGAATTCTTCTGTTACTAAATTATTAAATTAAATAATTTAATCAAATAATTTAAGTAGACAGAGATAGATAAATGAAATAACGACATTGATTTTTTTTTCTTATAATACTGTTATATAAATCAAAGTGTTCTTCCTTTGAGTATTTGAAGGAGTCCAACTTGTCCCATCTAGCCTTGGGCAGAATGATCTTACACTAAGAAGTTATAGTTCACATATTTTGGATAACTATTCTTTACAAAGAAACATTAAAAAGCCTTTATTTCCTTAATATTTGTCAAAAGATTATTTCAGTTAAACTGAATCTCTCCAACTGCATAGAAATCATAGCATTTTAGAACAAAAAGGGACATTAGAAGTTTTGTGGGTCAAATTGCACCACTTTGTAGATGAGCAGGCTAACAATCATAGAAGCTGAGGAACCTGTTCAGGGCTGCCTAGGAACTTACAAAATAGGACTCTGATGCAAGCTTCTTGAAACCCTGCTCCTTGCTTACTCCATGACACATACTGCAGATTTTTTTTCAAATATTTTATCTTTAAAAATCAGTGGTGCCTGACTGATGTGGCTCAGTGGGTTGAGTGCCAGCCTGCAAACCAAAGGGTTGCCAGTTCGATTCCAGTCAGGGCACATGCCTGGGTTGCAGGCCAGGTCCCCAGTTTGGGGCACATGAAGGGGAACCACATATTGATATTTCTCCCTCTCTTTCTCCCCCCTTTCCCCTCTCTCTGAAAATAAATAAATAAATAAAATATTTTTTAAAAATGAGATCCTTGCTGGGTATAGTAGTGTTGGATGCAGGCCTTTGCTTTAAAAATGCAGTGGGTGGAGGTGGGAAGGGAAAGCAGAGGCCCATTTTACATGTAGTACGATGACAGGTTATTAAATTATCCTCTCCCAGATTAACCTCTTTGTGAGCTTCTTTTGTTTTGAAGGACCCAAATTGTCTCCACCATGCCCCAACCTATGTGGCATCCATCTTTTCTTTCCATTTTTGCTTTGTTGTTGCATCTGCCTCCAGAATGTGGGACCAGGGCCTTCAGAAGAAGAAAGGGGAAAAAAGGTAGCTGTGTGTGAAAAAAGAGTAATGAAGCTGAATGTCTCTGAGTGAGCTCAGTGCTGATCTAATTGGTGAGTCTTTGTCATTTCTACCTCTTTTCACCCCATACTCATCATTCTCATCACATTCCTTCTGGAATGTGATGGCCACATGTACTTCTGAGGCAATTCCTCTAACTGCTGAAATAGGTGGGGGTTGACTGGCCAAGGGCTCAGCAGAAATTGATAGCCCCCTGAATAAGGGGTTAAGCAGCAATATTGCTTCAGTGCTATCAATCAGCAGTCACTAGGAACAGACAAAATATTTTCCCTGGTGACTTAATCAGAGGGATGCTGTCTAGCTGATTGAGGGGAGCCAGAGAGTAAGCAGTTGTGTCTATTATAACTTGTCATCAGCCATTGGTCTAAACAGAGAAAGTTAGGTCACTGCATTTTGATCAAAGATCAAGGCAAGTGTTTTGTTTAGCCCCGTGGAGATATGCTGATTTGGAAAAGAGAGAAATAGGGGCTTTCTTCAAGATGGTCTGTTATTACATTTCATATGACATTTATATCACTGCTTTTACAAAGGATCCAGGACACTGGAAATGAGATCAGAAAAAGAAACACTCCGTCCCTTAATTGGGTGTGGGAGCAGGAAGAAGGGAACCTTTGTCCTCCCCACTACCTTTCCAGCTCAGTCCTAGCAGCCTACCCCACTCCTCTTCCCCACTGGCCTCCTGCTCCTGGGCAGGGAGTCCTTCCCTGACCAATCTGTGCATGTTACCCCTGGCCACAGTCACTGCCTATCCTACCTTGTTTTCTTTTATTTGTAGCATTGACTCTTGTACAAATCATCTTATTTTGTATTAATTTATTTACCTGTTTCTTACTTCTAGAAAGTAAACTGCAATAACAAAAAGTAAACTGGTAAACAGGGATCCCATCTTGCTCACATGGTGCCTACCATGGTGCTGAGAAGACGATAAGTCCACAGTAAATATTTGCTCAATGAAATAATTATTTCATATGTGGTCACTCACCCCTTTTTAAATAACAATTATTAGGTTGGTTTGTGGAAGCAAAAGGAGATTTGCAGAACCAGGGAGACTTCAGAGTTTAGATAACAAGAGGTTCAGAATGCAGGAAACAGTGACAAGTGTGGGTAGCCATGCGTCAACCAAGACAAGAAAAATTAGGCAATTAGGCAAATTCATAGAAATTAGATAAAGTCATGTTTCTTCTCAGAAAATTTCTCTCTTTATTTGTCCTGTAAAACCAAGACTATATCTCTAGGATTCACTATTTTGAGGCTTGTCTTTGTTGTTCAGTGAAAATCCCTGGCTAAGAAGGGAAGGGAGATTGAGAGAGAAGAATGAATTCTGAAAAAGGGCTCTTCTTGGTCTCATGGTACTGAATAGGCTTCAAATAAACTCATCTGTCCTGGATTCATTGACCTTTGTGAATGGACACTGAGGAAGATTCAAGATAAAAGTTAATTAAAAGGGTATAAATCATTGGGACTGCAATGAACTTTCATTAAGGTGTTCAAGCCATTCAGGTATCTAACTACTCAACCATGATGCAGACCTTCAATCTGAGAGTGGCATTTCCTTGCCTCTTACATGTATCCTCATTGCTACCATTTAACACCCAATTATTGAACATTTAGAACATGGTTTTCAAACCAGAGCAGGCAAATTCTTGGGAAGGTCCATGGTGTGCTGGAAGATACCAAAGAATGAAAATGTGCCATCTTTGCAACATGAATCAGATCTGAAGATTCATGTTTTTATTTTATTTTTATTTATTTATTTTTGTATTTTTAAACTCCTGAAATTTTCAATTTAAATATAAAATACAAAGTTTTTTAGATGTGTTGTGCTGGTGATTGGGCTGTTTTGGATTGAGGCTCTGGTCTCTAGAACTCTTGCCCCAGTACGTAAATTGTTGTTTAGAAACAATCTACATCTTCCATTATCCTTACCCATTTAGTATCTTTTTTTTCTCTTGTCTATATTTATACCAGTTATGAATGAGGTGTTTAGATGTAACAAATATTCCATGTGTTCACTTGAATTTCCCAGCCCTTGCCATCAGGTTGGGGCCATGAGACAAATTTGGAGCAGTGAATCCTAAGTAGGAGTGATGGATATCACTTCCCAGCTGAACCAGTTAAGAGCTGATATGTCTCTTCCACTCCTTTCTCCTCCCCTCAGTAACCTCGGAAGCCACAGACTGAGATGGTAGAAACAGGACATGAAAAGAGCGTGGATCCCTGAGTCACAAAATGGAGATGAGCTTCTATTGACCTGTCTCAGATTTTGCATGAGTTAAAAAGAAATTATTATTGTACTAACCCACAGGATTTCAGGATTGGTTTGTTACCACACTCTACTCACAGTCATTTCAGAGTAGCTTATACCTTGTTGTATTGCTCTTGGCTTGTTACACTTCACATAGGTTACTCTTCTTACAAATTTAAGACAAGATCCTCTACCAGCAAAGAATATATGATTTTTTTTTTATTGTGACACTTTATTGCAGTGGTCTGGAAACAAAATTGCAATACCTCTGAGATATCTGTGGAGAGATCACCAGAGGGTGGGATATATTATATTTGTTTTCTGATTGGTCGTGATGATTTTGGATGTCAGTTTGTTTGTGGAGTGAAATCTGTGAGGTTCTGGCTCTGGACATAGGAGAACAGTCAGGTTTGTTAAAATGTCCTCATAGGAGTTTGTTTGTTTGTTTGTTTTACAATTGTTCCCAGTGATTCCTTTATTTGTTTGTTTGTTTAATTGTTGTTCACATACAGTTATCTCCATTTTCACCCCACCATACACCCCAGCACCACTCATCCCTGCCTCCCACCCCTGAACCTACCCCATTTGGCTTTGTCCATGTGTCCTTTATATATGTTCTTTGATGGCCCTTCCTCTATTATCCCTTATTATCCCTCTTCCCCTCCTCTTTGGTTACTGTTAGTTTGTTCTTTATTTCAATGTCTCTGGTTCTATTTTGCTTCCTTATTTGTTTTGATGGTTAGGTTCCACTTATAAGCGAGAACATATGGTATTTATCTTTCAATGCCTGGCTTATTTCACTTAGCATAATGCTCTCCAGTTCCATCCATGTTGTTGCGAAGGGTAGGAACTCCTTCTTTCTTTTTGCTGCATAGTATTCCATTGTGTAACTGTGCCACTGTTTTTTGATCCACTTATTTACTGATGGGCACTTAGGTTGCTTCTAAAACTTGGCTATTGTAAATTGGACATTGGAGTGCATAGGTCATTTTGAATTGATGTTTCAGGATCCTTATGGTATAATTTCCACAGTGGTATTGCTGGGTCAAAAGGCAATTCCATTTCTAGTTTTCTGAGGAAATTCCATACTGTTTTCTACAGTGGCTGCACCAGTCTGCATTCCCACCAATGGTGCACTAGGGTTTCCTGTTCTCCACAACCTTGCCAGCACTTGTTGTTTGTTGATTTGTTAATAATGAACATTCTGACCACTGTGAAGTAGTATCTCATTGTGGCTTTAATTTCTATCTCACTGATGGCTAGTGATACTGAGCATCTTTTCATATATCTCTGGGCCCTCTGTATATCATCCTTGGAAAAGTGTCTGTTTAGGTCCTTTGCCCATTTTTTAATTGGCTTTTGTCTTCCTGGAGTGGAGTCATGTTAGTTCTTTATATATTTTGCAGATCAAACCCTTGTCCAAGGTATCTTTGGCAAATATGTTTTCCCATATGATTAGTTCTCCTTTTCATTTTAATGCTGTTTTCTTTATCCATGTAGAAACTTTTTATTTTGATGAGACCTATTTGTTTATTCTTTCCTTTATGTTCCTTGCTCTAGGGCACATCAGTGAAAATATTGCTACATGGAATATCTGAGATTTTCCTGCCTGTGTTCTCCTCTAAGACTTTTATGGTGTCGTGCTTTATATTTAAGTCTTTTATCCATCTTGAGTTTACTTTTGTGTACGGTATAAGTTAGTGGTCGAGTCTCATTTTTTTGCATGTAGCTGTCCAGATGTCACAACACCAATTGTTGAAGAGGCTATTTTTACTCTATTTTATGATTCTGCCCCTTTGTCACATATTAATTGACCTTAGCAATATGGGTTTATTTCTGGTCTCTCTATTCTTTTCCATTGGTCTATGTGTCTGTTCTGATGCTAGTACCAGACTGTTTTGATTACAGTGGCCTTGTAATATAGTTTTATATCAGGTGTTGTGATTCCTCCTACTTTGTCATTCTTTCTCAAAATTGCTAAGGCTATTCACAGTCATTTATAGTTCCATATACATTTTTGAAATGTTTGTCCTGTATCTGTGAAATATGTCATTGCTATTTTAATAGGGATTGCATTAAATCTATACATTGTTTTGGGTAATATGGACATTTTGATGATGTTAGTTCTTCCAATATATGAACACAGTGTATCCTTCCATTTATTTGTGCCTTCTTTAATTTCTTTCTTCAGTGCTGTGTAGTTTTCTGAGTACAGGTCTTTCACCTCCTTGGTTAGGTTTATTGCTAGGTACTTGATTTGTGTTGTTGCTATAGCAAATGGGATGTTTTTCCTGATCTCTGATTCTCACCTTTTGTTGCTGGTATATAAAAATGCCTTTGATTTCTGAATATTAACTTTGAATTCTGCTGTTTTGCCAATTCGCTTATTAGGTCAAGTAGTTTTTTAGTGAAGTCTATAGGGTTTCCTGTGTACACTATCATATCATCTGCAAACACTGACAGTTTTACTTTCTCTTTTCCAATTTGGATGCCTTTTATTTATTTTTCTTGTCTGATCATTCTAGCTAGGACTTTCCACTGTATTGAGTAGAAGAGGTGGAAGCACACATCCTTGTCTTGCTCCTCATCTTAGTGGGAAAACTTTTAGTTTTTGCTGTTGAGTATGATGTTGGCTATAAGTTTCTCATATATGGCCTTTATCATGTTGAGGAATGCTCCCTGTACTCCCACTTTGCTGAGTGTTTTTATCATAAATGGGAGCTGTACCTTATCAAATGCTTTTTCCACATCTATTGATATGATAATGTGATTTCTGTCCTTCCATTTGTTTATGTGATATGTTATGTTTATTGATTTGCGAATGTTGTACCAACCTTGCATCGCTGGGATGAATCCCACTTGATTATGGTGCATGATATTTGTAATGTATTGCTGGATATGGTTTGCCGATATTTTGTTGAGGATTTTAGCATCTGTGTTCATTAGCAATATTGGCCAGTAGTTTTCTTTTGTTGTTGTGTCTTTATCTGGTTTTAGAATTGACATAATGCTGGCTTTGAATATAGGGTTTGGGAGTCTTAACTCTTCTTGGATTTTTTGGAATAGTCTGAGAAGGATAAGGGTTAGCTCTTCCTTAAATATTTTGTAAAATTCTCCTGTGAAACCATCCAGTCCAGGGCTTTTGTGTGCCAAGAGTTTTTTGATTACTGCTTCAATTTCATCAACTGTTATTGGTCTGTTCAAGTTTTCTACTTCTTCTTCATCCAGTTTTGGGAAATTATATTTTTCTAGAAATTTGTCCATTTCTCCTAGGTTTTCAAATTTCTTGGCATATAGTTCTTCATAGTAATTTCTTACAATCCTTTGTATCTTTTTGATATCAATTGTAATCTCTCCTCTTTCATTTCTGATCATGTTTATTTGGGTCCTCTCTCTTTTTTTCCTGATGAGCCTGCTTAAAGTCTTGTCTATTTTATTTACCTTTTCAAAGAACAAGCTCCTGGATTCATTGATCCTTTGGATTGTGCTTTTAGTCTCTCTGTCATTTAATTCTGCTCTGATCTTGGTTATTTCCTTCTTTCTACTTGCTCTGGGCTGTCTTTGTTGTTGTTCCTCCAGTTGTTGTAGATATAGGGTTAGGTTGTTTATTTGAAATGTTTCTATCTTTTTTAGGTAGGCCTGTATTGCCATGAACTCCCCTCTCAGTCCTGCCTTTGCTTTGTCCCATAAGTTCTGGGTTGTTGTATGTTCATTTTCATTTGTTTCCAGAAACTTTTTGATTTCTTCCTTGATCTCATTATTCATCCATTCATTGTTTAATAGTATGCTATTCAGTCGCCATGAGTTTGAGTGTTTTAAGTTTTTTCCTTGAGTCTTTTTCTAGGTTCAGGCCCTTGTGGTCTGAGAAAATGCTTGATATGATTTCAATTGTCTTGAATTTTCAGGCCTGGTTTTGTGTCTTATTATGTGGTCTATCTCTGAAAATGTTCTAAGTGCATTTGAAAAGAATGTATATTTTGCTTCTTTGAAATGAAAGGTTCTATATATATATCTGTTAAGTCTGTTTGATCTAGAACATTGTTCAATGCTACAATATCTTGTTGATTTTTTTTTTTTGGAAGATCTATCCACTTTTGATAGTGTTAGTTTGGAGTGAAATCTGTAATGTTCTGACTCTGGACATCAGAAACCAGTCAGGTTTCCTACAATGCCTTCACAAGAGTTTCAACAGATCCTCAAACTAAACTGTAAGCTATTCTTTGCCCAACTTCTCAAATTAGGACTGACAATTCTTAAGTGCTAGTTTGGGATTCCCTGGGTATTGAAGTCCTAGAGCTTTAGGACAAAGGGTGTTAACTGAAAGTGTCAGAGCCACAGCCATGGTTTAAAAGTCCTTATCTCAACAGAGCTGAAAGAACATGCAGAGATTCCTCAGTAACAAGGGGATCTAAATCTTACTAACTTTGGCTAGAGTTTCAATCCATTCTATTGAACTGCTGCTATCTCCAATGAGATTATATTGCCTCTCATGTTAAATTGTATTGTAGGAGGCTGGCAAGTAGTTCAGTGTACAAATCAAGTTCAGATGAACACACTTGATAGACTAGAACTGAAATGCAGCAAAGTTGTAAGAGTATATATAACCATGCTTTGGAAACAGAAGACACTCAAATATTTCACTATTTGTCAGAGGTGATAATGCTAAATTATACATGTTAAAAAATGATCACAATAAGCTACGCTTCCTATTGAAAAATGAATTACTTGCTCATCTTTGATGAACTATAGTAATTCTCTCCAGACACAAGAATTCTCGTATAAGCAAGTGTTGTGTCTTAAAAAATTTATCTTTGCAGACTTTAACTCAATACCAGAACTATATCAATAATAACCACTAGTATTTATAACTCACTACCAGCTAGTTTTACTGTATGCATCATATACACATTAACTTATTTAATTCTCAGAACAAACCAGTTGAGTAGGGATTATTATTAGCCCCAGGTTGTAAAGAAATTAGGAACCTGAAGTATAGGGACTTAAAAAAAAAAACTGTCCAAGGATATAAGTCTAGTTAATATTGGACCTAGGTTTAAAACATGAAGGCTGACTCTAGAGTGTGATATTTAACTATAATGTCATAATATCACCCTTAATTATTGAAAGAAGACAAGAAAAGGAAATCCTAGATGAAAAGAGGGGTTAAAAAGGTGATGGAAAAATAATGAAATGGGAAAGGAGAAGATGAAGGGATACTGGAAAGAGGGATGTAAGGGTGAATTGAAAAAGCTCTGGAGAAAGGACTGGAGGGAAGGATGGAAAGGTTAGATGAAGAAGGAGTTAAAGAAGCAATAGAAGGCATAAAGGAAGGATGGATGAATGGATGGGTGGATGGATTGATGAAAAGAAAATAATTTAGCTGGGTAGATAGACATAACAAAGAGAAATCCTTCTGTTTGGCCTAATGGAGTTTTCAGTGTTGCTATTGAGAAAGTTCTCAACACCACAAAATACAGATTCATGGCAAAGATGATCTGAGCTTTTCTGAGAGCAATGTAGTTTGATCAGCAACTCATTTCTACCTTTTCTCTCCTCGTGCACATTAAACGTATGTGCTATCTCCTGCCCAGGATTTCTCCTTTTACCTTGGATTTTCTTTTAACTGGACGTTACCTCCATAAATAGTATTTGGAGACACTAGGGTCTTGCCTTTCCTGTTTTCCCCAAGGATACAGAAAAGGTATCTTGACACATCAGTTTGAGATGTTTCAGAGTAAGGTACACCTCTCTGGACAGAGGTGTTGTTATAGAACTTTTCTCATGAGGAAGGATTCTGCACTAACACCCAGGCCCTCTGATTCCCAATTCAGTCCTCCCTCTACCACCTGATATCAGGTGTTCAATAAACATTTTTTTAAATGATATGGTATAAACATCATACATATGTGCTGAGAAATTTGTAGGAAAGAAGGGAAGAGAGTATGTGTTATTACCAGATAAAGCTGCTTAGGATGGTTAAGTTGTGTATTAAAGGAAAGCTGTGTGTTTAGACAAATGTAATGACTGAATGGACATCCAAGAATCAGTAGATTTACTGCAGCTGCCAAAGGGGGAACCATTACTTTTGTCACAGAGGCCCTTTGTAGAATCCAAACACAGAGGGAATCTTATATTGTGTTCTCCCAGAAGCAGATCCTATGACAAAAACTCAAGCACCAACAGAACATTTGGGAGATTACCAGGAAACACTTCTGGGAGTAGGTGAAGCAAGATAGGGAAGAGGGAGAAGCCAATAATGGCTAGGTTATCAATTAACACCTACTGTGGGCAACTGGAGCTTAATGCCTTGGAGAATCATGAAATCGGTATAGATAGGCACCCAGGGCTGTCATACCTGAAGGGCTAGGGGGCTGATGTATTACATAAGAATTTCCATCAGTCATTGTTAGAAGGCTGCTTGGTAGGAATGGTGAATTGCTTCTAGCACCTTCTGTGTGCTGCACAGGTGCCAAGGTAGGCTCCAGCAGTCAGAAAAAGGCCTTGGGCAAAGAAGTACAGGTGCTAAGGTGGCGGTTGGACTGGCCTGCCCTGAGATGTGAGGGGAAAGCTGTGAGGTGAGTCAGTTGGTGGCACAGTCAGGTCTTGCCCAAGGCTGTTCAGGACATATCTAGAAGAGGAGTAATTAAAACTTTTTTTTTAATACAGTGCTTTTGAAGCGGTTAATCTCAGTAAAATGATAGCATAACACTATAATGCCTATATTATTAAACCCATTTTAAATATGTGGAGATTGAGTCTTCAACAGGTTAGTTAGTTGCCTTATCCAAAGTCATATCACTGGAAAGTGCTGGAGTCAAAACTGTGTCTTAAATCTTCTACCTCTGTGGCTGGTTGTGACTCAGTTGGTTGGAGCATCATTCTGTAATCAAAGTTTTCAGGTTCGATTTCTGATCAGGACACATACCTATGTTGTGGTTTCAGTCCCCATCCTGGGTGCAGGTGCGTGTAATGTCCCATCCAGATGCATATGATCTCTTGTCCAGGCATGTACAGGAGGCAAAAAAAATGATGCCTCTCTCTCACATTGATGTTTCTCTGTTTTTTCCTCTCTCCTTTCCTCTCTCTCTAAAAAGCAATGGAAAACAAAAATCCTAGAGTGATGATAAAAAAAATCTCCTGCCTTTGAATCCAGGACACTTTATTGTACTATCTCCATGTCAAAGTCAAATGGAAGGTACACCAGAACTTTCTGCCTTTGCTCTAAAATCTGAATATGGAAAATGAAAAAAAGTGCTAACCCAGACTCCCAAGTGTTTGCTGTGATTACTCAAGGTGGATTGTTCCATCTCAGTGATTGATTTCCCATCATTTAGTATAGCATCCTTGTACAGCTCTGAGCTCTTTGGGAGAAAGATTTAATTCCAGTTAACATTTTAGGTAGAAAAAAAAGTAAAAAGACAGTGAAACTGAGAGATGAACCACATTACATCTGCAACTATTTATTGGTGTATTTCTGGAGGATTTTGAGCAGCACACCTAGGAGACTATAAGTGACATGGGAAGTCAGACACAGAGTCATAGAAAGGAAGCTGAAGGGAGAAGCTGCTAGGAAGTGGCCTATACTAGTATCCCTACTCTGTCTTGACCACCTAGGGTCATCTCCCAGACTGTCTATTCAGGCCCACCTGTCTCCTTGCAAACCCTCCAAACACATGTGTAAACTCCCATCAGAGACTTTGCTCTTTGCATGATAACTGGAGCCCCAGCTCATGTACATCACTCGCTGCTTGGTTTCCCCTCCCAGGTGTTCCTTAGCTTCAACATTCAACACCTTCTAAAGACACAATGGCTTCACAGCAAACACAGAGCTTGTTGAGACTTCAGGCACTGGTAAGAGAGCTTTCTGAGGACAGGTAACCTTTAGCATTCTGAAAACAAATCACTTCTCGGATCATAGCAACTCATCATATACAGCAACGTAATTCTTGTCCCCAAATTCCCACAACATTCCAAATTGTGGATAATTGTGTTGTTTTCAATAAAGGTGTTTGTTCCTTGTCTATGGAATGCATTGATCTTTACACTTCTGTAAGATTTTTATGAAAAGAAATTTACCCATTAGAGTAGATGCTTCAACCAGGCCACATTTTGGTTTGAATTTGTAGAAAATCATCTCTTATATGTAGGTCAATGCACTTGGACATTCTCCCCTCCTCTTCTTGCAGATTTAATTGCATGGCTTGGCTTTCTCTTAGCTCACATGTAACAGAAACCATAAAAGTCTGGCAGGGTGGAAAAAAGTCTGGCCTGCTGGCTATCTTGAACATGGATGCCAACAGGCTAACGTTACAGTTTATAGATGTTATGCTGACAAAATACATAGTGTTTCTTATGTACATTCAGCAATTCCTAACTACTAAAGAGTAGGACCTCGGTGGTACAAGAAAGAAAGAAAAGGGAAATGATAGATAGGTAAATAGATAGAACGGTGGATGGATTGGTAGGTAGGTAGGTAGGTAGGTAGGTAGGTAGGTAGGTAGATAGATGATAGATAGATAGATAGATAGATAGATAAGATAGATGATAGATAGATAGATAGATGATAGATAGATAGATAGATAGATAGATGATAGATTAGATAGATAGATGATAGAGGCTTATTCTAGTGGCAGCCTTCATACAACCTGATTTTTTAAACAATTCCCATTGTGTGCTCTTTTTAGAAATTTGACTTGAGGAGGATAGGACCATGGTTCCTCATCCCACATTGTGACTGCTTGCCAGGTGTCTCTGGTTGAGTCATGAAACAGGTGAGCCATGAGTGTCTCACCTGGAGGATGAGCCAGGCTTTAGATGTTTGGTTTTCATGTTATTGCTATGAGACCTTGAGACTGTGGTTGTTTTCTTTAGGCCACACCTACCTTTCTTAGTGGAAGATTGCCTGGGAAAGAATATGCCCATGAAAACCTCAGAGTAATAACAGGTTTGGAAAACAATCAGTTTGGAGAAATGTACTTTCAAATTATCTGAGCTTTGTTGCCAATTGTCCTGTTATTGGGATAATTCTGATAATTATTATATTTGCCTGTGATTATTCTTAGCTGATTAGAAACAAATCTGCCATAGGTCCCCTTTTCCTCCTGAAAGCTTACTCTTGGGGATTCTTTTTAAATGTGCAGCTACCTCCACATCAACTCAACAGAGATCAGGGTGCCTTGGAACAGGTGTTGAAACCAGGTGAGAAGGAGGCCATCTTTCTCAGTGTCAAAGCCCTTCACTCTTCCATTTGTCTTCATCTCACTGGAGTGCTATGGACATTTGTGTTTCTTTCAGAAACAGGTGGAAGGGGAATGGAGGAAACAGGAGAAGAAATTCTACATAGCTCTGAGCCATGATGGAAGAGGACTTATACCACCCATATCAGGGAGGGGGCAACCTGGTTTTGCTTCCATGTTTCTATAAATCCAGATATATTATTGGTGAATAAAAAGACATTACAGGGGACCAAGGATAAGTGGAGGAAAGATACCAGTTAAGAACTCCGAAACATAAAAAAGACAATATAGTACTCCCTCTATAACCTCTTCCTCATAAAACACCAGAGCTAACATAGTGAGGATGGCAGGGGAAGCAGTGGAGGCATGGGCAGTGATTAGTTCAGGTTTACAGCTCGAACCACTGGGGGAAGCTGGGATGTCCAAACCACACAGACTTCAAAGGCCACTGCTCTTGATTCTTCCATTTGAAATACAGTGAAGATATGAGAAAAAATGAGATGACCCTTGAGTTGGTTAAGACATTGACCAAACCACCCCCAACTGAGACATCACTTAGACTCTGTCTAACTGTCAAGCAACTGTGGTAAATTGAGGCCCATTGAGACAGGAGTATGAATTTTGTGGGAAAATAAAAAATACAGTTTATTGCCTGTTTGGGGTTATTAAAAGTTCCATGACCTTTGAAGAGAGTTAGGGTTATATTCCATTTACTATTTTACTATTGACATTTAGGAGTTAATTTAAAGGTTCTTCGAAATCTGCTATTGAAGCAACTTGGACTGCATTCAAAATGAAATGAGTACCAATATTTTAACACATGCATTATATTTGCCTTTACCCCAGAATGGTTTAGGTAATGATGGTGAACTAAATCACCAGGTTGACATTCCAATTCAGGGAGTGTGGTTGAAGGACTGACCCTGTGAGTTCCAGAACCCGCAGCTGCTATTATTATCTAATCTGTCTCATGTGCTTTGGTGGATATTTGCCCAAACTCATAAAAATTTCTCTCCGAGGTCTATTGAATATTGCTGGTATTTGTAACATAATAATCAAAATGAATTGTTGTTCTGGTGGTAGAATGAATACACAAGGGCTGATTAATCTACTTGCAGAAATCCTGAAATGAAGATGAAAAGCATAATAACACCAACTTTTAATATTAACCCTGTGGGGACTCTGTTATTAATTGATCTGAATTTGAGCACAACTTTTAATCAACTTGCCAGGTTTTAAGCTTACACCCCTAGATATGCTCATTCATCTCCAAGAACTGTGAAATAAATGTTGAACAAATGTCATGGAAAGTCCTTTTAAGAGCTCATCCTAGGACATTTTATCTACATCCATATCTTGTAATAAAGCAGTGCAGCTGTGCTCCTGACTGAGTCCATGTCTGGAAAAAAATATGCCTGCAATTTTTCACAGAATTATGAAGGGATAGCTCTATGCTGCAGAGTGAACAGCTTTTTGAATCTACACTTGGATAATTCAGGCCAAAGAAAGCATTCTTAGGGGAGAAGAGGAAACAGGGATCTTTAAATAAAAATACTGTAATACATTCAAACATTGGGATAATAAACTGGCCTGTAACATTGATCTATACAGGATTCTTAAATATTTGGATTGCAAAATTTCTTTGAAAAACTATCTCTCCAGAACAATAAAATATGAATATGTATGTCTCCCAAATGTGAACAACACCCAAGGGGTTATTCACCATCTAATGTCTATCCATTAACTCATAGGGAAGAACCTAAATTTAAATGCTTTTATAGTAACTAGTGAATCATCTTTTGCAACACTCTCTGCACCTGCTATGATTGGTTTATTGACTACTTTTCCTGGTAGCCTAGAAACTCTCTAAAGGTGGGAGTCATGTAGATCTTTACTTCTGAACCCTCAGCATATAAAGCAAGCGTAGGCTACAAGAAGAACTCAATAAATATTAGTGAAATTAAACAGGCAGAATCCTCATCTATGAAATGTTTAGTGTGCTTGTCCAAATACAGATAATGCTAAGTAAAAAAAAAGAAAGAAAGAAAGAAAAATTTTCCAAAACAAGAGAACACTGATTGTTCCTGGTTTTATACTTTGAATGGCTATCTTTTCATTGTGCATGATTAACAGAATAACAATGAATTTGTGGAAGGCAGTATTTGCAATTATTTGATTCATTTCGTTTTCTAAGGCAGTGCTGCTCAAACTTTCGCATGCATTGGAGTCACTTGGAAAGGTTGTGCAAACACACATTGCTAGGCTCTAACCTCAGATACTCTGATTCTGGAGGACTGTCTTGGAGTCTGAAATTTTGCATTTCTAATAAACTTCAGGTGATGCTGATACTGTTGGTCCATGAACCACACTTTGAGGAGCAAGGCTCTAAAAACCCTGTGAAGTCATTCCAATGATGTTATTTTCCATATATGGAATCTTTATAGTCAGATCAGCCCCAGCTAACTCAAAAGAGGTAGAATTCTGAAGACCAATCTTTAGACTCCATTTTGTTTGTGTGCTATTGTATCTTGATGCCACTCTACCCATGGGCCAGAATAACATACTTATCACATCACTACTTCATATTCCTCAAAGGATTCTTCTTCAGAACTACAAAGTAATTAATTAAGCTCTTAATTTGTTTTATTATGTAAACACTCATAACTGTGTTAATCACAATTTTCAGAAAGAAAAATCTACTCTAATTTTTTCATTTTATTGGAAGCTTCTTTTGCATTTTGTATGAGCATACTAATTTTTAAATAGCTGTAATCATGGCAAACATGAAATGTGTTCAGGTTGTACTTAATATATTGAGCATTTTTCATTAAGTTGCATTGGTTTTATTATTTTAATGATGACTAAATAAGCATATGAAATTGTACATGTTCTACTGAGTGTTGTTCCTTCAATGTAGTCAGGCTGAGAAGCTGTAAGTCTACTCTCTTGCAAGAGAATTGCCCAATATATTTGTGATGCCTCTTTTGAAAAAATTTTCAGAACAAGTTTTAAAGAGATTCATGAAGAGCCATCTCATTCAGGTTTTATCTAGTTTCAATCTGAAGAGTTACCCACTAACATTTCTTACTATGACTAACCTTGCTTGTTCTATAAGACGTTTCCTATGTCCAAAAAAAGGCATGTGTCTTTAAAGGATCTGCATTGCAAAAAAAATGAAACTAACTAGACCACCAACTTACACCATACACCGCCCCCCCAACAGAAACCTCGAGATGGATAAAAGACTTAAATATAAGTCATGACACCATAAAACTCCTAGAGAAAAACATAAGCAGGAAAATTTCAGTAATCCCATGTAGCAATATTTTCACTGATACATCCCCTAAGGCAAAGGATACAAAGGAAATAATAAACAAATGAGACTACATCAAACCATAAAGCTTCTGCATGTCTAAAGAAAATATCAACAAAATGGAAAAGGAACCAACCATATGGGAAAACATATTTGCCAAAGATACTTCAGACAAGGGTTTGATCTCCAAAATATATAAATAACTAACACAACTCCACTCCAGGAAGACAAGCAATCCAATTAAAACATGGGCAAAGGACCTGAACACTTCTCCAAGGAGGACATACAAGAGGGCTCATAGACACATGAAAAAAATGCTCAACATCACTAAGCATTAGAGAGATCCAAATTAAAGCCACAACGAGATATCACTTCACACTGGTCAGAATGGTCATTATTAACAAATCAACAAACAAGTGCTGGTGAGGTTGTGGAGAAAAGGGAACCCTAGTGCACTGTTGATGGGAATGCGGACTAGAGTGGCCACTGTGGGAAAAAGTATGGAATTTCCTCAAAAAACTAAAAATGGAATTGCCTTTTGACCCAACGATCCCACTTCTGGGACCCTATACCCTAAGAATCCTGAATCACTAATTCAAAAGAACCTATACACTCCAATGTTCATAGTGGTGCAATTTACCAAGTACTGGAAACATGGTTATCATGTTTGACTAAGTGCCCATCCGTAAATGAGTGGATCAAAAACTATGGTACATTTACACAATGGAATACTATGCTGCAAAAAGAAAGAAGGAACTCCTATTCTTTTCAACAGGATGGTGGAACTGGAGAGCACTATGCTAAGTGAAATTAGCCAGGCGGTGAAAGACAAATATCATGTGTTCTCACCTATAAGTGGAACCTAATGAACAAAACAAACACAGGGCAAAATATAACCAAAGACATGCAAATAAAGAACAAAGGACAAGGGAATAACAGGGGAAAGAGGGAAAAGGGGCAAGCAAAGGAACACAAATAAAGGATCCGTGGGCACAGACAATGGGGGGATTAACTGTGGGAGTGAGGGAGACAGGGTGGCAGTGAGCAATGTGGAAAAAGGCAGGACAACTGTAACTGAACAACAATAAATTTAAAAAAATAAAAAAAATTAAGATTCCATATTAGCCACCACTGGGGGGATGTGAAGAAACCTTACAGGTCCTGCTGATGAAGGCTTCCTGTTTTGTGATACCAATCAATTCCCCCTGAAATGACCTATAACTCCTGTAAAAATACACTTTTTTTTGCAGTAAGTAGTCTTTTAAAAATCTTTTTATTTTACTTTTTAAAAAATTCTTTTTCTTATTAATGTTTGAATACAATCGTCTCCATTTTCCCACCATCACTTTTCCCCTCCCTACCCAACCCCACCTCCCATCCTCAATCCTACACCACTTTGGCTTTGTCCATAGGTCCTTTATACATGTTCATTTATGACCCTTTCCCACATTATTTCCTTCCCTGCTCCTATCTGCTTCCTGTCAGGGTGTTCTTAATTTCAGTGTCTCTGGTTCTATTTTGTTTGCTGTTTGTTTTATTAATTAGGTTCCAGTTATAGGTGAGATCATATGGTATTTTTCTTTCACCATCTGGCTTATTTCACTTAGCATAATGCTCTCCTGTTCCATCCATGCTGTTGCAAAAGGTAGGAGCTCCTTCTTTCATTCTGTTGCTTAGTATTCCATTGTGTATTTATGTACCACAGTTTTTTGATCCACTCATTTACTGATGGGCACCTGGGCTGCTTCTAGCACTTGGTTAGTGTAAATTGTGCTGCTGTGAATATTGGGATGTATAGGTCCTTTTGAATTAGTGATTCAGGATTGTTAAAGTATAATCCCAGCAGTGGAATTACTGGGTCAAAAGGCAATTCCATTTTTAGTTTTTTGAGGAAATTCCATGCTGTTTTTCATAGTGGCTGCACCAGTCTTCATGCCCACCAACAATGTACTACAGTTTCCTTTTAGTCTTAACTTCTTATAAAAAGATACATGTGAGAATAATAAATACAATTGTGAGGAGAAAATGAGTAACTAAGGGACCTAAGTCTAGTGGGTTTTATGATAATACCCCAACAATTAAATCAATTTGGTACAGTGGCATGAATAGAAGAAGCAATAATGGAAAAAAAAAGAGTCCAAAAATGAGTTTTAATTCCATTTTTCATAAGTGCACAATTTTAAATTAATGTGAATTGATGTACTTTTCAATGCATAGAGTTGAGACAAATCATTAGATATTTGAAAACACAATTTAGTGAACCTCTAAATTGTTGCATTAACATATCCAGATGGAGGGAAGGTTTAAGTATTTAAGTCTGTAAAACTACTCAAAGGACATACGAAATACTGATAAATTTGACAATATAAATGCAAATATTTGTGTGGCAGAAATACATTTTATAAACACAGGTCAAAAGGGAAATAATAAACCTGAAAAAGTATTCTTAGCACATAAGAAAAATGATAATATTCTCATATAAAATATTCTTTGAAATCAATACTAAAAGACCAGAATCACAATAGGATAATGTACAACATATCTGACCAGAAAATAGAACTTCAAATAGTTTGTAGATGTGTACAAAGTTGTGTAACATTATTCCTAACAAGTAAAGGTACATTGAAACAAAAATGAACCATCATTTTATACTTAGCAGAGTAGAAGCTACCAAAAGACTTAATAATTTATAATGTTATTAACATTGGTTAAAAGAATCAGGCAGTCTCATATGCCCATGATAAGTGAATAAATTGCTGCCACTTCATTGAATGCCAATGTGATAGATAAAAATTGATCACAAAATAAAATGTACATACACCTTAAATCAGGATTTTTACTTCTAGATATTAATATGCAATATACCTACAAATGTGCACTAAAATTTATGTATAAATGTGTTCATTATAAAATGGTCTGTAACAGTTTAAAAAATTAGAAGCAACCTAAAGCTTGTAGGCAGGGGAATGGCCACATAAATTATAAAACATCCATTAAGTAGAATACTAGATAATTACACAGAATAAGGTAGAGCTCTGTATGCTGACAAAAAAAAAAAAATCCCCAGGAGATATATTGTCAAATTAAAACAGAAGAACAAAGAAAATGCAAATTGTAGAATTGCATAGAGTGTATAAATTATGGTTTGTCTTTTTTAAAACTGAATGCTCAAACTTAAAAATAATATATAATGTTTATTTAGTTCTCCCTATGAGTAAGTACATGTTTCAAGAATATTATGAAGATAAAATGAGATAATATAGGTAACAACCTATGAGACATGTTCCAGTTATCACCATGCAATAAAACACCCTAACACTTAGGGATTTAAAATGAAGGTCCTCTTATTACAATAATGCAAAGAAAATAATTCATCTTTTTTTGCTGGGTAGTATTCTATTGTGTGCTACAATTTTTAACACATTCATCTGTTAATAGGCATTTGTATTGTTTCTTGTTTTTGGCAATTACAAATGAAGCTGCTGTGAACATTCAGGTACAGGTTAGGAGAATAAAAAAGATAAGACAGAAAAAGAGAAAGTAATTGCAGAATATCTGAAAAAGGACTTGTATCAGAATATATAAAGGACCCTCAGAAATCAATAATGGAAAAATAAGCAACCTAATTATGAAATGGGAAAATATTTGGACAGTTTACAGAACATATAAAGATAACAAATAATGATATGAAAAGAAGTTCATCAGTCATTTTGGAAAATTAAAATTGAAATGAGATCACAACAATTATAAAATTGGTAATTTCTTAAAAAGTTATACACACACACACATACACATATCTACCATGTAAGTCAGCTATTCTACTCCCAGGTATTTACACAAACTGAATTTTGATTTCTGATTATTTGACTGTTGTTTTTTTCATTAGTCTATAAATGTAAGTACCTTGAATTTAGGGACACTGTTCTTTAACCTTATTTTATCTTATCTTTTTACTTAATGTGCATATTCCTAGTATCACATATTGAGTCTGGAACATGATAGTTTTCCAGTAAATGTAATCTGATAAATGAAAGGTAAGCAAAAGAAAATATTCCAGAATTTCATTGTCACTGAAAGAAGATAAAACAAAACAAAAACTATAAGGTTCATTCATTCCTGTAATTCTGACTGAGTTGTTTTTCTACACCTGGGCATTCGGAGGTACTCAGCTGGCCAGAATGGAATGGCTGGGCCTCTCTGTCCACATGGCCTTTCAACTGGGCTTGTTCCTGGTGGCTTCTTTACATCATGGTAGTCTCAGGACAGCATTGTGAGAGAAAAGCCCACAAATGCTCAGGAACTTAGCAGGACTCTGCTTGTATCACTTTTGCAAGTCACAAGTCTAAGTAGCAGAGTTGATGTGGTCTGACATAAAGACATAGAAAGCAGGAGCTGAGGTTCTTTGGCAGCTGTTACTGTAAGAAACTAGTACAAGATATGTATAATCACACCCATTTCACCAATAAGGTTTAGAAAGAATAAATGATTTCCCAAAGGTCACACTGCTAATAAGCAGCAGCATAAGAATTCTCTCATGTTCCCTTCATTACAGAGCCTAGGCTCTTGACCTTCACTCCATGTAGAATACCATTGTTTCTCCTACCTCAAACCATTTTCTACATTCTCTTCATATCCTTAATTTTAACTTCAGTGCTTCATTATGCAGCATTTTAAAATAGTTTGAGAAAATACTCCAAGTTTGGCTTCCTCTCATATTCAGTTGGTTTTAAACTTTTGTTAAACATTTTTTTGGGGATATGCCCTGCCTTTCCCCTGCATTGAACTGCCTTCCGAAATGTCTTCTCACTTCAGAACTCGGGTTCCCAGAAATACTTCAAAGTCTCACTTGCTTATCATACCTTCAAATAAGCGTTCCTCATTCACCCCAAGGTAAGACTGGTTGTTACTAATGATTTAACACTTTATTTTAACATCCTTATCATAGATTGCAATATTTAGGTAGGAAGCTTCTATTGATGTTCAGACTACAAGTTTCCAGTTCTCTAGGTATAGAAGGTCTAGAATAATACATCTCTATATGCACCACTTTGCAGATCATAGCATCTTATAACTGTGAGACATTGACTGAATAGCTGAAGCTGCCTTTTTTTCTAATTTGTATTTCATCTTTTAAATATATATATATATTTTTTATTTTTAGAGAGAGAGGAAGAGAGGGAGAAAGAAAGGGAGAGACACATTGATGCATGAGAAAAATTGATCTGTTGCCTCTCATTCTCCTCCAGCTGGGGACCTGGCCTGAAACCCAGGCATATACCTTGGATGGGAATCAAACTGACAACCCCTCATTTTGCAGGATGTTGCCCAACCAACTGAGCTACCCCAGTCAGGGCTGTATTTCAACTTTAAATATCCTATAACAGTGCTTCTCAGACTTTAATGAATATATCACCTAAGGGTCTTATTAAAATGCTAGCAGTTTCTGATTCCATAGGTCTACCTTAGGGTTCAAGATTCTGCACCTTTGGAAGGCTTCGAAGTGGTAATCATGCTCTTGCCCAGAACTGTATATTAAATAGTAATACCTTAATATTATAACATTTGGTTCTGAGGGATCTACATTTAAAATAATAGAGCAAGTGTTTGTAGAGCAAAATAATGCCTTAAAAAAAACAACAACAACAAAATAGTTAAGGCAAAGTACCCAGGATAATCTGTTGCATTTCCTATTACTAATCTTAAATTGATGTATTTGGCCTTTGAACCCTTCATTATTCCTGGTTTTCATTTTAATCTGTTAAACTGAAGAAGTAATAAATAATAATAATAGTGGTTAGGATGTCTCTGTAGCTTATATATTTTCTTAGTTCATTGATGAATATTTCAAAGGTGATTCTGTCCCCCCAGAATGTTCTTTTTACATTTGCCTTAGCATCATTCTTGTTTGTTCTAGTCTACTAGCCTAACTGCAACTACATGATCACAATAAATTACAAATGTAACTTTCTCTCCCAATTTAAAATGATACATGGATAAAGTCTGAACTGTTTAAGTGATTATAGTGCCCCTGCCTACCTCTCCAGTTCTTTATAGACTATAGAATCCAGACATGCCACGTGTGATAGTTTGAGGTTTATGTTCAATAAATATTCACATACCCCCCTCCAATGAGGGCAGAGTGCATTCCTTCCTCTCATTGCTTTGTCTTGCCCAGGTAACTTTCTTTGGTCAATGGGATGCCAGTACTTATAACATTAGCAGAGATTTAAATATGGTTGGTTAAATTGACTTGAGTTTTTACTCCAGTGATCTGTCACAAGAAGAACATGCCTGGGCAGCTTCTTCTCCTTTGGTATGATCCTCAGAAAAACACATTGAAGAATACATGAATCTAATCCACATCTTGGATCTAGTCCCAGTTTAACTACAACCTGAAACTGAGGTATCCTCAGTTGATTGTAAGTCAGCCAAACTACAGTCAGTCTATAGACTCATAAGTATGAGAATAAATGCTTATGGTAGAAGTCACTGAGTTTTGATGTGGCTTATTACACAGCATTTTTATAGAAATAGCTACGTGGTTCATCACGAATCTTTCAATCCCTTTTATTTTCCTACCTCCTCTTCTCTTCTGGGCAGATTGTAACTTTGGCCTGAGTCACTTTTCCTCATAATCCCTCCTGTTTTGTCTATCCTCCTCTTGTCTTCATGATCCCAGCATAGAACAAGCTTCCTCCTATGAAAAAACTTTCTGGCTCAGAGATTTGGGAAACATACTTTTCTATGTACTTTGGCATCATAGTGCGTTTGCCTCATAGTGTCTATTTTTAATTATAATTGCACAATTGATTCTCTTTCTCTCCCATTTAATTTGAACCTCACAGAGATCAGGAATATCTGCTTGGTTAATTTTGAAGCCTCAGTACCTACCACAGTGCTGGGTCATTTTGAAACTCTTAATGAAATTTTGTTGAAACAATTCAGTTTTAGGTATCAGCATTTCATTGTGTGAGCTTATTTATGATTCATGACACCTTTGCTCTTACCTGAAGTTAAAGCCAGATTGATAACTGCTATTAGAGAGCAGAACTGTTTGAGCTGGAACAAAACAAAAACCAAGTAATGCATTTGAATAATTCCATACTGTGTGCCTTATACTTTGACATGAGCTGGGAAGGAATGGAGCTGCCAGCTACACTGTAAATAAACAGCAAGCTGCCTGCATGGGAGGATGCTCATATTTCATGACTGTTGAGAGGAGTTTTGAGCAATGAGGTTCATGGGGACAAGAGTTCATTTAATTCTTGTCAAGAGATGGTAAGATGAGAATATTACTGTATCGAGGGAAAAAATTGTGACACCTTCAAAGGAGACAGCAATGGATTGAAGCACCCCATATTTTGTTGAGAGTCTCTACAGTTTTGATGTTAACTTTTCACTGGAACTTGCATCGTTACAAAATTACATGATATATCAAAGATCGTGGACATTTTCTGTGCTTCAATTTTAGACATATTCTTTTTTATTGATGTTACTGAGGTGACATTGGTTTATAAAGTTGTATAGGTGTCAAGTGTACATTTTTATGAAACATAATGTATATATTGCATTTTGTACCCACCACCCAATGTTAAGTCATCTTCTACCACCATTTATCTGGTCTGCTTTACCCTTTATTACTCCCCCACCCCCTTCCTTCTGGTAATCACCATACTGTTGTCTGTGTTATGAGTTTTAGTATTATGTCCCACGTATGAATGAAATTATATGGTTCTTAGCTCTTTCTGACTGACATGTTTTACTTAGCATAATATTCTCAAGGTCCATCCATTTTGTTGCAAATGGTATTATTTCCTCTTTTTTGGGGCTGAGTAGTATTCCATAGTATATATGCACCACATCTTCTTTATTCAATCCTCTAATGATGGAAATTTTGGTTGTCTCCATGCCTTGGCCACTATGAGTAATGCTACAATAAAATAGGATTGCATATGTTTTTGCAAATAAATGTTTTTGAGTCTTCTGCATAGAAGAGTGATTGCTGTGTCATATGGTAACTCTATTGTTAATTTTTTGAGGAACCACCAGACTGTTTTCCATAGTGGCTGTACCAGTATACTGCACATGCTCACCAACAGTGAATAACAAATGAAGGTTTCTTTTCCTCCACAACCTCACCAATACTTCTTCTTACCTGTCTTGTTAATAATAGCCATTCTAACAGGTGTAAAGTGGTTATATCATGATAGTTTAGATTTGCATTTCCCTAATAGCTAGTGAAGTTCAACATCTTTTCATATATCTATTGGCCAGTTGTATGTCTTCTTGGGAGAGGTGTCCGTTCAGGTCTTGTGCCCATTTTCTAATTGGATTGCTTATTTATTTGATGTTGAGTTGTATAAGTTCTTTGCATATTTTGGGTAACAAAACTTTGTTGGAGCTGTTTATAAATATCATCCCCTGTTTGGTTGGTTGCCTTTTTCTTTTGTCATCAGTTTCTTTTGCTATACAGAAGCTTTTTAGTTTGATATAGTTCTATTCATTTGTTTTTGCCTTTATCTACCATGACTTTGGGGTTAAATTCATAAATATTCTCTACAACCAAGGTCAATAAATTTAGTACTTGTGTTTTCTTCTAAATAATTTATCCATTTTGAATTAGTTTTTGTACATGGGGACAAACTGTAATCTAGTTTAATTCTTTTGCATGTTGCCTGTTGCTTCCCAATTTTCTCAGCACCGTCTTTTGAACAATCTTTCTTTTTTCCATTGTGTGCTTTTTGATCCTTTGGCAAAAATCATTGTTTTAGCCAGGTGGCTCAGTTAATTGGATCATCCTCCCATAAACCAAAAATGTTGTGGATTCAATTCCCAATCAGGGAACGTATCTGGGTTGCTAGTTTGATCCCTGGTCAGGGCACATAGAAGAGGCAACTGATGGATGTTTCTCTGCCACATCAATGTTTATCTCTCTCTCAAATCAATAAACATATCCTAGAGCAAGGATTAAAAAATTATTTGTCCATATATATGTGATTTTATTATTTTATTTTTGGATTCTCAATTATGTTCCATTGGTCTGTGTGTCTATTTTTATACCAATACTATTTTGATTATCATAGCTCTGTAGTATAATTTGAAGTGAGGTAGTGTGATACCTCTGGCTTTGTTTTTTATTCTCACTATTGCTGGCTATTTGGGGTCTTTTGTAGTTTTATAAAACTCTGATAAATTTTTGTTTTTTATCTTTATAAAATGGCATTGGGATATTGATGAGGATTGCATTAAATCCGTATATTGCTTTGGGTAATATGGCGATTTTAACTATGTTCATTCTTACAATCCATCAACATGGAACATCTTTCCATTTCATCGTGTCTTTATTCAATCTTTTTTAATGATGCTTTGTAGTTTTTAGTATATAAGTCCATAAGAACCTTTGTTAAGTTTATTAGTATATAGGAAAGCAGTGAATTTTTGTACATTGATTTTGTATTCTGCAACTTTACTGCTTTTGTTTATTGTTTCTAATAGTTTTTTGGTAGAGTCTTTAGGGTTTTCTATATACAAACTTATGCAATCTGCAAAAAATAACACTTTGATTTCTTCCTTCCCAATTTGGATGCATTTTATTTCTTTCCCTGGCCTGATTGCTCTTTCTAGGACTTACAAAACTATTTTGAATAAGAGTGGTGAGAATGGACATCCTTGTTTTATTCCTGATTTTAGTGGAAAAACTTAGTTTTTTACCATTGAACATGATATTGGCTTTGTGTTTCTCATATATGGCCTTTATTATGTCCCTTCTGTACCCATTTTATTGAATATTTTAATCATAAATCAATGTTGTATCTTATCAAATGCATTTTCTGTATCTATTGATAAGATCAAATGATCTTTTTCATTTGTTTTGTTAATGTGGTGGATTACATTGATTGACTTGCATATGTTGAACCATCCTTGTGCCCCTGGAATGAACACCACTTGATCATAATGTATTATTTTTTAATGGATTGTTATATTTGATTTGCTAGTACTTTGTTTAGGATTTTTGCATCTGTATTTATTAGAGATATGATCTGTAGTTTTCTTTTTTTGTTGTTATCCTTGCCAGGTTTAGTATCAAGGTTATGTTGGGCTCATAAAGTGTGTTAGGAAGTATAGCTTCTTCTTCAATTTTTTGGAAGAGTTTAAAAAAGATAATCATCAATTCTCCTTTGAATATTTGGTAGAATTCACTAGTAAAACCATCTGATCCTGAACTTTGATTTTTCGGGAGGTTTTTGATGGTTGTTTCAATTTCCTCACTGTTTTTCAGTCTACTTAGATTTTCCAGTTCTTCGTGACTCAGTCTAGGAAGATTATATATTTGTAAGAAGTTATCCATTTCTTCTTGGTTATTCAATTTGGTGGTATACAGACTTTCATAGTGTAGTAGTAAAATCCTTTGTATATCAATGATATCTGTAGTAACTTCTCTTTCACTTTTTATTGTTACATGGGTCTTTTCACTTTCTCCCTTATTGAGTCTAGCCAGGAGTTTGTCAATTTTATTAATCTTTTCAAATAACATCTTTGTTGTATTAATTTTTGTATAGTCTTTTTTGTTCTCTATTTTTTTTCACTTCTGCTTCAATTTTTATTATTCATTTTCTTCTGCTCTCTGTGGGTTGCTCTTGTCATCTTCTTCTTCTTCCTTCTTCTTCTTCCAGTTGTTTTTTAGTTTTATAAAATGTGGTGCTAGGGTGTTTACTTGGGATTTCTCTTGTTTCTTGAGATAAGCCTATAATTATATAAACTTCTCTCTTATTACAGCTTTTATTACATCCTAGAAGTTTTGATATGTTGTATTGTCATTTTTGTTTGTCTCTGTATATCTTTTGGTCTCACCTTATATTTCCGCTCTGACCTGGTAATTTTTTAGTAGTATGTTGTTTAATCTCCACATATTTCTGGGTTTCTTTATTTCCCTTTTGCAGCTGATTCTTAATTTCAAAGCATTGTGGTCAGAAAAGACACATGGTATGACTTCAATCTTCTTGAATTTATTGAGGTTAGTTTTGTGACCCAACATTATGGACTATCCTTGAGAATATTCCATGTGCGCTGGAGAAGAATGTATAATTTAATGTTGTGGGATGAAAGGCTCTGAATATGTCAATTATATCAATTGGTCTAATGTGTCATTTAAAGCTGGTATTTCTTCACTGATTTTCTGTTTAAGTGTTGTATCCAGAGCTGTCAATGGAGTATTAAGGTTCCCAACTATGACTGTGTCTTTATCTATTTCTCCCTTTTTTTATGTTAATCATTGCTTTGTATATTTTGGTGCTCCCTGACTTGGTGCATATATGAGGGGGGACCCTCAAAACACCGAGAATTTATTTATAAAATAATGTGTATTTATTCCTACCTGTTTAAACTTTAGTCACCTTCAACGTACTCTCCTTTTGATGCAATATACCTTTCAAGACATTTTTTTCCACTGCTCAAAACAGATTTTGAACTCACCTCTTAGTGCTTCTGCCATTTTTTGTTTTAGCTCTTCAACATTGGTAAGCCTTTCCCCTTTGAGGACTTTTTTCATTGGGGAAACAAAAAAAGGCACTCAGGGTAAGATCAGGTGAATAGGGAGGGTAGGGCATGAGAGTCATGCCATTTTTGGTGAAAAATTGCTGAATACTCAGCATGGTGTGGGCAGATGCACTCACAAATCACCATCATGGAATGGACAAAAGTGTTGAAAGAATCTTCAAAAAAATTCACTGAAGCTGAATGCAGCCACTCACAACAACACCAACCGCTACACTGATACAGATGGGTTCCTAGAACTCTCATCTAGCAGGGTAATCTTGTACTACAAGGAGTCCACTGTCCAAAAGATAATTCCATTTGGGGGGTCCCACCTCATATATTAAGGTCTTATGCCTTCTTAATGTAATCTCCCCTTTATCATTATAAAATGCCCATCTTTGTCTCTTGTTAAATTTGTTATCTTGAAATCTACTTTTGCCAGATATAAGTATGGCTACACCTGCTTTCTGTGGATGTTATTGCTTAGAGAATCATTTTCCACCTTTGCACTCTGAGTTTAACTTTGTCTTTGAAACTTAGACATGTCCCCTGAAGGCAGAATATGGTTGGGTTTTGTTTTTTGATCCAATCTCTTACTCTGCCTCTTTATTGGTGAATTCAGTCCATTTACATTAAGGGTAGTTGTTGATGTATGAAGATTTCCTATAGCCACTTTATCTTTTGTTTTCTGGTAGTTCTGTGCCTCCATTGGTTGTTTTCCTTTGTGTTTCTGTCTGTTGGATTTTTTTGGTGGTATTTCATACTTCTTTTCTCTGTTTCCTCTCTTTTTAAGCTATGTGTCTCAGTTTCACTGGTTTTTGTGTGTATATGTGTGTGTGTGGTTACCTAGACTTATTCTTTGTGTTTTTTTCATTTTTCTCTTTAGTTTCTTTGAAGTTGTACTCATACCCATAAAAACATACCATATAACCAATAACCGAACAAGGAAAACCCTTAAGTTGACCATACTTTTCCAAAAATGTCATTGTTACAAAAGACACAGAAAGACTGAGTAGCTGTCCCCGATTAAATCTAAAAAAATAAAATAAGCCCTGACTGGCATAGTTCAGTGGATTGAGCGTGGGCTGCGAACCAGGCATCGCAGGTTCAATTCCCAGTCAGGGCACATGCCTAGGTTTCAGGTCATGACCCCCAGCAACCGCACATTGATGTTTCTCTCTCTCTCCCCCTCTCCCTTTCCTCTCTGAAAATAAATAAATAAAATCTTAAAAAAATAAAATAAAATAAAATAAAACTAAAAACTGTGCATGGTACCTAAATATGTTTTATACAAAAAAGATAAAATTTTTAATAAAGGATATTGCTAAGAAAATTGCTAAGATTAGCTATATAATGCAGATTATATGAAAATGTTATATCTAATTATATGAGGCCTGACAGAAAGTATCCACCCATGCACTATGAAAACAATAGAGACATTTATTGAAGAAGATACAAGATACAAGAAACATTGCACATAGGACAACAATGGCTCAGTCCCCTTCAAAGTCAGCACCTTGAGACCTCACACAGTTCTCCAAATCTCCATCAGCTGTCCTTTCATGTTTTCATGAATCTCATCAATAGTCTGAATCACTTCCCTTCCAAAAGTGATTTTAGTTTGGAAAAAATTAGAAGTAGCAGGGCACCAAATCTGGACTGTAGGGAGCTGAGTCACCTGTGTGACCTGATGTTTTGCCAAAAAATTCTGCATGAGTCATGATGCACTGTTGTGATGAAGCTGATGATCTCCAGTTGTCCATAGCTGCGTCCTTCTGAATCATCCAAATAGATTCTGTGGAGGAATGTTCAAGCTTAACACAAAATTTGATGCAGAATCATTGCTCTACTCGCTCAGTCATTTTGAATGCAATAGCCACACAGTAGTGTACATGCTTACTCAGTGGCATCAACTGCCCCCACTGACCAGTACAATGAAGCCGTCATTGTACACTCATGCACATTCCAATCCACTCTCCTTGGCTGCCAGGTTACATCAATGTCGTGCAAACCATTCTCATCATATTAATAATGGCTAGATTTTTTCCACCAAGACCTTGTACATATCCTAATTCTGATAACTGTTTAGTAGTTATATTAGAAAACATCTTTGGTTTTAGGAAATTCCTATTTAATTACTAGGGAACATATCATACTGAACATACTTTATAATCATTCAGAAAATAATAGGAAGAATGATCAAGTAAATGTAGCAAAATATTAAAAGTTGATGAATTTGAGTAGAGTGAATATAACTTTGTACTATTCTTATTCAGTTTCTATAAACTTAAAATTGTTACAAAATTTTTAAAGAGTTAAAACAATCAAATTATAGAACTTGTTAATAGGTCTCAGAGCCCATTATAGTTGATCTCATGAAGTTAGAAATCTCTAGACTACAAGAGGTCACAGAAGCCTATGTTAAAACAATTTCATACTCCTGGGGACCCATCCCAGTATCTTCTATGGACAACTTCAACAATCACACATCTGCTCCACTACTGGGTTAGCTCAATTATTCTCACCAATGGGGAGCACTGCAGGACAGTTGCTGTGGGTCCCAGTTTATACTGGAACCACATAAAGCATGAATAAAGCAGTGGTTTCATGGACTCTATATGATGAGAGTTTGGGAGCCATGTTCTGGCTGTGGAGGCAGTGAGCTAGTGCTGAGCTGTGGTCACATGCACTGCTTTTACTTCAGATGGATAGTTATTTAGGAATACCTTGGAAAATAGTGAGATGACAAGGAGAATAAAGTCCATGTAGATGACTTCTTAGTGCTTCCACTGGTTTGTGCATCAGACTGGATGCTATTTCCTTTGCTCATATATTACTGCAAGGCCAGAACAAAGAGCAGGTGCAGCACAATGTTTAGAGTAAGGAACAAGCTGATACTCTGAAATAGAGTTAGCATCTCAGAGTAATTTCATGAAATGAAACCACTAGAACAAAACATTGCTCCTAAATGAACAATAAAATATCAAATAACTTTAGCTCTCATTTTTTATATGTGCAAACACCCCCGCTAAATATGACTCTAAAAGCTGCATGCAAATCTGTTAGTGGGTAATTTACATTTTTTGTGAGACAGATCTGAAAAATTATTTAGCTCTCAACCTTAACTGTTTACTTTCCCTAGGGCCTTTCTGCAAATAAACATGTTCCTTTATAGCACTTGGCCTGTAATTTTAGGGATACACTATACATTAACCAAAAAATGTTCTATTTTGCCTTTATACATTGTTCATTTCAAATTTTCTTTCAGATGGATGATTTATTTTTTTTTCAGTGAACATTTACTCAATATCTACCCTAGTGGATATGCTAGTGCCATATGCACATGGCCTTCCTGGAGGTTATCTGCAGATTCATTAAACAATCCTCACTTAAACATCTGGGACCCACCGCCTAAAGGCTTTCTCTTGCTGCTGGCTTATGGTTAGGGATAGACCAGAAGTGCTGAGCAGTTAATGCTCCCCCTAAGAAACATCAGCCAATGAGAAATGGCAACTGGTAAATACCCCAGCCTCTATCTGCTCTTGGTGGGATAATTCTGAGGTAAGTTCCACACAGTGTCTCAGAGGGTTTCCGGTGGGTTTAATCTCCAGTTGCACCCACTCAATGACATAGCCTTTATTGACCATCTTTTCTTTACTATCTTTCCCATTCCCTCATCTGTGTTTCCTGAAATACAGTCAAAGAAGTTACTTGAATCAACATTCCCATCTCTGTGTATTCAAAAGCATATTCTCTGCCTGAGACACTGGTCTATGCAAAGGGGAGACAGTGGTAACAAGGCAGGAAAAGTTTCTCCTCTTGTAGAGTTTACCTTCTGGTGGAAGCAGCAGAGATGGACTGAGAAAAATTCAGAAGTCAGGTATATAGGATCATGGTGGAGTAAATGTATAAAAAGTGGGTAATTGGATAGAACATGAGTATAGAGAGGCTATTAGAAGAAATACTTGAGCAAAAGTAGAATATGGAGAACGAGAGAACTTCATCAAGATTTTTGGGAAAGCAGGTCAGGTAGTGGACCTAGCAAGAGCAAAATCCTGATGTGAAATAAGGTGAGAGCAATCCAAGCAAAAGAAGGAAGGTCAGTTTGGCTGAAGAATAGAATACAAGAGGGGAATTTAAATGAGCTTAGAGACAGAAATACTAAAAGTATTGACATACAGCAAAATTCGTATCTTTAATATTTATATTTACATTTTTCTACACACAATACAATATTAACTAACTGGGTAATATATATTTATTTATTCAGCAATCATTTACTGAACATTCAACTAGGCACAGGCACCATTTGAGAAATACAGGAAATAGAACTAACTGAAGTAAAATCACTGTTCTCAAATAGCAGATATTCTAGAGTCTGGGGAACATAAATAACTTTCCTTTTTATTTTAAATGACTTATATTCATCATGATCCTTAAAATAATTTTTTCCAATACCAGTAAAATTTTAGCTCGGTTTTATAACTTTTCTAATACATTTCAATTTTAGAACTAAATATAATCTGTTTAATACTTCAAATTCATAACCTATCTAAAGTTCTCTCATTCCCCCAACTCTTCTAAATTCTAATTCTTTCAGTGGAAAAAAATAGCACATCTTTTTACTAAATGGACACAGTTATTATAATTGTTGGTAAGGACATGACTCTGTTCTGTTCTCAGTGGATCTATTGACATCTGATATAGCTGGTTTCCCATTAGATCTGTGTGATTTTCTTGAGGCGATCTTCATCTTTTTCCCTGGATCTTCTGCAGAAGGCTCCCTTGGAGAGAGGCAGCTGAGTTTTCCTTTGCTCCCACCAGTGCTCCATGCTCACCAATCATTTTTCATGTTAGGGATCCCAGTAGTTGGTGAAGAGCCCCACAACACCTAAAGTCTGTTAATCTCCATAATTCTATACATGGAGTATTTGAAACTCTTAAAGTCCTCCTATCACTCTCCACAGGTTACAGAAAATGACACTATTACACAATGTCTTCCAAGCCTGCTGCTTGGACCACTTCAGAAATTACTGAACTAAAAGAAGACAGTAGACTCTATGTCCAGCCACAACTCCAAACTCCAGGGAACCTACGTCAGGAACTTTCATTGTTCGAACAATACTCTCTTCTCTAATTAGAAAATTTCTGCAGATTCTAAACCCCAGTAAGTATCTATCTCAAGATGAAATTAGCCTCCCTTTCTTATAGTATTCTTTAAGATGTTACAAGTCTTTTTTGGTGTGCCACAAAACTTGACTTTTGAGCTTAGGAGGTAACACCGCTCATTTCTACCATGGTAGGAGAATTATAGCTGATGCTGTAAGTGCCCCCAGTTTCATCCCCTCGGCTACCATCATTCCAGTACACACCCACTGCATTCTATGCATTCACCTGTGACTCTGATTTGAGGACTGGTGCAGAATCTGGCCAGCAGGGTCCATGTGTTGTGGCTGCAACAAACAAATCCACACAGACTACAGAAGTCCTGTGGAGAAAAAGGGACAGCATAGCCACTCTCTGAGTGAGAGAGCACCCTGACCCCTGCCTAGATGGGCTTTTATTGCTTTTCTGGGCACATTACATTGAGAATGGTCCTCATTTACTATGCACAGTTTTGCTTTAGGTAGTTACCTTTTACAAATAACAAAGGAGAAGAAGTTGCTAATTAATACAAAGAAAAAGGATATTTGCAAATGCAAAGGAAAAAGTGGTTGAGCTGGTTACACTCCAGCCTTGGGAGGTTTAGCATAGATGTTAGGAAGTTACTTTAAAGATATGCAGTAAACATTTGCTGTCTCAATTCAGAGTGAGGGAGTTTCAGTAAAAAACAAGCCTCAAAGCAGCCTAGGTACAATGCAGGCCTGATTCTTCATGGGGAAACCAATCCATGGGCTCGGGTCCTATGTGCCGACCTGTTCCCTGCCGGTTTTCTGAATCAAGGGCTGGGCTACATTTGCCATGCCATACAGATGGGTTCCCTATAGAGGATCTTTCAGTCTATTGAAGTGCAGACCAGAGATGTGGAGAAGTTGATGCCACTGAGGACATCCCTCTGAAATGATGGATAAGAGTCAGTATACAAATATCCCAGCTTCTATATCCCTCAGATGGGACAACACTGAGGCATGTTCTACACTGTCTCCTAGTATTCTCCAGTAGGACTGACTTTTGATTATTTTCAGTAACAACCTGATCCATAACACACTCTTCAATGGTTTCCTTCCCTTTTTCACTCCCTCACTTCCCTATTGGGTTTCCTGAAATCATATCCCAAACAAATCACTTAAATTCAGAATCTGCTTCCAGGGGGACCCAAATCAAGATGAGAAGGAAAAATTTATTATCAACCCAGTACTTCCCTAAAAACCAAGGAGGTACAGCATTTTATATCTTTTTCAGCTTTGGGAATTAGTTATATTTTGGCTCATCATAAAAGATTCCACTCAATACTAGACATATTTATTTGCATTTATTTTTATATACTTGTGTAAATACATGAATATTTAACACATATATGGACACTTAAGTCAGATTAAATATCTTCTAGCTCTACAATCTCAAGGGCCTCATCATGAATTGTAGTTTTTCCACATCATGCTCTCCCCTTCTCTCACAGACCATGTGGTCTGTGCTATGGTCTAACTATGCTCAATGCCTCTTTCAATGGAAGTTTCTTCAGTTCCATGAAAGTTCTGAAACTTTCATCACAAGGGGTAGAACATCAGAGTATCCCTTTCCTGTAACATTCTTCCAAGGGTCAGAGAGTGGAAGAACTGGATGTGGGAAGGGAGTTAGATATCATCTCTCCAGCAAAATGAACTTTATGAGCCAGTGTACAGATGGTGTGGGGGCATTTCTGATGTCAAGGATGGTTAGGCAAATGTTTTTTGTGTCTTGGTTTTCCCTGTAGGGCACAGCCTTAATCTTTAACTTTCTAGTATATCATTTACAGGCATGGCAACAATTTAAAGACTTAAAGGACTTATACCATGAAACAGAGACATATATGAGGATCTTATTTTGCAGCATCTTTTGGTCCATCAGGACACCAAATGCAATGACTGAGCTATGTTATATATAACCTCAACCTTGAAATTCAGAAGAGTATCCAGTGCTTTCACCTGAAAAGACAAAGCCAAAACACTCTTGATTTAATTGGAGAAGTACCAAGATTGAGGGCATCTGCTCATATCAAGATCAAGGATTCTTGCTTTGTTCCACATTTTCAACTTCATTCTCACAAACTGATAACTATTTTTCTGCCTGTGGAGAGCTTTGGAACATGATCAGAGTTTCTGACTCGCAAAGCTGTTCATATCCATAGTGATTTTTGCAGCCAATCTAGGAGACAGTAGGAATTATCCACAGGAATCTCGCCTGTCCCTGATACAATGTGGAGCATCAGAACAGTACCCCATGAACCAAATATCCTTCCTTATTTCCAGAATTATAGCCCACAATCTTACTGTCTTAATTGTTTTGGATTTCATATTTAATAATTTTTCCAATGGAAATTTCCAAAATTTATCTGCTTCATTGTAAATGACTTTGATTTGGGATCAAATATTGAACCAAAGCAGCAAACAGTCATGATTCTGCTAAGGAAATTTTTTAAAAAGGAGAGAGGTGAGAGCAACTCCTTCAGCCAGATGGCATAGCACTTATATTTCCCTTTAGTTTTCGAGTGGCTCCTTTTCTATGGCTTGGATAGAGGCAAGCTAGAATCCAAATATTTCACATGTTTCTAGATACTGAAAACACATGAAAATATCTCATAGATCTTCTACCCCAGGGACTTCACAAGTACAGATTTCACTTACTAGAAATAGTGAAGCTTTTGGAGGAAACAGACAAATAAGAAAACAAAAACCCCAGACTCAATTATCCAACAGATGGAAAATATCTGAGGGGGCAGTAGGGAAAAGGAAACTAGGGTTTTAATTATCAGTCCTTATGGAGGCCTTGATATAAAATCTCCAACTGGCTATGTCCTATGCCCTTCTGACTTATTGTGACATCAGAACTAGAGCTCCTCATTTAAAGTCTCCCTGATTAACACTCTCCATAGTCACTGTCTCCCCTTCTACTGGTACCAGTGTCTGGTTCCAACTCCCCGAGGTCTTTAAATTCCTGATTTTACAAGGTTCAAGTTTACTGGATGTTTTACAGTGGACCTCATATTGTTTATGTAGGGTTGATACATCAGTATCGAAGCCCAGTCCTCCTTTTCTCAGTTGATCAAATATGATTTATCAGAGCAGCATTTAAAGTAGGAAATTTAAGGTCCAGAGAACTTGCAGGCAAAGTCATTATTCTACTGTAGCATTGTCATCCTAGATCTGTTTTTCTCAAGACTGACCTAGGCAACAGCATTCTTGAGCTTTGAAGTGGCTCCAGACTGGAAATACCAGGATGTAAAGGTGGGATACAGTCAGTTTTCACTAAACCTATGTTCTTCTCCCAGAGATAAACTGTTTTTATTCTGAGCATCCCAACATGCAATTAACCACTTGGGATTATATCAGACAGTAAATAGAATCCTCCCTGTGGGCTTTGGCAAGCACTGGGTTGACCTTAGGTTTTGATTAGATGTCTTATCTAGAAACATTAATGGTACCATCTTGGCTTGGAGAAGCCCACCTCAGAAATCAAGATATAACCCCTCTAAAAGCTGATCAAAGATCATATAATTAGCCGTAATTCTTAGAGTGCTTCTAGCATAGAGCAACAAGGAAACTGGAAACAGAGGAAATACTCCAACATGACTGTTTAGGTAGAAGTACTGGGCTCATTATCAAGAATGTATCATATGCAGCAAATAACCTCAGTCATGGAATAAATAATATTGCTGAGTAGAGAGCAATGCAGTATCAATCAGTAGAATGAAACAAAAGAGCCATAATCCCAGAAAAATAGACCCTTGTGTTGACATCCAACAGAGAAGGCAGCCAGTAGGCCACCACTTCTCCATATTGGCAAATGCTGCTATTAGTTGTTTTCTAGTTGCCTCTGTATGTCCTTTGTTACAGAAGGAACCCTGTCCAGATTGTGACTTTATAGCAATTGGAAATTCTAGAATAGAATTGGGGCAATCAACAAACTGCCTAAGCTCCTATGTTAAACTATTTTACCAATTAGAAAGAATTATAGGAGTCCCCATTCCACAGTTAGACTTTCCACAGTCAACTGTAGTCCAAAAATATTAAATGGAAAATACCAGATATTTTGAGAGAAAGGCTATAGCATAACTTTTAGTATACTATAAATTATAATTGTTCTATGTTATTATTAGTTATTGTTATTCTCTTACTGTAGCTAATTTATAAATTAAATTTTATCATGGGTATATATGTATATGAAAAACCATAGTATATATAGGGTTTGGTACTATCTGTGGTTTTAAGCACCCACTGGGGGTATTAGAATGTATTCATTGTGAATAAGGGAGAACTCACATTTGTATATGGGAAACTCACTGGAAGTACCTCAGTTTTACTAATGGTTTGGATTAGATAAAACCCTTCACAAATGCTCCAGACTTTTATCCCATTGACAAACACTAATTTGGGTTTGGGGGCAGTTCAGGAGGGAGACAGAGAAGAGAAATTAAAGCTAGTCTCTCTGTGGAGTAATTCTTTTTTGTTTGTTCAATTAATTAATGGAGCACATAGGGCTGACATTCATCTTAGAAAAGAATAAATTATGTTAAGTACTTTGAAAGCATCTATTGTAACATGGTAATTATTATAGATTCTTATCTGTTTTCCATAGGAAACACCAAAGACCAATACTTCAAGGTCCTAAGTTTATTTTATTTTGTATACTTGAAACTACATTAAACTGTCTTTCTAGAGCAACTTGTCCATAAGTCAGATGTTATTCTGTCACAGTACTACAGGATTTTATTATAGACTTGCACCACAGAGGGACACTGACTATTTTAGGATCTACTCCCCAGCACTCTAACCAGATGGCTCAAGTCTTGACAAAGATAAAATTTACTGAAAAGTGGGCCACTGCCTCCCTTCCTTACCAGCAGTACAAGGTAAATCTCACTCCTCACTGTTCTGTGTTCTGATGGGGAAAAAAAAAGAACTTCAGACATTTATGAGTGAGGCCACTCAGTGTTTCAAGATTAGACAGTTATCAAAAATAAAAATCAAATTCATTAAATATTTCCTCCAGTGTATACTGTCTACTATCAATCTATCCTAAAGCAAAGAAGCAATATTTGAGGTTATGTGGAATGTAAATACTGTCCCATGTGAAGGAGCTTTACTGCCCATGCAGGCTCTAAAGGGGCTGGAGATGAGCTGGTGTTATTGCTCCAATTGCCTGTGCAAGATTGCAACTAATAACTATGATTACATTCAAAAAGCCCTTGTCGGGAAATGACAGGAATGCATGCCCCCGTGAATTGACATTATTGCATTCCATACTCTGTTTCCCAAAACTGCATTTTTTTTAAGGTCTGTCAGTTAGAAAATCTATACTTCTCTATGAGGCCCACGTTTTACTAAATGAATACATTTTCTTTGATAAAATACCTATGTTGTTTTTCAGATAAACACTCTGATTTTTAAAAAATGAGTCAGCATTCTGAAGCTTTTCTCATTGCCTCTATTCTTTTATTCTGATCATCCTTTTAAAATAAACATCAGAAATTGCAAACTATAAAAAAAGCATTTTCCCTACTGCTAAGGAACATGACTTTTTGGTTATAGCTTATGATAGTGTATTTCATATAAGATTCTACAAAAGCATGTGCAAAAATTACAGATCCAGGAACTTCTATTTCTCTATCTGTAAAATGAGATGGACTAAAATAAAATAAACTTTAAAATTACTTGCAAGTCTTCTGTTATAGTTTAAAAATGATTTTTGGAAAGACAAAATGCTACTCTGTCCATCAATCATTAAGCATATTCTTGCTAATTGAGCCCAAGATGAAGAATTCTTCAAAGAACTTGATCCCACAACCTTACCTAGAAACCTTCCCAATAATCTTATCTAGGAGTCCACCCTTCTGAACTAGTTTTCTATGCATAGTTTCAGGCTAAATGTCTTCTTGTTAGGTCATTAGAAAGGAATGTAGAAAAGAAAATGATACTCTATATAAATTTCTTAGAAGTGAAAACATTAAAATTCAAAAGAGTAAGTGAATTTCTCAAGTTCACACAGCTAGTGAATAGCAGAGTTGGAACTTTGCACTACACAACTACTTCTTAATGAATTATGTATTGAATCCCTATATTGTGGTAGGCACTGTGAATAGTGGTAGGAATCCTAGGGATATAGAAGATAAAATTGTGCTCTTAATGAATCATGATATGGGTGAAATGACTTAGAACAACAGCAAATGGATACTTGTCATAGAGTCTATCTTAAAAGTATATTGGAATAGGTGACCCCAAAGTGCAGTAGGGCACATTAGAGGTGCACCTAAAATGACCTGTGGGAACTGGGAAAGAATTGTCAGATTAGGTTATACCTGAACTGAGTCCTGAAGGAAGAATAGAAATTAAAGAGCTGAAGACAAGTGCTCCAAGCAGATAGCACAAAAGTCTATGCCAAAGTTATGTGAAACACAACAGAGAGGAACAATGCCAGCAGGTGACCATAGGTGAGCAAGTGTCATAGCCACAGAGGTAGACACAGCTCTGACCATAAATAGTCCTTGTACCAGACACATTGTAACATGCCTTAGCCCCTGAACACAGCCAAACTTCTGCCCTCCCTTGGTACCTCTCTCTCTTCATAGCTATGGCCTCAATGAGGGGTTGACAACAGTAGGTACATGTCAGAGATACTAAGGACACATTTTCCAGGCCTAGGTAATTGATTAGATGGAAAATATGAGGAATAGGAGGTTGCAATTGAGGAAATCATCAGAGCAGATACAGGAAGGTATGATATCTTTGCTTCTCCATCCCCTTCAATTTTCTCATTGAAGTAGGTGAGGAACTTCTCTGTGGATTAACTTGAATGTTGAAGGAGAAAGAAGGCTAACGTATCTAATTTGGGACAAACTAGGGAGAACTGAGTGGAGAAATGAAACACTAACCAGCCTAATTAATCTGAAAGTTATTAGTATAACTCCTGATGCAGTATTTCAGGGGGAGTTATCACTGAGATTCAACCATGATAAGTATAATAGAAGGACAAACAGGCAAGACCAGTGTTCATGTCCATACACCTCTGTCCCAGACCATGAAGCAATAATATTTGCATTAGCTATTCATATGGTGATGGGAAATTAGGAGTGCCATTGTTCAATGGGGACTGTGAGTGTGTGTGTGTGTATTTGTTTAATAAGATGATAGACTCCAGCTACAGAACTTAGATCTTCCACACTTCTGTTAATCACATTTTGGAAACCACTCCCCACAGTACTATACCATGCATAGAAATGATTCCTGGAAAATCTTTACAAGAGACAAGTCTTCCTCTAATATGAATAAGGACTGTGAGTGACAGAATATTTACCCAGTAGCATGATAGGGAAAGCGGTGTACTATCCCCAGAAACTTCTACCTACAGCACAGACTTAAGGTTTCAAAGCAGTGACTGACATCCTACTGGGTGGCTTTTGCAGGGTTCATGCAAATGAAGCAAGCAAGCACTGACTGTCTCAGAGCTTCTAATGAACAAAGTGATATGCCAGTAATTAGGTTGCGACTGACTCAGATCCCATTCTAAGCATTAATTGGGAAAAAATGTGCAGATTGCTTACTAATAATAGAACAGTTTTAGTTCCATAGTCATTTTCTTCCTGTTCATTAATTTGTTTGATTGCTTGTGTGGCAAACACTTGATCTTCCTTTTATGAGTTTAGCTGTTTGAGACTTTATTTTTAAACAGTCATTTATTAATTAGAGATGTCTTTAAAATATAAGAGTAGCTCCTGATAGACCATAGAAGATTATTTTGAAAATTGAAAGCTTCCAGGGATGACATGGTGTTTCAGAGAATGTCAGAGTGAGAGTTAGGAAAAATAATGTGTATCTTCCATCAGTGTGATAGGGGAAGGGAAGTCAAGACTTAAATTCTTGAAATAAATGTGTTAAAGATTCAGAGCATAATGTGCCCTGATATTGACCCACTTTTAGAAAAAATTATCTGCCAAGCAGGTTACAGAAAATTCTCTCCAGCCTCAAATCCCACATACCTCTTTTTTCCATATTGGTAGTTCTGATTAATTTTACTTAGTGGATTTTTCTCTTCTGACTTTCTGGCTCTTCTAAAGAGAGCTCAAACAGGCCTTTACTCCTTCATGGAATTATATAACTTGGTCTGTGAGTCCTAGCTGGGTTGCTGTCTAGTTTTGTACCTGGCTTTGTACTAGGGATACATATAGAGTAGGTAAATGGCAAGTTTGTGGACAGAACAGAGGAAATGTAGGAATAAAAATTACTCACAGGTTCATAGTCTAAACCAGAGATCAGAAAGTAAACTGATTGTAGGTGACATGAAATAGAAGTACATATTGAGTGTCAAAGAGTAGGAGTTATACTAATAGAGTGAGGGAGAGTGATGGTTCTCAAATATGTCTGCATCAGAATCACATGGCACCCCGAATGGAGCCCAGGTCCAGGGCCTACCTTCCGAGATTCTGCTTCAGTAGGTCTGGGGTGGCCCAGGAATTTGCTTTCCTCCAAGTTTTAGGAGATTCCAATCCTACTGGTTCTTGGACCATCCTTTGAGTAAAACTAAATTCAAAAGCACAGGCTTCACAAAGCATTACATTTAAAAAACTAAAAGTTTTAAGCAAAATGAGGTTCTGAAACACACTCACAACCACACTATCTGCAAGGAAGATTAGATCCATTAGCTTCCTGTTTCCAATACTGATGTAAGCAAAAATTGGGAGGGCGTTATAAATAACCAGGTAGTGAGCCTAACACAAATCAAGGTTATTCTGGAACTGTCTTCTTTTACCATTTCCTTGATTCCCAAAATCACCAGGGAATTGGTTCTGTTAGGCCTGCATAACACAGGAGGCACAGACTAAGACAAGGAACACTGTGAAATGCTCTGCACTCCCAAGCATTCTTACAGGAATGAAATCAAGTCAGCCAACCATTTCTCATAGAGAGGGGGCAGAAAAAAGTTGCCAAAGGCAAATCTCAGGAGTTTAAATAAATGAGGATGAGAAGAGCCCATCTTTGGCTGGAAATGAGATGAAAAGACTAATTCCAGCAAAACACCTCTTTGTTGAGAAACACATTTTGATTTTGTAAAGCCTGAGTATTAAATGTGAGTTATGGACCAGGTATTATATTTAAAAAATTACTTTATTTAATGCTCACAATAATAAAATAATATATGCATTACAATTATTTCCACTTTACAGAAGAGAAAATTGAGGCTTCGGGAGGTAAAGAAGTATTTCTAAGATCAAAAAGATATGAAACATAGATAGAATTAAAATCTTGGTTTCTTTCCTACCATCTTAACTGTTTAACCTCTGTACTGTAGTCCTCCATCCTTTCACATGTTTGCAATGATTTTGGGATTCTTTGGCAGCATCTCTCCCTTGTGGCTCATTTGTCATCTTCTGGCAACATTACTATCCCCACAAACATGGCTTAAAAATGATGGGTTCTATTAGCTCTGTTCTGGGAAAAATCTGCGCACTAGTGTGTTTTTCAGTACATGACAATTGTCCAAGGAGTAAAGATGATGCCATAAGAACTAGTATATGTTTAGGGTGCCTGATATGTCATGAAAACCTATGGAGGCCATATAATTTTGAGATGTAATTATTATTTTTATTTCTTTTTTAATATTTTATTGATTATGCTATTACAACTGTCCCATTACCCCCTCCATCCCCCTCCACCCTGCACACCCTCCCTCACCCACATTACCCCCTCTAGTTCATGTCCATGTGTCATAAATTCTTTAGCTTCTACATTTACCTACTATTCTTGCCTTCCCCCTGTCTGTTTTCTACCTACCATCTATGCTACTTATTCTCCATACCTTTTCCCCCGTCTCTCCTCCTCCCACTCTCCTGTTGCAAACCCTCCATGTGTTCTCCATTTCCGTGGTTCTGTTCCTGTTCTAGTTGCTTAGTTTGTTTTTGTTTTAGGTGTGGTTGTTAATAATTATGAGTTTGCTTTCATTTTACTATACATGTTTTTTATCTTCTTTTTCTTAGATAAGTCCCTTTAAAATTTCATATAATAAGGGCTTGGTGATAATGAACTCCTTTAACTTGACCTTATCTGAGAAGTACTTTATCTGCCCTTCCATTTTAAATGAAAACTTAGCTGGATTGAGCAATTTGGCATGTAGGTCCTTGCCTTTCATGACTTGGAATACCTCTTTCCAGCCCCTTGCCTGCAAGGTCTCTCTTGAGAAATCAGCTGACAGTCTGATGGGAACTCCTTTTTAGGTTACTGTCTCCTTATCTCTTGCTGCTTCTAGGATTCTCTCCTTCATTTTTACCTTGGGTAATGTAATTATGATGTGCCTTGGTGTGTTTCTCCTTGGGTCCAACTTCTTTGGGACTCTCTGAGTTTCCTGGACTTCCCGGAAGTCTATTTCCTTTACCAGAATAGGGAAGTTCTCCTTTATTATTTGTTCAAATAACTTTTCTACTTCTTGCTCTCCCTCTTCTCCTTCTGGTACCCCTATAATTCGGATGTTGGAACATTTAAAGATGTCCCAGAGGTTCTTAAGCCTCTCCTCACTTTTTTTTTTTGAATTCTTATTTCTCCATTCTTTCCTGTTTGGTTGTTTCTTTCTTCCTTCTGGTCCACTCCATTGATGTGAGACCCAGCTTTCTTTCCATCACTATTGGTTCCCTGTGTATTTTTCTTCATTTCATTTATTGTAGCCTTCATTTTTTTACCTAATTTGTGACCAAAATCAAGCAATTCTGTGAGCATCCTGATCACCAGTGTTTTGAACTGTGAATCTGATAGGTTGGCTACCTCTCAGTCACTTAAAAGGATGAATTCTAGCTTTCATTTGTTCTTCTGTTTGAGCCATCTCTCTCTTTTTTTTGGGGGGGAGGGGGTCTAGTCTCGTATGAGGGGCAGAGTGTTACATGTTCACCAGGGTGGGGCAACCCAGTTGCTGGGTTGTGACACTATATTTTGGGACGGTATCCAAGAGGGAACAATGGCACTTGCTCTGCTCTCTGCCAATTTCAGTACCTTCTGCTGCTTTACCCAAGCAAACTGGACCTTTCTGGTGCTGATTCTCGTATGAATGGGCTTGTGCACCCCGTGGGTTGTTCCAAGGACCTCTCTTGTAAGACTGGGAGTCTCTCCCTTTGCCTCAGCCCCCACAGGTGTTTTCAGTCAGTGTCCCAAGGCTCTATTTCCCAGTGCTGGGATCCTGGTACAGTGCCTTGCTTCACAATCGCCACCTCACTGGGTCTGCTGGTTGCCACCCCTCGGCCAGGGTTTGCCAACCACAGCTTGTGTGCCCAGGGTCTGTCTGCCGCGGTCTTATGTGCCTGGTCCCAACACTCTTTGTGCTGTGCAACCCCTCTCTGTTGAGCTTCCTGACTCTGCCCCTCCTACTGGTCTGGATGAACATATCTATTTTAACATTTTGGTTGTCCGATTTCCATACAGTTCAATTTTCTGTCAGTTCTGGTTGTTATTCTATTTCTAAATTGTTGTCCCTATCTAGGTTGTGCAAGGAGGCACAGTGTGTCTACCTTTGCACCTTCTTGGCCAGAAGTCTATATTTCTTGAATATTAATTTCATTGATGATCTTTATTTCTTTACTCACAGTAATATCATGTCCTTTAGGATATGGTTGACCACAAATAACTTGAAACTTGACCAAAAGTGGCTTTAAAAAAACAAAAGGTCAAAAGGTGGAAAACAAGATGTCTGGAGGTGAGTGGTCCAGGGCAGAATCAGTGGCTCAGTGATGCCCTCCAGGATTCAGGTTCTTTCTAACTTTCAGTGTTTCTTCTTGCTATCACCATCACTTTTTAGATTCTTCCCATGCTTGTGAGCTGGCTACTACAGCAACCATTTGTGACAATATGTTGAGAAGAAAGAAATGTGTTGGGTGAAAGTAGTTGTTTTTTAATCTAAAGCTGGGGGTAGAATCTTTCCTGGATGCCCTCTTGTATTGGTAATTTTTGTGGAGAATAGGAAAGAGGTAGAGGTAATCAGGATTGGCTCTCATCAATCAATATCTGTCTTCTAAGTTTGGGGACACAGCTGATTTAGAAACAAGTCTGCATTTCACTGCAAGGATGAGGAGGGCATGGCTGTGGGTAGAAGCACCACTGGGTGTACAACCATCACTTTCCTCTTCAAACTTAAGCTCTTCCCCACATAAAGTCCTTGGTTGAGAACTATAGAGAATATATTAAGTAGGGCAGCTCTTACTTTCTAGGATTTCACAATTTAATACAAACCCAAATGGCACTGTAGAGATCAAATACAAGTGAGGATGGCAGAGAGCAGAAATCATAATTAAGGGAAAGTTTTATAAAAAACTGAATATATTATAGAAAGAAAATGCCTTATTTCATTTACCCAGATTTCATCTTGCAGTAAATGCTAATTTGTGAGAGGCCTTTGATTTGTCAGATGAATATCTTCTAGCAGAATCAGGATGTGGGAAAGCTACACATTTGCATCTGTTTTAATCTTTGAGAGTTGCTCTACTAAAAGAGAAAGAACTTAATTTTATTTTAGCCCTGAAAATTATTATGAGTGACTCTCAATGAATGTTGCATTCTCAAATATTAATAGTAATTTTTAAAGTAGGCCTGCAGGCTGGATTTCTATTGGATTGTCTTCCAGTGCTATTCAAAGTTATTGAGAATGTCAGCATAAGATAAAAGGACATTCATGAGTGATTACTTATGCACCACATAGATTCTCCGTGATTGGAGCTCTTGGATTTAATTCAGTCTGCACTGCCATTCCTGTTGTATTCCCAACTTCTTCTCTGGTTCTGGGGCTTTTAATGACCTTCTTAGGCACCTCTATCTTGTATTATTTTAAGTAGGTTTCAAAATTCATGACTAAGGAAATGTAATTTTTCTAACCTGTCTTTTTTGCCCCAAATAAAGAATTCATTTCAGGCCACTGGGCTCATTTGTACTTCTAGACATCCATCCAAACTGCATTGTCTATTAAGACAATTCATTTGAAGCTCTTAGTATAATACCTGGCAGAGAGACTAGTTAACTGCTAAATAAATGCTACTTATTATTAATTTTAGCATTAAGATTCCTACTACCTTCAAACCTTTAATCAGGTACTCATGTGGTTAGTATGCATGCAGACTCTGAAGCCAGACTAGCTGGAGATTCCCCTCTGTGAATTAAAAATAACAAAAGCACTATCCTCATTTTTATATTTTAAGGACTAGTTAAAAGAATATATCTATAACATTTAGGTTAGATATGTTAACTACTTACTAATTCTACTATTACTACTATCAGTGCTACTACAGTCATCCTCCATTATTCACTGGGGACTTGTTCATTCTAAGGCCTTCAGTAGATGCCTGAAACCTTGGACAATACCAAACCCTATATATATGGTTATGATAAAGTTTAACTTGTAAATTAAGCATAGTAAGAGATTAATAATAATAACCAATAATAAAATACAGCATTATAACTATATACTGCAATGAAAGCTATATAAATGTAGCATAGTAAATAAAATAAGGGTCACTTGAACACAAGCACTACAATACCATGATAGTCGACCTGATGATTGAGAAACATATTAAGTGATTAATGGATGGGGAGTATATAAAGCCTGGATACACTTAGACAAAGGGACGATTTTTGTCCTGGGTGGGACAGAGCAGGATGTCCCAACAGTTTATTGCGCTACTCAGAATAGCATGCAATTTAAAATGTATAAGTTGTTTATTTCTAGATTTTTCCATATAATATTTTCAGAATATGTTTGACCACAAAGAAATAAAACTGGCAAGTGAAACCACAGATAAGGGGGCACTACTATAATACCGAAACTACTACTAATAGAACTGCTTCTACTAACGTTGTTTTACATCACTCCTACTTTCATAGACATGTATTTCAATCTTTTCTACAACCTGTATTCCCTCTATAACTCAAAAGTCTTTAAGGGTTATGTAACAAACTATTCCAAACACTTAGTAGTGTAAAATGCAATTGTAGTGTTTTTATGGATTCTATGAGTCAGAAATTTGGTCAGAGCACTGTGAGGACAACTCGTTTCTGCTTAACAGGGTCTGAGTCCTAAGCTAGAAGACTAGAAGCCTGGTGTTATGGGGCATCAGCTGGATCACCCAAAGCTGGGGCTGGAATCACCCAGGCTCACTCACTCACATGTCTGGCTCCTGCACTGAGAAGACTCAAACAATTGAGGACTGGAATAGCTGGAGCTCTCTGAGCAACTATTTTCAAATTTATAGGCTCCCCACATGTTCTCAGGAGGAAGAGAACAGGGCAGAAACTACATTGTATTTTATGACTTTTCTCCAGAAGTCACAGCACCAATTCTGTCATAGTTACAAGTCCACTAGTTTTATGGAGAGGAAATATGTATCCCACCTCTCCATGGAGGAGTGTCAAGTTCTCATTGTAAGGAGAGTATGTGAGATGGGAGCATAAGTGTGAGCAAAGGTGTGGACACCTTTGAAAACTAAAATCTGTCATGCCCTAGTCAAATCTAATTTTTAATATGAAGAATAACCACCCTTTCCCTTTGAAGACCTCATTGTTTCTCTCACACAATACATTAGTTTAGAGAACTACAAAGGGTCTTTTGTTTAATTGCTGGTCTCCTAGCCTGCCCCTTCCTCAAAGAGAAGAGAGGCTGTATATTCTGGAGTGTCCCACAGGCCTGGTCCTCAGCTCAGTCTCACTTGCTGGTAGTTTGATGGCCAATTATTTTTCTGCTTCATGACTCATGAATGCTTACTTTCTAAGTCACATCCTTAAAGAGAACCCTCATTTTCCTCACTAACTGGATTTTAGCACTAGCTCTTAGTGCTACTTTTCTGGAACTTTCCATTACCCATCTGGTATATTCATCTGATATTTTCATCAAAGTATTCATAACCCCATAAACGACTCCTTCAAGACCATCACCTACAACCCAGATTTAACCTCCTTGTAAGAGTAGCCATTTACTAACTGGCACTCCTTCTCATCAGCCTAGATTCTTGTTACTTACCCACTAAGATAGTCTACAATCAGCAACCACTATTTAAAAATGCATAAAATTCATTGAATGATTTGAAAAATGTATAATGCATAGAAAATTAACAATAAAATTTTATTTGCTAATGAATATCAATAAAGTAAGTTCAAGTGATGGAAACCACAAAATGATATTCTACAATAATTTTCCTTATATTTACTCCCATATAATGCCCCACCTGATCCCTTCATTTACTTTTGCAACTTATTCGTCACTTTTAAACCAAGTTTAAAGCTATCTTACCCTCCCAGATTTTTTAGGGAAATCGTTTCATTCATTCATTCATACATTCATTGACACTAACAACATTGACAAAACACACACACACAAAGCATTTACAAAATGATTTTTTGAAATTTTTAAATTACTGAAATGTATTGTTACTGGGATTATGTTGTCTGTATATATTCATCATGCTCAATCTAAGTGCAGGATTCTTGATTTCCTATGTGGATTTATCATTTTCATACTACAAGCACATCAGATTATATTTTATGATGTATATCAAATATATTTACTGCCCAATGGATTGAATTGCCTGACGGAGAGTCCAGATTATGAATTGACAGTGTTAAAATAAATAAATAAATAAATAACTGCAAATCAATTGATATATTTTACCAGAGGAGGGTACAAGAACCTCAAGAAGAAAACTGTGTGACATTTAGAAATGTCACTAAAGAAAGAAAACTACTAGCATGTCTCAGACAACTTGGATATGTTTTGTCTCCCCTGTTCTTTATATTGGCTCACTATGTGTGTGTTTTGCATTGGTTAAAGTTGTATATTTTTCCCTTGGATTTCGAGAGAAAACTGAGGAAACATTTATGGAAAGAAGAGGCATGATGGATCATGACAATAGTTGTATAGAATCGGTTGCCTGTTAAAATTGTGGGTCTGTCTTTGGATTTGACCATATCACCTGCCTTGGATCACTGGAATCACTCCCTCTCATCACCCTGTAGCTCAGGCCCCAGTTTTATAGTATACTTTGGAGTAAGGGTGCTTTCGTGAAGATAGGTATGATGGCTTTGTAAAGTATCAAGGTGGCTAGACTGAACTACACTTTTTAGGATTCCCTTCTGGGAAATTCTGGTTCAAATGGGCCATGTCTCTGGTTAAGATGAGCTGTCAGAGATATTTTCATAGATTTGGTGTCTGGAGGTAACATATCAGCCATATGCTTTTACTTTTGAATGATGGGGAAGATGTTTTGGTCATTTACACCTCATAATTAATCTACTGATTCTTCTTGTTGCTATGGGGCAGTAAATGTTCCATCTTCCCCTGGATCCCCCTTCAGCTTCTCAGACTTTTGGGCCAGGTGTGTGCTTAGCTCATGACAAAGAAATCTTGCTTCTGCGGGATGCTTACACCACCAACATGAGAGGCAACCAGACTGCCATGGGTTTCAGTTCCTCCTAGTGGGCTCCTGCTTGTCTTTGATCTTTCTTACTTTACCTCTGTCTTCCTCTCCTAATTGCCTTCCCTGGGGACTTCCAGTTTCAGCCTCAGATGCAAAAACAGTGGTCTTAAAGAGACTGTTTAATGAGTCATTATGACATGAATTGTTACAGTTCAAATCCCTGTAACAAATTAATATATAAGTGGATATATATATATATGTATATACATGTATATATACCCAGTGGTTCCACTTCTCTGATTAAACATTGACTGAAACAGTGGGTTTTATATATTTTTCATAAAATGGAAAAATATCAGGTTTCAAGAATAACACATTATTTCTAAGTGAAGAAAAGAGGATGTAGAGTTTGGAAGTCGGTTCAAAGGTTGAGAGCTCTAGACCTCCAGGTTATAGATTACCCTTACAAAATATTCCATCTCTTTCTACCTGTATGGGGTAAGAAAAAACATCCAAGCTAAGACAAGAAATATAACTAAACTATAGTGATTCTCTCTATATTTGATCTTCAGCAGATGAAACTATGTTTCATTGGAATTTTTTCCCCTAAAGAATTCACTTTTTGCAGCCATTCCTTTCATACCAAAGAGATGTTTTCCCAAATTGTCCTATTCCTTTTCATATCAAACAACATATAAAAGATACCCCATCTATATATTTATTTACTCAGACCTTACATTTAATTGAGTTTTTCAGTTTAAAAATAATTTTCCTGCATTGCACCTCAAAGCAAGAAATCAATCTTAGCTTTTGAAAGAAGCAGGGAAGGTTTTGCTAAACTGGTAGCTCTGAGAGCAGAACTGTGAATGTTGTAGGAACATGCTGTTGTACTTTGTTCATCTTATGAAAGAGTACTGCAGACAAATTAATAAATCCACTATCTTTCCAAATCTATTTACAATTTGCTATAACAATGAAGGCAGTCAGGAAAAGGTAAACTGTTGCTTGCCACATTCTCAGTCCATGAGTGGTGACTGGAATGCCACTTATTGCATCCTTCTGCCAGATTCTCCTTATGTATGTGAAATTCTTATAGTCTTTGATTCCCACAGATTTCAAGTCATCATTTCCTACTATCCTGTTGACAAACATTAACTATTTCTAACCTGAGTCATGGTAATCAACTGTATACACATCCCATCTTCATTAAATTTCTTGTTTGGAATACATTGATTATACAGGATAAAACAGTAGATGAAATCATGTTTTATTTTTTATTTGTTTTTGTTGATTTGTATATTGCTCTTGCTTCTGTTCCTTGAGTTTATAGAGCTATAAAACAGCAGCCACTTTGGTGGGAAAGGTGAGGAAGGGTCATTACCATAAGCAGAGCTATTCAGAATCCCTCCTGGAATCTTGAAGCTGGAAGGGCTCAGGAAGGGCTCCTTCATCTTTCTGCAACCCTCTTGGTTTGCGGTACAAAATTTAAGATGATGGGGAGATGGTTGTGCTGATATGGAATCAACTAGAAGTCAAATATCTAAGCAGTAAACATCCTTCATCCTTAAGACAGAAAAATATGACCTAAAGCTTTTAGGTTCAGTAGGGTTTCTGAGGCCACTTGGAATTTTGGGAAAAGCACCAACTTTGCAACTGGCCTGATTTAGCTCAGATTGCTGCTTCAAATACTTGTAGTATATTCAATGGGTAAAAACACATACCCTCTAATTTTCAATTTATTAATTTGCAAATTTCAGATAGTAATGCCCACCTTTCAGGATTGTTGTAAAGATAAAAAATAATATAAGAAAATCACCTGGGCCAAGTACTATACATCCTAGTTCATGCTGTAGAATTTGTGGGAACTTATCAAAATGTGTGCTGATTGTGATCATAGCTTGGTGAAGACCTGCAGACTGAATGGGAAAGGATGACAGGGAGCACTTAACAGAAGTTTCTGAGTTATAAACAAGAATCCATATTATGAAGTAATAATAGGTAGGTCACTATTCAAACCATTCCATATAGTATATATTTGGTACTCCCTGACCCTTGTCATGTTACTCTAACTCTCTGAACTGTTGATACTAGTTAAAAAGTGTGTCAAACATCATTTCCTGAAGAAATAACTTCCCTTAAATTATGGTGAAAAACAAACCAGACATCTATCTCAGATGGAGGAATTCTTCTTAACCTATTTTGATACATGGATCAAATCACTTATTTTCAGTAACCATTCTGTGTGCCTCCCTTGTGCATAGTGCAGTGCCCATCTGTGAATGACTGGAATGGGATGTGTTTGCTATCAAACCCTTGGGGACTGAGGTGGGTATCACATACTCCTTAGCAAACAAATCCATGTTCACCACATGTCTTTGAATATGAATAAACTGTTTTTGTTTTGTGGACAATTGCTGATTATGTCTTGCCTACTGCTTGGTAAAACAAGAAAGCATTTTAAACTGTCTATTTGGTCCTTGATATGCATGTTTGTTATAGCTTTAAATTTAGTATTCTTGGAATCCAATGGAATAAATTTGATTGATTTATTAAATTATCGATTCACTTATTCATTCTTGAGAAAACTGGCTCCTGATTGGGATCTTAATCCCTGTTCCAACTCTTGGCATCATCACAGATAACACAGATGTTCAGACTTTTCAGTTCTGCAACCTCCTTAATTCCAATGACCTTTACCTCTGCTGAGCTTCTGCAACAAGACCAAGCTGAGCCTCCTCTAAAATCTTATCCCTACACTACAAAACTTAAAGTTTATTCTCCCTGAACCTTTCAAAATTATTTTTTGGTACATTATCCTGCTATCCTTTGATACCTACCTACTTTCTGCCTATCTTCCTGGGACCCCATTATACATCACATCAGCTATCTTCCTTATTTTTAATGTCATCAACCCATCTTGTAAAATTCCAAATCTCAATCCCTCCAAACTTACTCTTTTTCATCCTGCAAAGGTGCTGTGGGATGCCACTGGAGAAACTTAAACAGTTATTTTCATTCATGCTACTCAGCAGGACATGGTAAAGAAATTAAATACCAACTTAATTTTGTGTAGAAAAACTCGATTCTACATTCTCAGGCTCCTAAGTCTTATGAGGATGAACAGTTAGAGTGCATTTACAAAAGGACAACTGTTGCAGAAGGATGTTCACAATTCTTACTTTTCTCTGTTGAGTGCATCTGTGATTTCAGCACTGATTGGTGCACAGTGCCACCAACTCATGACCTCGAAGTGCCTTTCATTGTTGGTTTGCCAATGACTCTATGAAGACCAGTGCTATGTGTCTGTGCTCTTAGGAAGCAATTTCTTTAAAAAGCAAAATGAGTAATTTCCCACTACCCTCTGTGCTCAATTCCTTCTAAGTGGGATGACTTTATAGATAGACTTGTAGTTTCCACTAAATTTTATGAGCCTAAAATAGGACACTGATGCAGTCAATTATTCCTTTAGATTTGTCTATGACTTATACACTGTACCATCTGGTTTTGTCTGGAACAAACTCTACTAGGAGATATCTCCCCTTGAAGGTTTTCTGAGTTTGTCTACTTACTGCTGGTCTAAATAACTACAAAATAAAATACGTTCTTCATATAAATGGCCATAAAACTCTAATTCAAAAACCTCTATGAAATATAATTTATTTTTGTGAAAGTAAATATAAGTTTGTTTATTTATGTTATATGTAATATGCCCAGAAGACCAACCCTAAAAAAATTTTTTTGGCAAATAATGAGATGTGACTTCCATTATTTCCAACTTCCATTGTCTTCACTCTTTTTTTATTCTTCTCTTTATCTTCTTTTTTTATCCTCACTCATGGACATTTTTTTTTCATTGCTTTAGAGAGAGAGGGAGAGAGAGAGAGAGAGATGTGAGAGAAAAACATCAATTGGTTGCTTTCTTATACACACCCTGGCAGGAAAACAAACCTACAACCCGAGTATGTGCCCTGACTGGGAATCAAACCTGGAAACTTTTGGTCTGAGATGACACTCCAACCAGCTGAATGACACCAGTCAGGGCATTTCATTTAATGTTCTACATCAGCTCACTACTGCTGTATAACGAACTGCCTCAAAATGTAGTGAATTGAAACAACAACCAATTATCATTTCTCATAATTCTGTGAATTGGGTGGGTGGTTTTTGCTGACCTGAGCAGACTATTAATGTCTCTGTTGCGTTCTCTGGGGTGTCCAGGAGACTTGGACCTTGGCTGAGATCTTTCACATGTCTATGGCTTCAGTTAAGATATTTAAGCTGACTTAACTTTTTCCGTATGCTCACACTCTTTAAGATAACCTGCATCTTTTCATGAAAAAGTCAAAAGAACAAAAGAGAGAGCAGAAGTGTGCAAGGATTCTTGGGATCTAGATTCAGAGTCACACTGCAAAGACTGTGGGCACAGGAAAAGATAAAGTTTTGAGGTCATTTAAAAGCGGTCTTTTTCAGCTTTTCAGGTGTCCTATAACTAAGACTTTCAATCCATAACCTTTCAAACACCCATTTTTGTCCTTCAATTGTGTTTGAAAAATCAGCTGAGAAAAATATTCATAGAAAGATGAATGACTCTTAAAGTTAAATGTGCTATCTCCCTACATGGAAAATAGTACAGAAAAACTACCCCACCCCTAACACACACATGCAACATAGAATATCTAAAATAAAGAACATCATATATAAGCAAGTAGTTCCAAGAAGAAGGGTGGCAAGGAGCAGTTATCAGTAAAATTCTTTATATAATAACAATGGTAATAATTATAAATGATACAGTAATAATGCTCATGTACATTTATTGAACACTTACTATGTTCCAGGCTCTGAGTCAAAAGCTTAAGCTCATTGTCCTATTTCTTTGAGAAAATTACTATTGGTATTATGCCCATTTTATAGATGAGGATATGGAAACATTGGTGGATTAACTAAAGTGCACCCAGTCCCCCAGTTGTTTGATGGCTGTGCCAGGATTTGCACCTGCACTTCCCTGTTGCAAAGTGAATGCTCTCTGCTATTGCATGTGTGTACCCAAAGATGGCTTTCTCTGCAAATTAAGGTTAAGCTTGATCCCATATTACTCTCCACTAATGGTTCTTAACCTTAGCACACTAACATTACCTGCTTTAAAAACAAACAGAACAAAACAAAACAAAACCTGATGCTTTGATTCTACCCAGGAAGATGCTGGTACTTGTGCTAAGCATGAGAATTTTATTTTACTTATTTTTTGTTCTGCCTTAGAATTTTTTAGCTAGAATTTTTTAAATTTTTGCTAAATTACAGTTGTCCCCATTTCCACTCATTACTCTCCACTGCCACACCCACCCCCTACCTTCCACTTTCAATCCCCACCCTGCCTCTGTTTGTTCTCTTTGTTCTAGGGTCCTTTATACATATTCCTTGACTTGACCCTTTCCCTTCTTTCCTTGTTACACCCTTCTCTCCTCCCCTCTGGTCACTGTCAGTTTGTTCTTTATTTCCATGTTTCTGGTTACATTTTGCTACTTGTTTGTTTTGTTATTAGGTTTCACTTATAGGTAAGATCATATGGTATCTATCTTTCATCACCTGGCTTATTTCACTTAGCATAATGCTCTCCAGTTCCATTGATGCTGTCACAAAATTTAGGAGCTCCTTCTTTCTTTCAGCTGTGTAGTATTCCATCATGTAAATGTACCATAGTTTTTTGATCCACTCATTTACTGATGGACACTTAGGCTGTTTCCTGCACTTGGCTATTGTAAATAATGCTGCTATAGACATTGGAGTGCATAGGTTCTTTTTAATTGATGTTTCAGGATTCTTAGGAAATAAGGGGATTTTAAAATGTCCCCATGAGTTTCTAATATGCAGTTTTGCCAAGTAAAATGTGATTTATGAACCAGTAGAATCAGCATCACATGAACTTATTAGAAATTCAAATGTTCAGGTACAACCTGCACCAAAACTGTTGAGTCAGTATATCTGGGGTGAGGCTCAGGAATCTGCATTTAAAAAATCTCTCTGGATGATTTTGATGCACACAAATGTTTGAGAATTACCACTTTATATCAATGATGTTCAACTTTGTATATCAGAATCTCCTGGAGAGCTTTATTTATTTATTTTTTATCCTCACCCACAGATATACTCACTGCTCTTAGAGAGAGGGGAAAGGAAGGAAAGAGAGAGAGGGAGAGAAACATTGATGTGAGAGAAAAACATTGATTAGTTGCCTTTCATATGCACCCCAACCAGGGACCAAACCCACAACCTAGGCATGTGCCCTGACCAGGAATCAATCTTATGACCCCTCAGTCTATGGGACAATGCTCCAACCAACTGAGTCACACTGGCCAAGGCCCCTTGAGAGCTTTTGTTAGGTACAAAATAGACAGGAGGATATTAAGAACAGTATAGGAAATGGGACAGCTAAAGAAAGAACTTATATGTATGACCCATGGACATGAACTGGTGGGGGGGATGCTAGAGGGTGGGGGATGCAGGTGGAGAGTAATAAAGGGGAGAAAAAAATGGGACAACTTTAATAGCATAATCAATAATATATACTTAAAAAAAAACAACAACTAGAGATGCCTGGGTCCTGGCCCAGAACTACTAAAACTGTATTTTTACATAAGTCTCCAGCCAATTCTGATGCACCCAAGATTGAATAGCACATCTTTATACTAAGTAGATTGTCCTGCTTTATACATTTCCAGTTTGTGGGTATTAGTATTTATTAAGCTTATATAGTTTTTCTTCCTCTCACAAGAGAGATGACCACAATACAAACAAATCTTTGTTCCAAAAGAAAGGTCTGGGGCTAAAAATAAAGAATCACACTCTTTGATGAGAACAGAGTTTGATCCTGCAAGATTAAAGAAATGACTGATTGATTGGTATCTCAGCTATAATTAGTAGGCTATAATATCAGGAATGGCCAATGGTGAGCCCTGGGATAAAGCCACCCATGACCCCAGGGCCTATAATGCACATCCCAGTAGAAGCCTGACTGTAGCCATTATCCTTTCTAGAAATAAATCAAGTGCCCAGGCATAACTGACTTTAAGATTAAACTCAGAAGCTGATGTCCGGCATGGACATTGGATTTCCCATGGCAAATAAGAAACTACATTTTACTTCTTCCCAAAATTGCCCTGTTCAATTTCTGTTGGCATATCTGAGAAATACTGGCCCATTACTAATTGGTCCCTTAGCTCTCAGTCCTAGAACAGAAGAAATGAGGTTTGGAAAATATTTCTACTGCAGGTTATCTGGAAACTTTTGTAACATGTCTCCTTTAGTAAGTTTAACTGAAAGCCCTCCATGTAGGACAAAGAATCTATATATCTTTACAAAACATGCTTTTTAAATAAGCTCCCTTTTTTCAATCAAAATGCTTTCAATCTACACATTTTTTCAATACATTTTAACCCACTAACAAACATTTTCTAAGTGTTTATTGGGTAGAAATGCTGTGGGTGATTTAAAATAATTTGTGCATAGTACAATATGATATTCAAAGTATGATTCCCAAATGAGTAACATTAGCATCTCCTGGGATCTTGTTAGAAATGGAGATCTCAGGTCCAACTCAGTCCTAATGATTCATTTTAATAAGATTCCCAGGAGATCTGTATGAGCATTAATGTTTGACGAACACTGCAGTAGAAGATGTGGTCTTCTCAAGGCAGTTGAAAAAAATACTATATATTGTACATCTATAAAAGGTTAAATTATATTAAATATTGAGGACCAAAGCATGTGTTAATCTCTCAAGAATCTTAAAAGTTAGAGATAGATTCATGTGATAAGTTGAATAATTATTTGAGGAAAAATCCCATAGAAGCAGAGCCCAAGAAAGGGATTTGGTGCATATGACTTACTGGGAAGGGTTCTCAAGAGAAAAGAAATGAGGGAATCAGGATGGGCCAGAAGAATAAGCTAAGCAAGGAGGTGGTCTAAGCTGGAGTCAGTTTTTCATAGACTGTGAGAATGTATTTGGCTATGGGCTGCCCCTGGATTGGGAGGACATAAACTCCTGACCAAGAGGCTTGAATTGAACTGAGGGCAATTCTCTGAAGAACAACTGTGAGATGTTCACAACAGGTGGAAGTTGGATGCACTGGGCATTGTAGAGAATCTGTACAGGGTACGAAAAACATTCATTGAAATAGTATAGGATGCAAAAACTTTACAATTAAGATAATGGCTGTCATGACAAAGTAGTTCACTTGTAGTATCTTTTATGTGTTGAGTAGAAGAAAAGTCACTGTATAATCTGTGGTCTGGAAAGATGTCACAGAGAAAGTACAATTTAAACTGAACATTGGAGAACCAATTCATCTTTCTCTTTCCAACAACAACACTGATTTTCCCTGGGGAAGTCTCACCTCCTCTACCATCTCCACATTAAGGGCACAGTGCCTCAAACTTTTGTGTTGGCCATAAGACTCAGGTGTATCCAGACAGGCATCACATCTTCCTGGCTACAGGGATTGGTTCTTAGATGGAGAGTTAACCAACCTCATACCACTTAGAGGGCCGACGGCATGTTCAGCGATTAGGAAAGTGAATGCTCTCTCCTGTTCTAGGTTGTGCAGTCCAAGAATAAGTACAATTGAGAAGACAAGAATGAAAGACAGAGGGAAACTGAAGTTTGATTACACAAGACATGAAGCCTGAACCAGTCCCTAGGACTTTTCAGGATATGTAAGCTAATAAACTGATTTTTTTTTTCTTAAAACAATTTGAGCTTGGTTTTCTACGTATTGCAGTTAAAAGTATTCTAGGACTTAGATGTGAATGCAGCTTTTCCTATTTTGAATTTTCCTTGTGGTTTTAGAAAGATGAAATTTCCAGTCCCCTTTCTGCTTCTTTTGAATCTTTCCCTTTCATTTATACCATGGCAGAAGCACTATTTTTTATTTAATTATGTTCTATTTTCAGATGATTCCTAAATCCAAATTGAGAATTTTTTTACCAGTTACTTTACAACTAATTGCACGCTCTTTTTCAGCTCTTAAACTTTATAATAGGTGAAAATAAGGTGGAAGCTAATATATATTAGGGAGAGGTGATATATTTCTTAATTTAATGTTGACCAAAATAAATTAATTTATTTCTTGACTTTGTAAGTTAAAAGAACATTTTAGAGAAAATATTTTGACCAGCAACCTGTTTCAAGTTCTATCTTATTTTTAAATATTGATAGAAATATTTCTACAAACAAGCTGAAAATACGTATACATTAACTTAAAAAAGAGAACTGCTCAACAAGACAGTTGAGTAAGTACTTTAAGACAGCATAAAAACTAGATGATTTATTGCCATTATTAAAAAACATGAAGCAATCAGAAATACCTTTGAAAATATATATTTCATATATATATTTACAAAATATATAATATATATTTATTTACTATATATATAAATATATAAAACTGAATTTTCAACATATTCCTAAGAACTAACATAGGGTACACATTTTTAAAGTTTGTGTGGACTGCTAGGATAGTGGTGTCAAATTTATTTTCACTAGAGGCCACATCAGCCCTGCAGTTGCCTTCAAAGGGCCAAATGTAATTTTAAGATTGTATAAGTGTAACTACTCCTGAACAGTTAAGCAAGAGCTCGATGCTGCTGCCAGGTAGGAACAAGGTGCTGGGTGGATAAAACAAAGGGGAGGGCATTCCTGTGTTTGCCACCTGTATGTTGGGAGATTATAGCACTCGTAGTAATTACTATCAATTGAGTGCTCATCAAATAGACACTTGATATATCCTTTTTAAAAATAAATTACTTTATTGTTGTTCAATTATAGTTGTCAGCATTTTTTCCCCACCACCATCTCCCATCCCAGCCAAATCCATCTCTGTCCCTTGCTTCCACCCTCCCCCATGGTTTTGTGCATGTGTCCTTTATAATTGTTCCTGGTAAACCTTCTCCTCACTGTCCCCCACCAACTCTCCTCTGGCTATTGTTAGATTGTTCTCAATTTCAATGTCTCTGGTTATATTTTGCTCACTTGTTTGTTTTGTTGATTAGGTTTCACTTATAGGTGAGATCATATGGTATTTGTCCCTTACCCCCTGGCTTATTTCACTTAGCATAATGCTCTCCAGTTCCATCTATGTTGTAGCAAAGGGTAGAAGCTCCTTTTTTCTCTCTGCTACGTAGAATTCCATTGTGTCAATATACCATAGTATTTTGATCCATTCATTTACTGATGGGCACTTAGGTTGTTTCCAGCACTTGGCTATTATAAATTCTGCTGCTATGAACACTGGGGTGCATAGGTTCTCTTGACTGGTGTTTCACGATACTTAGGATATAGTCCCAGTAATGAAATTACTGGGTCAAAAGACAGTTCCATTATTAGTTTTCTGAGGAAATTTCATACTGTTTTCCACAGTGACTGCACCAGTCTGCATTCCCACCAACAGTGCACTAGAGTTCCCTTTCCTCTGAATCCTCTCCAACACTTGTTTGTTGATTTGTTTATGATGGCCATTCTGACTGGTATGAGGTGGTATCTCATTGTGGTTTTAATTTGCATCTCTCTGATGGCTAGTGACACTGAGCATCTTTTCATATGTCTCTGGGCCCTCTGTATGTCCTCCTTGGAGAAATGTCTGTTCAACTCTTTTGCCCATTTTTTAATTGTTTTTTTTTTTCTTTTTGTCTTCCTGGAGTGGAGTCATGTGAGTTCTTTATATATTTTGAAGATCAAACCCTTGTCCAAAGTATCATTGGCAAATATGTTTTCCCATATAGTTGGCTCTCTTTTCATTTTAACACTGTTTTCTTTAGCCATACAGAAGCTTTCTAATTTGATGAGGTCCCCTTTGTTTATTCTCTCCTTTATGTCCCTTGCTTTAGGGGAAATATCCTGAAGATATTGCTGCGTGGAATGTCTGAGATTTTCCTGCTCATGTTTTCCTCTAGGACTTTTATGGGGTTACGACTTATATTTAAGTCTTTTATCCACCTTGAATTTATTTTTTGTGTATGATGTAAGTTGGTGATCAAGTTTCATTTTTTTTGCATGTAACTTGTCCAGATGTCCCAACACCATTTGTTGAAGAGACTATTTTTACTCCATTTTATGCTTCTTCCCCCTTTGTCAAATATTAATTGATTGTAGAGACTTGGGTTTATTTCTGAAGCTCTCTGTTCTGTTCCATTGGTCTAAGTGCCTGTTTTTATGCCAGTACCAGGCTGTTTTGATTACAATGGCCTTGTAATACAGTTTGATATCAGGTATTGTAATCCCTCCTGCTTGTTATTCTTTCTCAAAATTTCTACAGCTATTTGAGGTCATTTATGGTTCCATATACATTTTTGACATATTTGTTTTATATCTATGTCTTTAGTATTTTGATAGGGATTGCATCTGATATTGCTTTGGGTAGTATGGACATTTTGATGATGTTAATTCTTCCAATCCATGAACATGGTACATGCTTCTATTTGTTTGTGTCTTCCTTAATTTCTTTCTTCAGTGTTGTATAGTTTTCTGAGTACAGGAAATAGACACTTGATATATCTTTTCTTTCTTAACATTCATAAATACATCTAAGCTTTCATTGATGAGGTGAGGAATCTGGTATTACATGTAATTTTTTAACCTTTCTAAGAACACAGGGTGAATATATAGTAGAGCTGAGATATATACCCAAGTGCTGTGCCTAAACTAGCAACTACCATACATTTGCCATTTCAAAAGTAATTTTCCTTCCTCTCTCTTGACATAAACCTTGTTCTTCTAGAGTACTTTTGATCTCAGGGTGGTGAAGGGCATCACATTTACCTACAGTGACATTTCCACCTGAGTTGGCTGGGGAGCAGAATATCACACTGACAGCTGAGAAATGCTCTGTTTGTTCCTCTTCAGGACTGCAGTAGGCAGTACAGTGAATCTGACAATAGTGGGAAGGGAGGCTTCATACATTTTGGCAAAGCTAAAGTACTCATGTGACAATAAATTCTTAGTAGGGTTCCATCTGATAGAAAGTCAGAGGTGTGTGTGTGTGACATTTGGTGTTTCAGCCAGAGTTCCCTAATTCTCCTTCCTAAAACATAGTTTGTACTAGGCAGTAGCTAACATCCAGCAAGAGTCCATAGCTTCACATTTCATACTTGCAATCCACACTTACCATTCCACAGTTGCCATTCCACAGAAAACCATTTCACACTTGCTGTTCCACACTTACCATTTCACATTTGGCATAAAAATTCAAATGACTCTTCATTTTGCACAGAAGAGTTTATGGATTTGGGTCTGGATTTACCAAACACTGAGCTTTTAAAAGATACAGATTACTTGCTGTAATGAATACGAGACTTCACACTGGGAAAAGGGAGCAAGGTTGTCCTTTTTAAGTCAAGTATATGTTTTTGAAAATATGCAATGAAAAACCCATTCATATGAATGGGTTTTAACTAGTGACTTGTTAAATTTGTTTTCAAAGCTGAGATTTTCATAGGTAACTTGGCCCTGAAGATTTTAGATAATCAACTGTTATGCATTTTTTCTGGTATCTCAGAATATTCTCCTTATGAATGAATTAAATCCAAAGTTGTACAGGCCTCTCCTCCTATCATTTAACATACTAGCACATGAACATACATTATTCTTGAGGAGAATGGAAAAAGACATGATGTCATTGGTCAATATTAGATTCAATGTTCTTTATCTGTCCCTAAATGTAAACACTGGCAATATAATGAAGGCCCCTTCTATACACATATATGACAAGGTCAAAAAGCAACATTATCCTGAAACTCTAGGCTTCACCTATTTTCTTGGAGCCTGCAATAGAAATCACACTTTTGGGGGAAGGGGTAAGGAGGGCGGCCAGCTTCATATCTTTTTTTGGACAACAGGACCCTTACCTTCCACTTGATTGAGCCTCACCCTTTATTTCTGGTTCTCTTTGTTGGTATTATCTCTACCCTGACCAGGCCAATTCAGCATTAACCTCACCAGTTGGTAACAGAATAGATGCATAAGCCAAGACAGGCCAATGAGAGCCCTACCCAGGACTTTTGATAGAGCTTCCAAAAACGATGGTCATTATTTTCCCTATGTTGGTAGAGCATAAGCCCTGAGCTGCTGGAAACCTCTCTTACCATAACATCAGGTAAATTTTCCTAAAAAAAAAATTGACAGAAAACAAAATAGGATTGAGAGAAGAAGAGAAGCTCTCCTATGGCATAGTTGTCACTGCTTCTGAAGATAGGCCATTTTAGACTTTACATGAGCCAACACATAAGCCCTTTTTGTTTAAGCTAATTTCAACTAAGTTTTCTGTTACTACAACCAAAGACATCATTATCAACACAGCAATTCTAACCTAAAGGTTCCCATGTCCATTCCCTGTTAGCAATTTCCTTTAGGAGTAGCCACTCAAGGAAGACTCTTCTGAAAATGAGCTGACTTGGGGATTGTCCTGTGTTGGAATTTTTCTGGGTTTCTCTGGTGTGAATCCAGGGCTTGTAAATGCATGAAATTTCCAAGGGTAAACCTAGCATGTGGGGGTAGTGCCTACTCTCTGCAGGAATTGCACAGAACCTAGCCAAGATCTGGTTCCCAGAGAATGCTGCCCTCAACAGTATCTCCTGACCTCTGGAGGTCAGAAGTGTGACAGAAGATGACTGGGTTAAGAGAGTATGGAGATTCTGATGTTTTCCTGAAATATCCACCAGATTCCTGAATTCTGTATCACATCATTCTTTTTAGTCTGGACATCTTGTGATCCAGAAAAGGATCACAAGAACCTTTTCTGTGGCTCTGTGGGTCAATAAGAAGACAGAAATCCAATCTCTTATAAGGCCTTATACTATTCCATTACTTCCCAAATTGCAACATGTCTTTGAATCACCAGGAGGGCGTATTAAAATACAGAGTCTCTGACTCAGTATGTCTGAAGTGGGGCACAAAAATGTACATTATAACCAGTTCCAGGTAATGCTGACTCTGCTAGTCTAGGACCATAATTTGAGAATGATTGCTCTCTAAGAATACCATTGACAGCACAGGTGACTGTAGTGGGGACCACTAACACTGATGGGGCAAGGTGTGCATTTGATGGCAGTTCCCCAGTAGAATCACTACTGATGAAAAAGGTAAAATCCATTTCCCCCAGGTGTTTTATTGGATTATTTCTCTTTTTTGAGTACAAGGATGCATTTATGCACCCTTAACTTTTTCTATTTGAGTCAAATTTCCTAAGGTGCAGTGATTTTAAGTCACCTTGTTGATTGCCTGTGCTTCTGTCTTATGCAAAGTTTGCAATGGCCAAAAACTTATCAGTCATGGCACAAGAGCTTTTGTAAACACTAGGCTAGATAGCACAGATTAGGAAATCTCCAAACTGGATAATTAGTCAAGAAAAATAAATATTCTTTAGCAAACACCATAACAATCACCTTGGACTTCTAGCTTATCCATTTACTGGGCCATCTGTCAAAGAAAAGTGGGCAGGAGACAGTCATTGTGTGAGTCTACAGGGTGCTAACAGCAAGAGCCCAGTCAGGTTAACTGATTAAAAATAAATAATATTGGCTTCAAATAAACTCACACTAATTTAAAAAAATTACAGTTATAAGAATAATTTAAAATATCAAAACTCAACTAAAGAAGGTTGTTGACACAATAGAGGACCCTAAAATTAACAGTCTCAGGCCATCTCCTATGCGAGCAGGTTGATGGCCTGAGGATGTGCTGTGATGTTCAATAACCCCCACAGAGACGTCCTCTGAGAGCTGAGTCACCTGACAGTCTCTTGGCAGGAATGACTGTGGGAGGAATACTTGTTCCATCAGGTTCCTTTAGTCCAGAATACTGGTTCCATCCAGTCTCCTCTATAGTCCTCCACACACAAGGATTATAATTGAATGGAGATAATCCTGGCTTCTGAGCACTTGTGGGATGGTTAGGGTGAGAAGAAACACAAAGCCTCCAGCTGCAGCTGAGCTAAAATGAGATGTTCTCCAACCAGGGATCCCATGCATGGACATCATTTTCTCATCTAACTATAGCTCACTGAACTGGAAGCTTCTAATAAAAATACAAAGTCTTATTTATATGCTCAGCATCTATTACAGTGATGGACACATGATAGACATTTTATTGGTGTCTAATAAATAAATGAGAATGCACTAAAAATGCCAGGAAGCTGTATCACTACATAGGGCAGTTCATAAAGAATATTCAAGGTAAGTTTCCTAAAACATGAACTCTGTGTAAGTTTTAACTAAGAAAAGATGTTCTATTTTGATGTAGAGAATTAACAAATACACAGGGACAGGAATGTATACCCAGAGCTCTGGGCTGTAGATGAGACTGGTCATCTGCAGCAATATCCTCTTCTTGGAGAAGTAAAAAAAGATGATGATGAAAGTCATGCTAAGCTGTTTGCACAGATTATTTTACTGGGTTCTATAACAATCTCATGAGTTAGTCACTATTACTGGCCCTGTTTAACAGATGAGGAAACAGGCTGAGAAAAGACAACCAACTGTTCTATCATCATTCAGTGAGATATAATAGGGCTAGACTTAGGATGCAGTGGTCTGTACTCAGGATCCAAATTAGTAACCACTGCAGTTCACTTCTAACCTGTAGGATAAAGCAGAAGCCTCTGGGACTTGAACCAAGAGCCAACTCCTTATAATATTATACACTTGAAACCTATATAATTTTATTGACCAATGTAACACCAATAAATCCAATAAAAATACATTTAAAAACTTTTTTTGGTATTTTGAATCAGGTCGTTTGTTTTCTTATTATTGAGTTTTAAGAGTTCATTGTATATTTTAGATACCAATCTTATTACATATGCATTTTTTGCAATTATTTTTTTCAGTCTGTGACTTGTCATTTTATTCTCTGAAGAGTGTTTTTCACAGAGGAAAAGTATTTAATTTTAATAAGGTCCAGTCTGTCCATTTTTTCTCATAAATTGTGCATTTGTTATTATATCTAAAAAGACATTACCAACCCCAAGATCACCTAGATTTTCTCTTATGTTAGCTACTAAGAATTTTATAGGTTTTCATTTTACATTTAGGTCTTAGATCCATTTTGGGGTTAAATTTTGTGTAAGATGTAGGGTCTGTGTCTAGTTTGGTTTTTCTTGTTGGTTTTTTTTTTTTTTTTTTTTTTTTTTTTTTTTTTTTTTTTTTTTTTTTTTTTTTTTTTTTTTTTTTTTTTTTTTTTTTTTTTTTTTTTTTTTTTTTTTTTTTTTTTTTTTTTTGCTTGTGGATGTTCAATTGTTCCAGCACCATTTGTTGAAAAGCTTTCTCTTTAGAATTGCCCTAGTTTCTTTCTCAAAGATCAGTTAACAATATTTGTGTGGTCTATTTACGGGCTCTCTTTTCTGTTTAATTGTTATGTTTGTCTATATTTCATCAATAGTCTACTCTCTTTTTTACTATAGCTTTATAGTAAAACTTGAATTTGGAGAATATAAGTCACCTATTTTATAAGCTCTAAATTTTTCACTTTGGAAAACATGTGTCTGTGAATCTTTATAAATTCATGTTGTGTAGTAAGGATCTGCATAAGTAATAGAGGTCACCACTCCCTTCTGCCTATTAATACACTTAATCTATCACCAGAATGTAGGAGCTTAGACTCTACAACAATCAGCTACCTAGTCAAATGAAAATGAATCAACCAAGCACCTCCACCAATTAAGTGCTAAGACATCTGTACAGCTTGATGCACTCCTAGGGTACCTCTGAGTGTTCCTAGAGGATACTCAGATGACATGGTCAGAGTAGAACCAGATTGGGGAAGGCAAGAGTAGGATGACTACCTGTCTACAGCTTGTTGAGGCATGTTCAGAACTCAGATCTAGGATGTGGCTTCTCAGCTAAGGGTTGCTTACTGTAAGGCTCTGACTAGCTGCCCAACCTCCAATGTCCTTCATTGCTCACTTCTATGTCCACTGACCCCACCCTTGTGGGGTCAATCCAAAACTCAGTATCTCCCAATGCTTAAATTTTTCTATTCCCTTCTTAGAATGATATAGCCTTCCTTTTGGGTCTCTGACATGGCTTCCCTTGAAACTTTTCTCCTTTGACTCACAAAGACAGATTGCACACACCCACACTTTTTCCCTCCTTTCATGGGTAATATAAAGAAATAGATTTTGTGCCCCAAAGGAATTCATCATCTCTCTGAACATAGCCAATAAAAAGAGAAATTTAATCTCTGATAGAGCATTCTCCCTATTGCATACATTTTTATTTGCTAGTAATCCAGATATAATCCACTACATATTGAAGTGCTCATCTCTAATTTTCTCTGGCTCATGAGCATATACTCCTGGCTATAGTAAGGATTGGTCTTATATTGTTTTCTTCATCCAAAGCCCTTTTCTATCATATCTCACACAAAAGAAATGGCCATGCACAGACATGTGTACAGATGGATGAATTATACCTCTAGAAATGGTAATCGTACCTCAAAACTGCAGGGTCTAATAATGTGTTCCATCAAGGTAAGAAACTCAAGAATTTTGCCCCATTAAGCAATTACACACAAATAATAAGAAGAGGAATTCTGGTCTCCTTGGAGGAGTGAACAGTAGTCACTAGCTCTACCTCTCAGGCAGGTAACACTCCCACTCCCAAAGTCAGTGTCATTCTGGATAAAATGCTGTACACAAGATATAATGGAGTCAACTGATTCAAATGTAAGTTGAGTTGGATAGAAAACAGAGGCAATTATTTGCCATGATCAATAAATATCATAGAAATCCATGTTCTCTATAAAGGCTTCACAACATAAGAATATTTTTCCTCAAAGAGAAGATGGGTATAGTTTCCAGATAGATATTCAGTTCATAACTCTAAATTATATGCTATAAGTAAAGAAAGTGTGTTTGTCATGTCTTTGCAATGAATAAAAACTTTTTCATGCTATTTGTGCTTAAAAAAATAGTCATGAAGGGTGATATATTATGTTTGTTCATAACTGCTTTGTACCAATAGACATTGAAAAGATATCCAACCCCAACTTCAAGTACTGACAATTTTCTACATTTTTAGGTGCCACCAATGGGTAAGATAGCAAGCAGGATAAAGGGTATATCTTCAGTTTATATTGTTATCAGGTACCAATTAACTAGTACAAATTTACTGCATAAGTTGGTGGATCCTATCTTTCTCTTACTTCTCTTTTGACTTATCTATGATTTGGCCATTTCATTTTTTCACTATGTCGGAAGAGAGATACAGAGAGATAATAAAATTCAAAATATCAATCAATTCAGTTTTAATATGTCTTGTACAAGGCTGGATAGGAATGGAGTTTGAAGTTGCTGACTAAAATTGGAAACAAGAATAATTGTATTTTATTTGGGTCTCTGCCCTCTTTCTGCCTTTGCTGATTCTTAACATAATTATGAGGGTGTACATTGATAACATAACTATTCAATAAATATCAATTAAATGAATTAATATATAGTGCTTGATCTTGACTTTTTCTTCTCATATCTTACCTGGATATCTTATTTATCCTCTCTCTTTTACTCCTCCTCACACAGTACTTTCAAATTTTAGTGTGCATTAGGACCATCTAGGAGTTAAAACTCACGTTTATTACTGGGCCCAAGATAAGATTTTCTGATTCTTCCCAGGGGTCCATGCTTTGAAAATTATAGCTCTAACGTATCTGCCTTTGCCTTTCTGTGACTTCTTTCACTCTACTCAAGAATGCCTTCTGTAGTAAATGATTTTGTGTCCCCTTGTCACGTTCCTTTGTATCCTCTCAGATTTTAGTGATAACTATGCTGGACAGTTCTATGCAAGACTCAAGCTACCAAAGACTTCCTTCATTTGGATATTTCTTTGCCCTTCCAACTTGAAGCCTACCCTAAATCTGTATTAATTCATTCAACACACAGCCTAGGAGTATAGGGGAACTAAAGTACCTGAAAAATGGGAGCTTGGGGTAAAAGGTGCAGTCACATATTTGTACTTAGGGTAATGCCGAGAGGAAATCTGTGGGCTTTTCAGAGGCCTTGCAGAATTGTGACAGACTTGACATACACATTCATACTGGCTGCTCCATTTCCCTGCATCCCTCTACCATTTTCCTCATCCCTGTCTTGTAGGTCATGTTATAATAAACTACCTGCACCAATATTTTTGCCCCAAGCTTTGCTTCAGGCAAATCTAAATACAAATACCATTCCTAAAGTTTAGCAACAATGAGCTACTGTCCTATTTCTCTCATTCCCTTTATCATCAGCTATCTAGATGACCATCCACTCAGTAACTCTATTTGCTCCCTCTGTCGATTCTTCTAAAAGGAAATATGGCCTCCATCTGCGTACTCTCCCCAAATCCATCTCACATAAATCACTTTCTTTGTTTCACATTCCATGTGCTTTTTCAGGCCAATTTCTCTTTCATTCTGCAGGATTTGATGATGTTAAAACTTCTTCTCAAAATTCAGATGAAGTTTATCTTTTCTCTGAGTGTGGAACATCTACTCCACTGTTAATATGGACTTCTTTCCGAACTCTGTAATACTTTATTGTTCTTTTTTAGTCACATGGCCTGACTTCTAGTAAGTTCCTTGGTTAGAAATTCCCAACTTTTCTAGACTCATAGTATCTCAGTAATATTTTTTCACAATATCCTTAGGTCAAAGTACATACCAATAGTTCCATTTATCAAGGAGTTGTATCTTAACTTAATAAATATGTAGTTATTAACAATTGATTAGCCATTTGGGAATATGACACACATAAATATTGATTCAGTGGTAAATAAGCACAGTTATTAATGATATGTGTGTGCCTGTTGAGCACTGGAAAACTTCAAAATTTGGATCAGATTAGACAGATTCACATTCATTTTCTTTTTCACAATGATTTTTATACATTTTTTCTGAAAACACAGGTTTGCAAAGATAACATTCAAAAGAGTGCAACATAATGCAATAAATGATGAAACTCTGAACTACTTTGAATTATTAATAGACATATAGGTTGATGGAATTGAATTGAGAGTTTAAAGTTACCCATTTATGGTGAATTGTTATTTAATAAGGTGCCAAGATAATTTAATGAGGAAAAAATAGTCTTTTCAATAAATGGTGCAGGAGCAACTAGATATTCACATGCAGATGAATGATGATGGACCATTCCTTCACACCATATAAAAAATAAACTCAAAATATACCTAACTATAAGAGTTGAAACTAAAGAACTTTTAGCAGGAAACATAGGTGTAAATGTTCATGACCTTTGACTAGACAATGATTTTTTTAGATATGGTACAAAAAGCAAAAGCATAGAAAAATTAATAACTTGACTTCATCAAAATTAAATATGTTTGCACTTTATGTGATGCCATAAACAATAAAAGAACTACCCATAAAATGGGAGGCAATACTTGTATATAAATAAATGATAAGGGACTTGTATGTAGAATATATAAAAACTCTTGCAACTCAATAAAAGAAAGACACAATCCAATTTAAAAATTGCCAAAGTTAGACTTTTCTCCATATATGATAAAGGAATAGTCAATAAACACATGGTAAGATGTTCGACATCATTAGTCATTATGGAAATGTAAATTAAAACCACAGTGAGATATACTTCTTACCCACCAGGATGTCTATAATCAAAAACAAACAGTAACAATTATTGTAAAATATGTGGACAAGATGGAAACTACCTGCATTCCTATAGGGAAGGTAAAATGGTACAACCCTTTAGTAAACACTTTGGGAGTTTCTAGAAAGTTCAGCACAGAGTTACTTTTTTTCTGTCTCTAATCCTTCTCTATTTTATTTTTTAATTACAGTTTACATTCTGCATTATTTTGTACTAGGTTTAGGCCTATAAAGTCTTCTTATGATCCAACAATTCTACTTATGTGTTTAATTAGTATGTACCCAATTAAAAACATATTTTCATACAATAACTTATATATAGTTATCATAACAGCATTATTCATAATACCAAAATATGGAAAGAATCCAAATGTCCCTCAGCATATAAGGGTAAATTATATGGTTATGTGAATTATATTTTGAGGAGAAAAAGGTCAAATGGCCTACCTCCTTATTCTGGTCTAGTATTCCAACAAACCCCTTCCTAACTCTAAAAAAGAGACTTAAATTTTCCCTAGAATATCACAATCTGAGGTAGATCCATTGATATTTAGTGAGTGAGATGAAGAGAAACTGATAAATTAACCATGACCTTCTTGCAGAAATTGTTTTTTGAAAGACTAGAGAGGATTTTGCTTTGCCAAATTCAACAAAATCTGTTAAAAGACAGGCTGACCTTTTTTGTTAATCTTTTAACCACTGAAGAGTAGAATGAAAGATTGAGGTTAAAGAGAGGCTTAGCAAAGCAAAGTGGTTAAGGGCAGATTCTGAAACTAGAACTCCTAGATTTAAATATCAGCAGAACTATTTCTATCTGCAGAATATTCAGGAAATTACTTACCATCTTTGCATCAGTTTCTTCATTTTCAAACCGCGGCAGTCAATTCTACATACTAGGATTATTACAAGGATTTTGATAAGTTGATATTTGTAAGTCATTTACTTACAACTGTGCCCAGCATACAGTAATCAGGATATAAATGTGTCATAACTAAATATATCATATTAAATAGTGAACACAGAATATATAAAATATCAAAATACACAAAGTGCAGTGCTTATTAAAATAAAACTTGCTCTTTACTGGCCCTGTAGGTTTACTTTACCTGAGCTCAAACTCCACTCTTGAGGCTACTCTTGAGTCCAGCATCCTCAGATGATCTCTAAATTCTGAAGCCAACATCTCCATGGTTCTGTCTGTTTCCTCCCTTCTGTCCTGGGGAGTTATCTGTGTCTCATCCCCTGCTTACCTCCTATACTACATAAAATTTGCACAAAACTACTTTACACTGCTTCTCTGAGAATCACAGTTGTATGGAAAATAGCTCACATTTCTTCAACTTGGATAGGCAAAGAATGTTACACCTACTTTTTTTTGTCATTTTCTCTGTAACTCAAATTGAATCTAATCCCAAGCCCCTGTTCTGGGGAACTAACAAGAAACATCTGAGGTCCTCTCACTGCTCCCTACCCATATAGTTTCAGATGCAGGACCCAACCCACTAATGCTGTCCAAATTATGTTTTGTGGACTCAGAGTCTGACAGGTCTGCCAGGCTCGTGTGCAATAATCCAGGTAGAGACTGAAAATGCAAGAGTTTGGGGCAGCCTCTGTAAGGATACCTGTCATGGTTTTTGAGGTCAGTGACCTCCAAGAGTACAGGTTACAAACTCTAATTCCTGGAGCCCTCCATGTTGGGGGTCTAACCCCAAGAGAATGAGTCACATTGGCATCCTGCTAGTCATCCACCTCCTGGACCAGGGCTTCTTGTTGAAAATTTGCTGTCCACTTTGTCTTATTCCTTGAAGGCTATCAGAGCCACAGTGCCCTTTATTTCTCTCAAATCAGTTAAAATGCCAGGATTCTTTCAAATGATATTCAAATTATCCATTGAATCAATTTTTTATAGTTAATGTTCCTATAAGAACCCTCTTTCTTATGTGCATATTTGAAGTAGGATGCTTATTTTTTTTCAAGTCTCTGGCATAGCTAAGTGTCACATGACATGGCACCTTCACATTTAATGCCAGCTACATTACAGCAGGCACAATTTCCCTGAAGAGGCATGCAACTTCAAAGAACACCCTGATTATGGTATTATACCACTCAAATGGAAATAATATCAGCAATTTATCTGCCAGGGGATAAAGTTTAATGACTGAACTCAGATCTTCAGAGTGCATAATGAAAGAGTGGAAAACATTCTGAAATGATCAGAATCATTGAAGATGTGATATATATAGCAGGTCTTTTCAGTGAAAACTTTTCTGCAGATAAAATTGTTTTAGAAACTTGGAAATCAGCTGACCTTATTAAAAGCCTGTAGAACCAGACTCCTTAGAGTCTCTAGTCTTCTTAATTGTCTTCCAAATTTTCAGTATCACCTACAGTTTAATCATTTTCTGGACAAGAAGTAGGATTTCAATTTTCAGATAGGCTTGTCACTTAAATGTTAACAGAGGAGCTAATCACAGTAGTCATCCAACCTTAGAAACTTAGATTCTCTTATGTGGGAAGGAAATAAAAGTATTAGAAGATTCTATCAGTTAATTTTTGCTACATAAGAAACCACCCTAAAATTTAGTGTCTTAAAATACCAATGATCAATTTAGCTTATGATTTTATAGGGCAGTAATTAGGGCTGGGCTTACCTGTCTGGCTGTTCTGGTCTCAATGGACTAACTCACATGTCTTTGGTCAGCTTCCAGGTATCTGTGACCAGCTAATTAATCGAGGATAATCTTGCCTGGGATGGTTTATTTCTGTCCCATATATTAAAAATATCTTATTTAGGTTTAATTTTACCTTCTTTGTTTTTTATCATTTTTATTATTGTTCAAATACAGTTGTCCCCATTTTCCCACCACCACTTTTCCCCACCCCACTCACCCCAACCTCCCACCCTCAGTGCTACCCCGCTTTGGCTTTGTCCATGGGTCCTTTGTACATGGTCCTTGTATATTTTACATACTTCAAAGTCAGGAAATGTCTTTGTGACAGATTGCTTGCAAGAACGGCCCAATTATTTCTCTACTTGTATCCATGCCCTTTTGCTATATAACTTTGCAGGTTTTTTTCCATCAAGTGATGGGAACTATTTCCCTACCCCTCCCCTGAATTTGACCTGGCCTGTGTCTTGCTTGACAAAATAGCAGAAGTGACTGTTGCAGTTCTGACTCTGGCCCTCAAGAGAATTTTCATGCTTCTATCTTTCTTTTGATATCCTATAACCTCCATGAGAACAAGCCCCAGCTATATACTGGTGAAAGATGTTTTTAATATATTTAAAATATATTAAATTATATTTTATTTTAATGTATTTTACATTTTAATATAAAAATATACATATATTTTAATATATTTGAATGTATTTAATATTTCAATATAATTATATTTAATATATTTAATATAACATATATTAAAATGTTAATATATTATAATTAATATATTACAAATATCTTTCACTAGTATATAGCTGGGGCTTATTCTCATGGTGGTTATAGGATGTCAAAAGAAAGATGGAAGCATGAAAATTCTCTTGAGGGCCGGAGACAGAACTGCAACAGCACTTCTGCTATTTTGTCAAAGCAAGACACGGGCCAGGTCAAATTCAGGGGAGGGATAGGGAAATAGTTCCCATCACTTGATGGAAAAAAACTGCAAAGTCATATAGCAAAGGGGTATGGATACAAGGAGGGAAATAATTGGTTCATTTTTGTAAGCAATCTGCCACAAAGACATTTCCTGACTTTGAAGTATTTAAAATCGACAAGAGTAAGTACAACATTTGTCCAGGAAATTCCTGAAGAAACACCAGAGTCATCATCCATAATTGCTATCAACTAATAATCAACTACACTGTCAACTACACTGTCGAAACTCTTTGAAGAGACTTTTCACTTAGTTGTGTCGCTGCTGTAGTCACACCTGATTTCATCCATCTTTTTCTTTGTGATAGTTAATGTACATGGTAAATATTTGTGATATTTGACCTGGGTCCAAATTTCACAACTCTAAGAACTTAATAAAAGACCCATATTTTCTCCTAAGGGACACCATCCCTAAAGTTTGGCACACACTTATCCAAGAAAAATACAACAACTTATAAAATGTTTATATAAACAGAACTGCACTTCAGTACAAGCTTAGTTAAAGACTTGAGGGTCTTATACCCATATGTCCAGACAGGAAGGCTAAATGTCGCTCCTTAGAGATTCCTGGTAATGGACTTATGCTGCCAATAAATAGAATTAGTAGTACAGCCCACTGTGCTGCACTTTCACCATGTGGGACTGAAGTGCAGGCTGGCAGACATGTGCGGACAGATCCCTCCAGGCCCATTTTGTCCCGTAGAAACATAATGTGAGCCACTTTAAGTTTGCCAGCAGTTACATTAAAAAATTAAAAAGAAATAGCTGAAATTAACTTCAGAATATATTTTATTTAACTCTATATGTTAGAGTAGGTAGCTAGATATTAATAAAGAAAGGAAGCAAAGGGAATCAGACATTTTTGAGCCTAATGGGCTGGGGAGCTGAATTGGACACTGAGCCTGCTTGCTTCCCTAGGAAGTTACAGCCTCACACACACCCCAGGGACCCGGCGGCCACTCCCTGCAAGTCACTGGGGGAAGGGATAGAACAGTAAAGAGGAGGGAAGCACATGTACAGTAGGAGTCAAGGTGTTGACCATAAAGGCCTGTCTGTCTAGCCTGGAAAAAAGGATCTGATTGGAATAGAAACATAATTCCGGAAGATCTATGAAATAAATTTGCTAGGGGTTAGAGCCATCGAAGCCGGTAAAAGCTTGGGAAGTTGATTTGTTATTTTGAAAAAGCATCTAGGCTTTAATATAATCAGCTTAACAAAGAACTTTTTCCCTCTCTCCCTCTCCCTCACTTGGTAACACACACTCACCCCATTTGTTCGTGCGTTCTCTCCATAGCTGTCCTGTTGCCTTTGCAGCTGCCTGAGGCCTGTGCACACCACACAGGCTCCAAGTGTGGGCCCAGACAGAGCACCAGCCGGAGTGCAGCCAGGAACACAGACTAAGCTAGCTGGATGGTGATAAAGGCTCGACTGGACTAAGCTTTAGAACTAATCACACAGAACTTCTGGATACTAACTCTATTTATGGGCCTGATAAAGGCAAGATTGGACTTTTTCCATGGTGGGATGGATAGAGACCAGATATCAGCCTATATGGGGGTCTCCTGGAATGCTTTCCTTGTGACACTGCAAGAACCCCATTTCTGCCAGCAACATATATTTAAAAAATATTAGATCTTCAATGTAAAATAAAATGTGACCTTTATTTTGCCTTGGAAGGCAAAAAATATGTCATGGATTTTATGCTTTGTGTCTTGGGCTTGGCATATATTATGTGATTAATAAATATAGGCTGAATAAAAATAAAAATAATGCACCAGCCAGCAAATAACCATTAAGTGCCTGTTATGTGCTAGTAGGTGATTCAATATTTAAAGATTATGGTATCATGGCCTAGAAGAATAACCATTTTTTTCTATGCATTTTTGGGTTTCTTTTTTTGACCGATATCTTCATTTTATTTATTTACTCTTTTGCTGTTAAATTTTATTTTTATATATTTTAAATTATATTTTATTATTTATGCTATTACAGTTATCCCAACTTTTCCACCTTTGCCTCCTCCACCCAGCCTCCTCACTCCCTCAGGCAATCCCACACTTCCATCCATGTCCATGGGTCATGCATATGTGTTCTTTGGCTAGTCCCTTTATCTTCTTTCATCTAGTCCCCTTCACTACCCTCCCCTCTGACAGCTGTCAGTCTGTTTACTGTTTCTGAGTTTCTGATTCTATTTTGCTCTTTACTTTCTTTTGCGCATTAGATTCCACATATAAGTAAGATCATTTTTGGTTTTAAATTCTTGAAACTGAAGATTGGTCCAACTAGCTTAATCAATACATATACTCTTAATCCTTAAATTGTATAAGCAACTTACATGGTGTCTGAATTTCATGTGGCAGCTTATTTGAGGACAGAATTCCCTTAGACATGGAGTTTGGCATTTAGAATAGTGTCAGAATAACTTAGAGAGTGTGGTAAGGACAGTCCTTGGCTGTCTCAGGGTCCTTTAATAAGGACAATACAGTAATCCTTTCTTGTTTGTGGATTTACTTTCCAAGGTCTCAGTTACCTGTGGTTAAATGTGGTCCAAAAATACTAAATGGAAAATTCCAGAAATAGGCAATTCATGAGTTTTATTTTAATTTTTTCTCACCAGAGGACATTTTTTCGTTGCTTTTAGAGACATAGTAATACAGAGAGATCTGTTCAGAACACAGAGGAGTACGGTGGGGCTGTAGGGGGAGATTTCCCAAGGCGATGGTAAACAGTTTAGGATGGGCATGGCTGAGAAGCTGAACACCTCTGGAGTGCATGGAATTATGGGCCAGAAGATTTCAAATAAAAGGAGGACAGAGACTGACTCTTTGACTCTCTCCCTTGAGTATGCATGGATGATCATGCTGCAGCTGCCTGCATTTCCCACGAGATGGTGTTTTGGATGGGAAGAAACTCCTGTCACAGCCTACGGTCACACTGGCCTGGCAGAAGTTGGCAGGGTTATTCTGCTTTAGGTATTCTACAGGGGATAGGCTCTGAGGCAGAAGCCTGCCATTCTTCCAAAATTGTGTAGCTTTTGTATATTATGTTGCTTTAATTTGTAAACTAATCCTATAGAAATAAGATAATTAAAAACTAACAAGGGGAATGATAGGCAAACTCAGGAGTTAAAGAGTTTAGCCTTAATGGATAGGCTTAAGTGACTAATGCATGTGGAGAGCTGTTATTCCAAAATTGTGTAGCTTTTAAGTAAAGACTCCTTTCCTTTATCACCAAACATTTGCTTCTAGAATTTTTCCGTGAGGGTAGTAGTGGGCAGCAGGACCCCATTTGCTGTTCAGTAACAAGAGGATGGGAGAGAGGATGGGAGAGAGAGAAGCATTGATTGGTTGCCTGTCATACACCTAGGCCAGGGATCAAACCCAAAACTTAGTCATGCCCTGACAAGGAATCAAACCTGCAACCTTTTGGTTACAGGCTGATACTCCAACCAACTGAGCCACACCAGCCAGGGCATAATTCATTAGTTTTAAATTGTACACTGTTCTGCGTTACGTGATGAGATCTTGTATAGTTCCATTCTGTCCCAGTCCAGGATGTGAATCATCCTTTTGTCCCAGCCTTTTAACATTGTATATGTTCCCTACCCATAAGTCACTTAGCAGATGTTTCAATGATCAGATTGACTATCCAATTATTTTACTTAAAAATGACCCCAAAGTGCAATAGTAGTAATGTTAGAAATTTTGATAGCCAAAAAAAAAGCTATAAAATGTTCCCTTTAAGTGAAAAAGTATGTCTATATATATTTTAAAAAAACATAGTATATGTAAGGTTTCAGACATCCATGGGGGTCTGGGAATGTATCCTCTACGGATGAGGAAGGACTACTGCATATTCATTTTCAGTAAGTGGATTTCATGTAGTTTACACGTATATTTCCCATTTGACTCTGGGTTCTATGACAGCCCTTTTTTTCTACTATAAAAGCACTTAGTCTCTTAACTGCACTTGATAGACATTCTTTCAAATATTCATAGTTTTTTATAAATGCTCAAGTTTTCTTTATGCATTAATAAATATACCAGTAAAAGAAGAATCGCATATCAAGCCAAGACAGGTTCAAACTTTAGCCTAAGATTTTCTTTGAAATTTACCCCTAAAATACAGGTAACCATTTTAAACAATGTTTGTTTGTTTGTTTTTTTATTTTTGTTGTTTTTTTTCTAGACAAAGAAGGTCTGGGTATGAAAGGAGGAGAGAAATGTGAGCAAAAAGAAGTTTTTCAGTGGCTGGCAAACCCCAAAACTGTATTTATTAACCTGACCAACATAAGTAGCATATTTTAATGGGCATAAAACCACATGGCTAAGAAATCACCAAGAGACCTTTTGGCTATTCTTGTTTGTTTTAAAGCTGAGCCATGTTCACTTTCTAGGGGCCTGAAAGTGTTTCTGTTCCAGGGTTCTGATGGAACCCTGATCCAGGGTTCTGGATCCCTTGCAGGCCCAGGATCCGGCTGAGCTACTTGTCCTCTCTCAACAGTATACACCTCCACCCCACTTCTGACTGGGACCAGCTACAGGCTTAGTGGGCCTAGCAGCTCACTGAAATCTCTTCCCCAGGTTGCCCCCCCAAGCATTGAGCTCTTCAGAGAGGAACTTAAGGATTCAGTGAGCAAGTAAAGCTTTGGACTTGGAAGAAGGGGAAGAATTAGTAATTCCCGAAGTGCACAAAGGGGGGTTATGGCCCTGAGGGTGAAAGGGGGCCAGGCAGCTAAGAAAGTGCTCCTGTTACTTTGACTTATTCCTGTCATTTCTTCCAAGATTCTTGTAATCCTATTACCAGAAAGTGGACCTTGCCCTGAGCAGATCTGCCTAGGGCCAGCAGTCAGTGTGTGGGTTCCTGACTTTCTGCAGGAAAGATTTCAAAACACAAGTCCAGGTGATTTTTAGAGGACATTTACTGAAAGTGGGGACAGTGAAACAAGGAAGGTTCTAGGATAAAAGAAGTAACAGGAGAGATACTGGGAGAGGACATGAACCTAGACTGGGCTGCATTGGCCCAGTAAGAAGTCAGAGAAAATGGTCATTGGGGGCAAGTTCAAGGGGTAAGCCCAAGAGGAGCTACTACTGCCCATTGCTCTCAGATTGCAAGTTTTGTGAGGTCCCTTAGAGTTTAGAGGATGCATGCCTATGAGGGAAGAAAAGGGAGAAGGGAAAGGTTCAAACATGCTCCTGGGACGGAGGGTACACCAGGACATCTCAGCATTTTTATCCCTCCAATCATTCAGTCAGTAAACCAAAACTTATTGAGCACTTACTATTGAATAGCACTGGGTGAGAAGCAATGGGGAGTGCTACAGGAGCACAGGTCAAGTGCTTCTTAAAGTTGCTTAAGATTTATTTGGTAAATAAGGCCAAGGTCACCTCAATACAACTATTCTCCCTTATTTCTTTTTTGCAGAATTTCTTCACTGGAGCAAGTTTACCTCCTTAAATATATGTTTCTATCAACCCAGTAATATATTCTGCCAAACCTTGCTTTATTATTTTTAATTATTACTATTATTTATATATTACTAATTTAAAAATGTATAAAAGACCCATGGACAAAGACAACAGGGGTGGGAACAATTGAAAATGGGAGGTAGGGGTGAGTAGGGCAAGGCAGAATAATGGGGGCTAAATAAGGACAACTGTAATTGAACAATAAAAAAAACTGAGCCTTGGCTGGTATAGCTCAGTGAGTACTGGCCCACAAACAAAAAGGATGCTCATTCGATTCCCACTAGGGGCATCTGTCTGGGTTGTTCTCCAGGTACCCAATAGGAGGTGCATGAGAGGCAACCACATATTGCTGTTCCTCTCCCTCTCCTTCCTTTCCCATCTCTAAAAATAAATAAATAAAAATCTTAAAAAAATTTATTTTGATGAAAAGATGCTATGTCTATGCATCATGAATTTGTACACTGGGCATAGTGGGCAGAATAAAATAAAAGTAAACAGTCCAGTTGAAAAAAGAAGAAAGAGAATATGATAGATAGATGGATAGATAGATGATAGATAGATAGATATAGATGATAGATAGATAGTTAGATCTAAAAAACTGAGAATAAAACAATAAGTGGCAGGTACTTACACCTTCCAAAATGAAATGTTAGGCTACAACATGTAGATGATACTGAGAAAAATAAAACTTTTTCATAGCCTGAGCCCAACACTCACCTCCAGTGTATGAAAGTGTTAAGAGTAAACATTTCAGAGAAAGAGAATTTGGGAAGAGTTGGTATGCTGTGGATTTTCCCTCCCTCATCCAGTGTTTGTCTCCAGTCTGATCAAAGCTTCAGGGAATCTTCTGGAGACTGTGTCCCCTGGGTGGTGCCTCACAGTCAGGTAGGAAAGTCTCATGGACAGAACCTGGTTGTGGCTTCCCCCACCCTTAGTTAGTAAAGCAATATGCTTTAGCTATAAATGAAAGTAAGAGTTTTGACTAGTCCATTGTATTAGCTACTTCTATTACTTAAAATGTATTGTGCCTAAAAGTGATTGGGGAAATTTTTATGGCTAAAGTAATGATATGAATTGAAGAAGCTTTGGGATTGAACTAACATTTCACTTGAGAGAGTAAGAACTAATTTCACAGAGAATTTAAATAAGTTGCAAAAAGAGAAAAAAGATACTATTTTATGACTGTCCCTTCTAGATCTTTTTCTTTTAACATAATAGTTACATATATTTATGTGTTTGCCTATTTTCTTCTTCTTCATTGGAACATAAGCTCTCCAAGGGCAAGGACCTTATCTCTTTTAATCATCAATGATTCCTCAGAGCCTAGAAGAATGTCAAGTATGTTCTAAGTATTTAGTAAATATTTGTTGAATGAAGCATAAGTGGATAACAGTACAGAAGGAATTAGAAGCTCTTCTACATACTTTTTCTTGAGGATAGTGTTTTGGTTGAAAAATTTTTAAAAAGAGAATTACAAAAATACTTAGACTATTCTACTAGAAAGAATAAGAGCAGTACCTTCCCAATCTAGCCATAATTTGCACTGGCTTCAGTGGAGGATGCTACACTTCCCTTGTCTACGATATCAGCTGCCTAATAGTATTCACCTTGTGTAACTAATTACTACCATAGCAGCTTTTCTTCTTCTTTTGCATTTTCTTGTGTGATATTGTATTGCTAATAAAACTGTCAATTTTCTTTTACTTCAATAAAAGGTCACACATGACAACACTCCCTTTGCCTACTAACAGCAAGAGCCTTTATTAATATTTTAAATGTACACAGTGATATTTCCAAAAGGTCAGATTTTTTAAAAGACATAAAATGTCAGTCTCAATTCTTTCCCTCTTTTTCTCTGCCCTGCATCACAACCATTTTGCTCTTCAGCCTCAGATATTGTGCTTATTAGGAATTATGTTCAACTAGATAAGCATTAGATAGGGGTATCAGGTAGCAGGCACAGCACAGAAGGCCCATGTCTTTACCATCTGTATTTCTCCTTTGCCTAAAGTACAACTGTGGCCATAATGAACAGCTTTCTGAATAGAAAGATTCTAACAAGCCATCATCAATAGGCCTTATTATCTTAGTCTTTTTTCCAATACTGTATTAATTATCTATTGCCATGTATAACTCAAAATTTAGTGTTTTAAAACAGCGAACATTTATTTTGTGAGTCAGAAATATGAGTGCAATGTAGTGGGCTCTTAGGCTATAGATCTCTCAAAGGCTACAGCCAAGAGTTTGGCCAGGACTATAGTCATCTTGAGACTTAACTGAAGGAGGATTCACTTTCTGGTTCACTCATGTAGCTGTTGTCAGGATTCAATTTTTCATAGGTTGTTTGACTGCAATCTAGATATTGGCCAGAGTCCTCCACCAGGTTCTTGCCACATGGCTGTCTCCACAAGGTAGTTTACAACTAGATAACTGGCCTCCTACTGAGCAAACACGCTGGAGGAAAGGAGGAGCTGGCAATACAGAAATAACTTTTTTGTAATTTAATCTTAGAAGAAATATCTCATCATTTTTTCCATATTCTATGTGTTAGAAGGGAGTCGCTAGGTCTAGTCTACATTCAAGGGGAGAGAATTATACAAGGGCATGCATACCAGGAAGCACAGTATTATAGGCTGCCTACCATAATACTGAGCATGGATTTCTTCCAAACACTTCAAGAAAATGAAAAAAGAAAGGGACAATGTTGTGGAGATTGACTGTGGGAGCAGGGGAGTTAGACTGGCAGAGGAGGGCAAAGGGGGAAAAATTGGGACAACTGTAATATAATAACAATAAAAAAAAGAACAAAATAAATAAACCAGTGGCATTGGAACAGACTCATAAACACAGAAAACGGACTGATGGTTGCCAGAGGAGAGGGTGGTTGGGGGACTGGGTGAAAAGGGTGAAGGAATTAAGAACAAATTGGTAGTTACAAAATAGTCACAGGAATGTAAAGTACAGAACAGGAAATACAGTCAATAACATTGTAATACTATGTATGGTGCCACATAGGTACTGGAAATATCAGGAAGAACACTTTGTAAAGTATATGATTGTCTAACTATTATGCTGTACACTTGAAACTAATATAAATACTATTGAATATAAATTGAAAAATAAAATTAAAAAAGAGACAACTGATTATTTACTATGGGACAAAAAAGGTGCTAAAGATTTTACATGAAATAATTCATTATCTCACAAAAATTTTGTAAGGGGAGGTGCTATTAATATACACATTTTATGGATGAAGACTCTGAGGCTCAGAGACCTAAGGCAATTCCTTCAAGATTTTATGACTGGACTGGGGCAGACCCTGCTTTTTAATCTTTTTCTTTTCCCTTTCAAGCCCTCCTTTATGATTAGTAATAGACATTTAAAAGTTGGCTATTTTGGGTATCATTTGTGGCTGTGAGAGAGTATGCAATGAGCTAGGCTAGTCAAGGAGAGAACCATAATGATTGAGCAGCAGGCATTTCTAAAAAGAAGAAAGCTGAGTAAGAAAAGAAAGAAGATCATTCCTAGAAGTAGGGTGGGGAGGGTCCCAGAGATCATTGGTTCCACCCATTCATTCTTTTTAAAAAGCAGAAAGGAGAAGTCTGCACTGCCCAAAGCCTTATGGCCAGTGGGGAACCAATCTGAAATTCCTTGCCTCCAAACTATTGCCTCCCTCACTGAATCAAGAGGTCTCCACAAAACCAAGTAACATGAAGATCCATAACTGATATGGAGCTGATAGAGGGCAAGTAAAGAGGAAAAGCCAAAACCAGTGCAAGAAACATAAAGTCAAGCCATGAGGACTAGGAAAATGGGAGGTGAGAGAAAAAAGATAAAGATCTGCCTTATCTTTGGGTGGGCTGTATGCAACAGCCAAGAGAGCTTGTCGAGAAAGAGCTTCCTCATCCCCCACATTGGCTTCTGTCAAACTGCATCCCGGGTACCTGTGATTTTACCTCCTTTAGCCTTTTTTAATTGTTCATTCTCCTGTACATGTCCCAAGCAGCTCAATCAAGGGTGACTGAAAGTCTCCCAGACTGAAATATCTTTGAATTGTCCTAGTGTAGTCTGTGGCATACCTAAAAAAAAAAAAAAAAAAGACACATAATAAACTGTTGATCTCTGCTAGGTACTAGGGACAGAAGTTAGTCAGATATCGACACTGTATTCAATATGCTACTATATGGTAGGAAGACTGAAATGTAAAGATCCTGGTATAAAAGCTGAGTGACCAATGATACATTCTACCTGGGGAAGGGAAAATCATGAAGGAATTTGCTCACTTAATTTGCTAAGAAGACCAGAACATGACCCAGCATCCCTACTTCTCAGAATATACCTGAAAGAACCCAAAACACTAATTCAAAAGAACATAAGCAAACCTATGTTCATCACAGCATTATTTGCAATCACCAAGGTATGGAAGCAGCCCAAGTGTCCATCAGTAGTTGAGTGGATAAAGCAACTATGGGACATTTATGCAATGGAATACTATTCGACCATAAAAAAGAAGAAAATTTTATCCTTTGTGAAAGTATGCATGGACCTAGAGAACATTATGCTGAATGAAATAAGCCAGTTAGAAAAACACAAATAACATATGTGGAGCCTAATGAACAAATTGAATTAACAAAAAAAAGGACACTGACTCATAAATAGAGAACAGGTGACAGCTAGTGGGGTGGGAAGTTTAGGAGATAAAGGGACTGAGCAAAAATGAAAAAGGATTTATGGACATGAGCAACAGTGTGGTGATTGCTTGGGGGCAGTATAAGGGGACTAATGACAATGGAAAAAATACAATAAAGATTAAATAAAAATAAAATAAAATTGATGTGTGAATTGATATATTCATTTAAAAAAATGAACAGATTAAATATACATGTAATCATCCATAGCCTGTCATAGAGGAAGAAAATCAAAATAATATCAATAATAAAAATGGGCATTAGAAGACCTAAAACCAAATCTCATTACTGTTATTAATATTCTTATGGCTTTAGTAAAGTCCACTATCTTTCAGAGTCTTGGGTTCTTTAAGTGGGCTTCATGTCTTTATTTCCTATGTTAGAGTTCTTACTTTAAGATTATATCAAATAGAACAAATAGATGCACCTTAAACAGTTAAAAACACCAGAAGTAAAATTCATCTATCACTAAGTAATCATTTTTGCAATAGAGAGAAATCAAACCCCCAGATATACAATGAAGAATGCTCTGGCTGAAGCAAGTCTATTCCAGATCATGCTTGAATTTCTACTTTTCTCTACCTGCCTTATAAAGTCTCTCAGTTGTAAATCTCAATAAAATCTTCAAAAAGCAATTTGGTAAAAAAATGTTTTAGCTAAATGCCTTCTGCAATGATATGTCAAGAGGATTTCATTTCTCCTACTTAATGCCGCTCTCATCTTATAAGTACGTTGAATACCCAAATGTCCCCTTCTGCATGGTTTCTCAAGCAGAAAAGAGTTGGCTTCCAGTTGATGATCAATTTAACTCCCATGAACACTAAAGTGTATTTTTAAGAACTGCATTACAGTTTTTTTTAAGTACAAAAAGAAATGGTAGAAAAAAGCTTGTAAGAAAGAGAGTTCATATTTTCACCCATTTCTCAAGAAGTATTCTAATCTGTTTTTACAAGCAAGTTTTAATGAACGTGACATTGTATGCCTTGCTATTTTTACCACATATGTTACCCACAGGTATGTTACCCACAGGTAACATAAGCCAAATCATCAGCCAAATAATCCAACAGAACCAGTATTAGGAATCTGACAGATAATTTTGCAAAAACACAATATAGAAAGGGAGTGAAATAAACCAGTTTGGGCTTATTAGGAGACATACAAGGGAAAGTCAGTGCAGCTTAAGGTAGCTAGTAACAGAAGTGAAAGAAATGTAGTTTAGAGAGATAATGAAAAAGTTCCATTTTCTTATATCTCTCTATTGTCTTGGGCACAGCTGTGATGACATCTAAAGATTTTTACAGTTTTTATCTTCCTTGGAAGAGTCATTATTATGAGCATCATTCCAGTTATGTGGAAATGACTAAATGGCCGCTATGAATTTGTTGATGAAATGATAGCATTTAAGACTTTACAGAGAGGGAAGTTTCCAGCTTAGAGTATCACAAAGTGAGCTTAAATGGTAAAAGTTTAAAGCTGTCTGTTCCTAGAAACGGAGTGGTGTCACCTTGTTCTAACACCTCTCTAGTTTTTCTCTGTTGCATGTACTTTGAGTACCACTACTCCTCTAGGGTTATAGAAAAAGAAACTTCTTTCCTGATGAGGACCCTGGCTCGTGGGGTCCACATCATTATGGATGAAATGATGTGGACCCCAAATCACTTTACTCGGATTCACTTGGATTACCGAATCCAGTGGAGGAAAAGAGAAGGCCTGGCTTTTCTCTCAGGGGGAGCAAAAGCCTAGGCCCTCCCTCCAATGAGCTTTTATTGTCTTATAGGGCACATTACAAGAAGGTCCTCATTAACTATGCACAGGCTCGCTTTAGGTGGTTACCTTTTACAGAAAACAAAGGAGAGGATGCTGGTAATCACATCACAGAAGAGGGATATTTGCAAATGAAAAGGCAAAAGTAGTTGAACTGGTTACACACATCCTTGGAAGGTTTAGCAGGGTTTTTAGGAAGTTGCTTTGCAGTAAATGTCCTCAATACAGGGTGAGGGAGTTTTAGCAAAAAGCAAGACTCATAGTGGCCTAGGTACAGTGCATGCTTGACTCCCCACTGGAAAACCTATCCGTGGGCGTGGGTCCTGTGCATCTCCCAGTGGGAGCTGGGCCCACACCACACAGAGTATCCTCCCACACTTTATCCCTGTAATAAGGCAAAATTGATGTTCCTTCCTCTCACTGATCCCTTGAATCTGCAAAGAACAATCTGTCATCTCTTTTGTGTGGGAGTCTTTCAAGTATTTGAAAAGAGCTATCACTTTCCTTTCTGTTTTCTTTCTCACAGCTGTATAAATATTTAAAAAATGTATATACATTATAATTTTGACTACATAAAAATAGTTTCATGAGGAAGAATAAAAGAAACACACTAAAATAGAATGGATTGGATATGGATATTTTTTTTCTTTTCTGTGTTTTCCAAATGTTTCCTAAGTTTTTGAAATTGCTTAGGTAATGGAGAAAAAGATATGAAAATAAAAAAGACAATATTATCTTTCTCCCTGAAAAAAAGTGCAAGTAGCAAGAGAAACAAATAAATTTGCTAAATTTGACAAAAGAAGAGGTCATAAAATTCAGACTTCCTGTTTATTGCATGAAACTAAGGCCAGGAGAGGTGAGGAGTAAACCATGGTTACTGCTACAGATGGGGAAGTCAGAAACTCAAATTTTCCTATAACTTTTCTTTACTTTGGGCACAGCTCTGTAGATGCCTAAAGGTGTCATTAGTAAGAGCATTAACCCAGAAATGTCAAATGCTACTGTGAGTTTGTTAATGAAGGACAAAACTAAGGACTTTATAAAGATATAAGGTGGCAGTTAATAAAACCTCTCATATTGCTATGGTTTGAGTTGCAAGGACACCCACTTTGATGCCCAGTGTCAAGGAAGTCAAGTAATAGCCAAAGCATTTCACCCAGCACCCATTTGTTCTGACTCATCAACTAACCACAGGTTTTCAAATTCATGTGTCTATCTTAAGACAGGTAAATACAGGAATGAAATGGCCTGGATATAGAGTAATGTTACTAGCACCTTGGCAGGGATAACCTGAGCCACATGCAGCCCACTGGCCCTATACTACCTAACTTTCCTCACAGTGATAACCTGCTCAATGATGCTTTTCCTCTCCTTTATCATTTCCTCACATCCCTTCTGTAGATTCTTGGGATCACTCTCCAAATAAGCTGCCGGCACTCACAACTTTGTTTTAGCATCAGCTTCTGGGAAACCCAGTATGACAACCCTCTCACATAGATACATACACATCTGAACACATATACCTGAAACGAATGCGTGTTAGCATGTATATCCATTATAAGTAATCCAGAAGAAATGGAATTTAGGAGTAATGGGAAAAAAATGTCTCATCTCTTCTTGAGCATGACTAAACAGAACCCTGCCTTAAGTTGCTCTGGCATTTGACTAGGAGGCAAAAGGTTTGTGAAAATAGTTAAACCCATCCATCCTAAGAGTACATTCTTTGTTATTCCATCACCCCCTTAAATGTGTAAACTCCTCCCTGCTGTACTATGGAATAACTTTATTTACCAACTCGGATGGAAAACAGATTTGGCCTGTCAAAACAGTCATTACAGGAGCCTCAGTGGAATTCACTGGAGTAAACATAGCAGCAAGCTTTGTTGTACTAAATAGTGACACACTACCTCTCTCTATTCTCAGGGTGTGTCACTTGACTTGATTTAGAGGCTATTTTCTCCAAAGATTCCTATTAAACACCTGGGCTTAGAAGACAAGTAAGCTGACTTGCCATTAAAGGCCACATTACTAAATCAGTCCAAGAACTTTACTAAAAATGTCCAGGGCTTCCTAGATAAGGAAGAGAAGTTAACCTATAAAACCCCACAGTGCACTGCTTTTTCTGCCTTCCACATTGTTTTGAACTGTATCCCTTTGAGGAAAGAGTTAAATAAACTGCATGCAATCTTATGAAAGGGTTGACTGACAATGTATGAAATTATATACCGATGATCTGGAAGACTTCTGCACATGGGTGACATTCCAAACCTTCTTCAGTATCTATTAAAGAACATTGATCAGATCAGTAGCCGGAAGCCTGTGGGAAGATTTAAAGTGTCCTAGGGGTTGGGCTCCAGGAAACCAGGGTGGTCATGGGGCACTGAGGGACCTTGGAGAAATGGTTCTTTTTTATTTTTTATTGTTCAGTTACGGTTGTCCCCATTTTCCCCCATTATTCTCCCCTGCCCTACCCACCCTGCCCCCCACATTCAATCCTCCCCCCTGCCCGCTGTTGGCTTTGTCCATGAGTGCTTTACACATGTTCCTAGAAATGGTTCTTTATTAAGTTGTCACTGTACAGAAAGATTTAAATACTTAATGATCAGTGTGACTGTCCTCGTGGGTACCAACTGAACATCATGCCAGAAGTAAGGCCATATGTAGCTCTGGCCAAGGTGACTGACCTCCAGCAGGTGCTCTTTACTCTGCTCTGGCTGTTGCCATATGATGAAAGCTGGAAAGTGCCCAAACTGACAGGGACTAAGCAATAAAAACCAGCTCCTTTGTCTCAAGGGAAGCAACTCCAGAGCTTCTATGGAATTAAGCTGAGGCTGGGGTTTCCAACACTTGTTCCTGTTTGACTTCTGCTCTTTCTTTCTCAGTCTGGATTTTCCCTCACCCTTGTCACTTCCTCCTGGGTGCACATGAATCCTGATCCCAAGGTCTGACCTTCTGGGACCTGACTTAAGGGACTCTAAGCTGTAGTTACTGCTAATGTCTTGTCAATGAGAAATTAAAAGGAAAAAGTGCAATCTGTTAGTTTGCCATAGGCTTGGAATGGAATGCTGGAGATTCTTTCATGAGTAGATATATCATCTATCCATCATGTTTGGTAGATAGAGATCTAAAGATAATGGGCATAAATTCCATACTGCTCATATTTCACATCACATTAAGAAGTGGAACTTGATTTATCTTCACTTGAGACAAAGTTAGCTTTAGTGACATGCTTGACCAACAGAATGCCGTGGAAATAAGGGTATGATCTCTTGAGTATTTCACCTGGGTCTTTGGATACTCCCTCTCTGGACTCAGCTTCCATGCTGTGGGAAGCTCAAGTCAAATGGAGAGACCACTTGTTGGTGTTCCAGCTGACAAGCTGACAGTCCCAGATGAACTCCCAGTCAATAGCTCCCAATCAACTGCCAGCTATATGAGTGAGTCGTCATGACATACAACCCAATGAAATCTTCAAATGACTTCATCCTAAATGTTCCATATGATTATAACTGGATGAAAGACCCAAAGTGAGAGCGAGCAGATTGAGCCCCATCAACCCACAGGACCATAGATGATATTAATATATAAACATATTACAGTATAGTTTTAAGACACTAAGTTTTGGAGTGCCTTGTTACATAGCATAAAAAGAGAAGAGGAGGAGAAAAAGCAAAAAAAAAAATTCTGGAAGATCCATCAAATTTTACGTAGAGAACTTACCTCACAACTACAAAATTTAAATCTCAAGAGGGAGAATCTAACTGAGAGGTGTGTTTTGAAAAAGTTTACCAGATTTAGTGACTTTTTGACATAATCCAGTCAATGTGGGACAGAGTTGGAGTTTGTAAAATTTAAGTATTTAAATTACAAACTAATTTTGAGACTCTCTCCTTAAATGAAGAAACAGTGAGTTCAGTCTGCTTATTTGATAATAAGAGACTATAGAGATGGTAAGTGATTCTATGGGGATAGAAATTAGTTAGTATAGCATCAAAGTTATTTTTTAGTAAATTGAAGTTAACTTTTATTTTAGTACATGAAATATTGCCTCCTGATATAAACTCTAAATTTGAGAGTTTAAACCCTTTACACACTGCCTGAACCCTCTAATCTTTTCATTTTTATGTTTTATATTTAATAATTCAATTTTGAATTATTTGAAGAAGTAATTTTAAAATGAAAAATGAATTATTACCTCATTCTTTTTTATAATCTATAATAAATGACATTTTTATTTACTTAAATTGTGTTATTTTGGTTCATATTAACAGGGGTAGGCAAACTTTCTCTGGGAAGATATTATAGGATTTGAAAGTTATATAAAGCCCTTGTTATAACTTGTTCTATGTGGTGTACAAAAGGGTGCTGTGGGTGTACTTGGTTTATGTGTTCTAGTTTGCCAATTCCGATTTAGAAACAATACCTTATAGATATAGAATGTACAATGTGGTCTGTTCAGAAAGTATCCAGCCATGTACAAAAATAGAGACATTTATTGAAGAAGATACAAGATAGGAGAAATACTGTACATAGGACAATGATGCCTCAGGCCCCTTCAAAACAGGCACCTTGGGACCTCACACTGCAGTCTCTCCCAGCATCTCTCCCAGCATCTCTTCCACTGTTCAAAACACTCTGCAATTTCTTTTGTTGGAATTGCCATCAGGTGCCCCATTGTGTTTTTCTGAATATCATTGATGATCTGAAATCTCTTCCCTTTCAAAGGTGATTTTAGTCTTGGGAAAAGCCAGTAGTTTTGAAATCCCCAGATCGCTGATCTAGTTCTCACATTGTCGGTAGGCAATCTTTGTTGATTGCAGCCTGTACTTGTTCAACATTCTCAGGTGTTCAGCTTGTTGCAGCCCTTCCAGAATGTGGATCACTTTCAACAGATTCTCAACCATCCTTGAAGTGTTTGTACCACACTTTTATTTGCACTGCATTCATTACATCATCCCCAAAAGCCTTCTGTATCATCCGAATAGTTTCCACAGAGGAATGTTCAAGGTTAACGCAAAATTTGCTGCAGATATGTTGCTCTACTACTCAGTCATTTTTAACGTGATGGCTACACAGCACACATGCTCATTCAACTTCAATGGTGTCTACTGTCCCCCGCTGACTAGTACAATGAAGTTGTCATTGTTCATGCATGTGCGTTCCAGTCCATTCTCCTTGGTTGCCAGGTTACACTGATGTTGCACAAACTGTCCTTGTTATATTACAATAACTGGACTTTTCCCAGACAAAACTCATATAATAGCATGAGAAATGTATAGTGTTCCATAAATAAAAAGAAATATTGCTGATCAAATATTATTTTGAAAATGCTGGATTAAACAAAGTGCGTCATTTTCTTTGCTGTAGGACTTTTCAGAACCTTAATATCTAAATGTGCCTTGCAAATTGCCAGGAGATGAATGTAATGTCCAACATTTCTTAAACACATTTTTAATTTTAGAGCTGTCATTTGCAAGTTCACCCTAAAGGAATAGTGTTTTCCACAAAACTTCTTTGAAAACACATATTTGGGCTAATGGAATAAAGTTCAAGTTCTAAGAAAATCACTGACTTGTATGTATGAATTAATGAGAAAACTGAGATATCAGTTTCCTTCTAATCTAGCAAGCAGTGAGGTCTAGTCTGTGTGGTAGTAGTGGGAGTTGTTTTCATGTGGAAATTTAGTTCCTAAGTTAAATGCCTATTGTACACCCCTATAAAGTCAATCTTTTCACAAGAATCACTTCTGAAAGGTGTCTGAATCTCTTGTGGAGGGACGGCAAGACCAAAATAGCAGCTTTCACATTCAGGAACTATCTGCCTACTTGGAAAAGTACCTCTATGACCAGAAACTTGCTAAGAACAAAGTCATAATTTTTCTTCCTCATCCTTTTTAATATGTCTGACAACTTAAGAGTAGACTAATAAAAATATTATTTTTGCATGTTGCATTAAAAGAGTTGAGGAAAAAAATTAAAATATCTGGCTGCATTTAAAATTGTAGTGACCTCAGCTTTTGCTGTCTATGGAAATTTCTTAACCCCTTTACTTGGTTTCAGTAATATTTTACTCTACCAACAGTACTTTTACTTCTTTGCTAATCTTCATTTTGTCATTTGAGTTTTTGGATAGCATAGTATAAAGAACATGAGTTCATATTAAAACTCAGATATACATTCATTATGTGATTTTTAAAATGCCATTTAAATTCAATGAACCACAGTTAGTTCTTTGTGAAATTGCAGTGGTAAAAATTAAATGACATAATGTTGTAGCGTTTTTATCAGGTCATATACATAGTAAGTGATTAAAAATGATTTATTTCTTTGCTTTCTTCCTTTCCATCCCCTTGCCTAATTAATGCTTAGTTCTAGGTCTCTGTGACACAACATACTTTGAATAACATTAAAAACTGACACTGCATGTATGAACCCATGAGCTGAGATGATAAGCAGAGGCAACTGTGACTATGGATGGTCAGTTTTCTCCATGCACAATGATGTACCAAATCTTTGTGAAGAAGATACAGAAATAAGTGCTTTCCAAGGGTGAGAGGCTGAGTTCTAGAATAGTAAATGGTTGGGAGATTGGTTTCTGCCAAGCAACTTTCTCACAAACATGTCTATTTTTGTGACTCTATTTTTGTGAGCTATGCAGTGTCTTAAAGGCTTTCTATAATCACTGAAAAGCTTCCCTGCACTTTCCTATCACTCAAGCTTCCAGCCAGTTTCCATGACTGGAAGGCGGCAGAACACCCACAGTCGGAATACACTCTAAGACTTGTTTTAGAAACTGTGTGGTTCATGTTTTAAATTTACATTTTTTTTATATCTCTAAGTCTATAAAAGCTCAACAACAACAACAAAATTCCCCAAATTGCTGTCAACATGCTTCCAAAAATATGATTTGTCTATAGTTAGGCAAATTTTCTGAACAATTTTCAGCGGCCATGGCTGAGCAAAACTTGACCAGAATCAATTCCAGAAAAGATAGACTAAGCAATCCAATTGCCATGGGGAGGAAATACTTCAAAGGGCTGCCTTCCTGAAAACACATCAAGCACACATAGTTTCCCAGGAGACTTTGACACAACAGACTTACATGGTATCTCTTACTCCATTACTTTTTAAATTTGTCTAAAACACAGAAAAAATTCAAACTTCTCTCTTGCTTTGAAAATACATAACATTGCTTCTAAAACCTGACAAAGTTAGTACAATAAAAAAAAAAAAAAACCTCCAGATCAATTGCATAATGAAAAGTGATACAAAAAGCCCAACAAATACTGTATGGCAAAGGCAGCAGTACATCAAAAAATAAGAGAGATTAGCCAGGTGACATTCAATACAAAAATACAAGAAGGTATCAGTATTAGAAAATTTATAAATATTATTCACTGTGTAAAAAGACCATGTGGCCATCCATCATATGTATGCTAGCAAGACTTTTAATAAGAATCAAACTCTACTCTTGGTTAAAAAAATAATAAAGTAGGAATAAAATAACACTCTAAAATATAAATGATCACAATCCAAAGTCAGTATAGGCTTATTAGGGAAACACTGAAAGCATTTTTATTAATGTTGGACATAATAATAAGAGTGCTATTAACACCATTATCACTTAATGTTGCTCTAGAAATACAAACCAATATAATTAAACAAAATAAATAAAGGTTATAGTGAGAAACCAAAAAATAAAATGATCGTATGCAGATATTTATATGAAAAATTAGAAAGAATTTAATTAAAAACTACCACAAACAATTTGAAAATTCAAAGAGTATCTTTACATAAAAGTAATACACCCAAACCAGTAGCCTTTGTGCTTTCAACTAATCAGAGGTAATGGAATAAGAGATACCATGTAGAGTAACAATGCCCAAAATTACATAAATAAATATAATAAACATATGCACAATACAGGAAATATTTGTTAAATTTTATTGCATTTTTGTATTAGTATTTAATCCCGTTACATTCCCCTTCCTCCTTCAATCACCACACTGTTGCCCACATCCATGAGTCCTTTTCCTTTTTGCTCCATCCCTCCACCCCCCGACCTCCTCCCCATAGCTATCATACTACTATCTGTGAATTGCTTTCTACTGTGTTTGTTAGTTCAGGCTGTTCATTAAATTCCATATATGAGTGAAATCATCTGGTATTTGTCTTTCTCTGACTGGCTTATTTCACTTAGCATAATGTTCTCCAGGTCCATCCATGCCATCACAAAGGGTAAAATTTTTCTTCCTTTTTATGGCCCAGTAGTATTCCATTGTGTAAATGTCCCATAGTTGTTTTACCACTCAGCTACTGATGGACACTTGGGCTGCGTCCATATCTTAGTGATTGTAAATAATGCTCCAATGAACATAGAGGTGCTTATGTTCTTTTGAATTGCTGTTTTGTATTGTTTTGGATATATTCCCAGAAATGGGATTGCTGGGTCAAAAAGTAGATCCACTTTTAATTTTCTGAGGTTTCTTCATACTGTTTTCCACAGTGGTTGTACCAGTCTGCATTCTCACCAACAGTGCAAAATGGTTCCCCTAAGAGATTGAGAAATGGGGAAAAAAAGTTCTTAATATCATAATGATATTAAGCCCTCTTCAGTTAGCTATAAATTGAAGGCAATCCAGATAAAAATATGAATAATGTTCCATTTATAACAAGACAAACATGCTCTAATGTCATATGGAAAAACAAGCAAGCACAAATAATCTTGAATATTTTGTGGGAATAAAGAGAGAGAACTAGAGACAGTAAATACTGAAGCATGTTATAAACCATAGTAACTAAAATAGTATGATCCTGACATAGGAATAAGAAATGGATAGTCGAAATCCACAAATATCCATACACACATAGCAATTAAATCTGTAATGAAAATAGCATTTCAAGTCTGGAGTGGTGAGAAGAAGGTTTATTCAACACATATATTAGAACAGCTTAATAGCCTTTTGGGGAAAAAAAAAGCATACAGGTACCTTAAACTCTATACCTTAACTTTAAAGTGAAGCTAATTCCATATTGACAAAAAAAATGTTATAGCAAATAAAAACAGATAGATAATCACAATAACATACACATAAAATATTTTATGTAATTTTCAGGTGGCCAAGTCTCTTTAATGTGATAAGTATGTAAAGAGAATTAAAAAAAGTTGGTAAACTAAACTACATAATTTTTTTCCTTAATCTGTCCAAAAGCACTATATGCAAAGTGTGTTGTCACCCTTCAAGGATAGACAAGTTCATGGTATTTGTGCAGACAGAAAAATACTCATAGAGCAGTTGGGATGTATGGCATGCCTTTCTTTGTGGGTGGGCAAGCCATGCACACTGCAAGCTGTGTATCTACCTGCATGTCTCATGTCATGGCCCCTGCTCCCCAGCATGACTCCCATTATGGCACCTGTCCCCTTGCATGTCTAACATCATCATTGCCCCCAGCAGGGAGTCCCTACCTGTTTAAGCTCTAGAAGGGAACAAAGCGAGCAAACTGCCAGAACATTATGTAACACAACATAGTTCTGTGCATGCAAACTCACTTCATGTTATAGGAACAGTTTACCAGACCCAGTCTCAAAGCTTTGAGAACACTGGTTATCAGGTTCCTTCTATGCTATGGGAATACTGTTCCCCTTAGTTAACAACACACCTGAGTGAGGAAGCCAGACTGCCTCCACTTAACCTACACAAAGTCAAAAGTGAAACAATAAATTTATAAAACAGTATTTGTGGCTTGTATCACAGAAAATTTACCTTAACACACAAAGATTTCTGCAAATGAATTAAGAAACAACAACAACCCAATAGTAAAAATGAACAAATTATATAATGGAGGTTCACTTAAAAGTTCCAAATATAGTAAAAATGTTAACTTTACTTACAGTAGAAAGCTGCAAATTAAACTTTGACATGGAAATTAATAGACTAGGAGATATCATATAGTTTCAAAACACTTTATTGATATTATTGTGAAAATGTCAGTATCTTTCCTTGCCAGTAAAAGTGGCAAAGTGACTTAAAAATGTATCAAAATTTAAAAAGTTTATAACCTTCAAAATCACAATTCACGTTCCAGAATCTTATTGTATAGATATGCATGTGCCAACAGGTGGATATACAGCTTCATTCCTTGACACATTGCTTGTAGCTGCAAAATATGAACAACCTACATGTCTATTAACAAGACCAGTTAATAAATTATGGGTCACCATTCAATAAAATACCGCACATTCATTAAAAAAACAGCAGCTCTATTTGAACTGACAGGGAAAGATAATCTTTAAAAAAATCAAAGTGCAGAACTGCATGTAAAATGTCTACCATTTGGGTGATTACAGAAAAAAAATGTGAATTATGTCTAGAAGGACACACGAGTGAGTAGTAACTGTTATTGCCTCCTGGGAGCTCATCACTGCAGCTCTGAACACAGAAGGGAGGCAACTCACACTGAGTCTCTTTCCTGCCTTTGATGCCCTTTCCATCCGCTCTCACACGACACTGCAATTACCTCTAACTATCTAATATGGACATGGCTTTTCTGCTTTTCCCTTTCGTTTTTCCTTTTTTGGGGGAGTGATTTGTGAAGAGAGTAAGAATAGATGGTGACTTCATGCTGTCATCTTCAAGCCAGAAATTTCTACTTTCTTTTGTACTTTTTGAATTTTTTAGTAACATGTATCTATTTTTTATAAAAAAATAAGTAAAAATAGTTTTAAAAACAAGATAAAAATTTAAATGTTTAATTTTGGTTGATAAGCTGGCCTAATTTTGGCCACAATTTTGATCTAACACAGTCCTAAGGTTTCCGAATCCACCACACATGCAGAAGAGAAAGGGAGGGAAGGCTTTCATCCTTGTTTCCACTTTAACTAAAGTATGTTTTTCAGGTTTACCTGTTGGTGTCCTGTATGGGAGATTGTGCACTATCCCTGACATTTATGGCATCGTGGAGGCACTTAGGCAATTGTTTATCCTACATTTATGACTACTGAACCTAAAGTACAATTTGACTATTTTAAATTATTTTCACGGTTTGCAATTGTTAAGTGTTTGCTAATAAAACCTATTTAAATGGTTTTTAGAACCACTCAGTGCTGAACTCTGGATGAGTAATGCAATCCCTAGTTTTACCATTATTACTTTAGAAACTTTATTCTGTTTGCTCTCAGTTCATTTACTACTGGGACTTTCCTAAATATCTTCTGGTAAAGTTGGGGAATTGCCTTTGTAATGGCTAAATTTTAGAAAAAATTCCATGGTTCAATGAGATATCCAATACAGTCATCAGCTATAGTTTCCTATCTCTATATTTGATAGCATTTGACTTAGTTGCTTCAGCAAATAATTATGCATTTAGTTTATGCTTATATCCAGACAATTGGGTTTTATAGATTGCTATGTTCTGAGAAAACATGCAAATCAGAATTCTTAAATAAATGTGAAAATACAATTTGTAGAACTCAGCAGTTTTGACCAAAGAGTACTGTGATGTAGATTGTCAATCAGAAAATTACAGGTGAATAAAATTCACTCTGAATTTATAGGTTTTCCAGTTGCTACTTCATAAGCCTCCACTAGGCGTGAAGTTCAGTCACACAGGGAAGCTGAATGCATCACAGAGTTTATAGATACGGCTGTTCTGATTTCTCTTTGAATAGGAAAAGCCTCAAGTTTGGTGTTGCAGGTGAGAGCAAAAGAATGGGCAGCTGAGGTGTCATCTCTTCTCTCCATTCTCTGCTCTATTCATTCCAGCAATCCCAACTTACGTATCATAAGATGTGTCAGAAGCAGCTGTATTCTCCATTAACTGGGAAAAAATAAGAAAACAACACCAGAGCTAATAAATCTTGAATTACTTCAAGATACTTAGTGCCAGTATTTCAAATCACTGTTTTCTTCGGCCGGCTTTCTTCAATAAACATCTCTTGAGCATGCACTCTGTGGAACTGTGCCTACTAAGCAAAGGAGACCAGATAATTAAATGCATTATGATCTGTCTTCTAGTACCCCATTGTCCAATAATGGAAACAGGCATGGAAGTAGCCCATTAGGGAAGTACTACTAGTTTGTCCAGGGCATGACCACAGCACAAAGGGAGAGGTGGGTATCATGAAAGCTGCCTTGGAGTAATGAGGGAAATCTTGCCCAAAAATAAAATAGATAAGCTGGATTTAGAAAATTAGTAGACATATGATATAGAGAAGCGGCTATACTAGGTAGCCAAGGATAAACAACTACAGCAAGAACTCTGTTCTATTAGGCAGAGACATGGGGAGCATGTGCAGGAGCAGCAGGAAGTGAAGTGAGAGAGGAGCAGGGACCAGATTGGCATCTCTGGTCCAGTCTGCATCACCTATTACAGAAAGTGAAGGGAGCTTGCGGAGTCTGCTTTTCTTCCTCTCCTACTGTGAGGCAGTGAGAAAATGACAATGTTTTATTTTTATTTATTTTTATGTTTTTTACAATAGAAACAATAATATTTAATTTTGAAAATTAATCATGACATGGAGAAAGGGAAATTTTAACAATTAAAGAAAATAAAAGAAGAAAGTCAAAAAGGTGGCAAAACAGGGAGTGGGAGAGCCAGTGGAATAATATGCAGCTCTAGAGCAGGCCCCAGGAGGGTGCTGCCACATCTGCTGACCTGAGTGTTCCCACCCCACCTGCTGGAAGAGTCCTCCCTGGACTCTGCCCAGGTTCCTGACACAGGGGAGGAGCTGGCTCTGCAAAAGGTCTTATTTTTGTTTTTCTACAAATTAGCCTGTGTTCAGCAGTCATTGTTTTGCTGAAACTTTCTAACATGCTGGAATTAATGTCAGCATGGCATATAAAAAAGAGAGAGAGAGAGAGAGATGCTGTCTCATATGACTATGCTTTGCTCCTCACCTGCAACACCAACCTGGGAGTTTTAGATTTGATAAGGAATCTGCTGATATAGAGATGCTATATTTACAAATTCAATCTTTCAATCAGCTTTGTTGTATTACTCTTGGTGATTGTAAGGTAACCCTATAAACTCAGAGAAAATTATATCCACCTCTAATTTTCTGATTTTTAGTCTACATCAATATTCAGTCTTGTTGAAACTGCTGAGTTGTACAAGTTACATTTTAGCAGATCATCTTTTTTAAAATGCACATTTAGCATTTTTATCTTAAGGAGGATTCCCCCAATATTAAGTACTGTCATTTTTTGCAAGCCTCAGTTTTAATCACCATTTCTCAAAATCTGTAAATCTGCTCTTCAGGTTAGATTTATTTAATTAAATAATCATGTTATGTGGGCATGTTTGCTTCTATATGTATGGGTGGTGCACTGCATTTCTTTGGCACTCTTCTCAGGCCCTGATTTGGATCTTTTGCACATAGTAGGGATTGAATAAGCTAAAAAACATGTTTTTCCCTGTAAATTTGGTAGTCATCTTGAACTAAATATAAAGAACCACCTGGACCCAGAATTAGCAACCCATAGTAGATGCCTAGATGCTATCAATTTAACACCTACAATGAGGAAAGAGGCACTTGGGGACTGTATGGATAAGTTTCCAAATTTCTAAACAGGTCTAAGAACAAATATATATTTTGTTGACTTGGAAAATGTCGCTTTGGAAACCATAGTTGTGAACTGCATCTTTTCAACAGATAATAGACGTCCATAAGCAGCTGCTTGTGGCTTTATTGAACATAAAGACATCACAGAAAAAGACAGGCTAACCATTGTGTAAGTTTCTCCAGCGTTCTTGCCACTGCATCGAGCTAGTCAGGAAATCAGCTGACCTGTAAAAGTCCAGCCAAGTGACCACTTGAGAAGTGATTAGGGATGGCCAGTAACTGTCTCTCAGGAGTTCTGCTGAGCTCAGCTAATAAGATTTTGCTTGGAATTAAAATCAGATTTTAATCTATCCATTAGGAGATAAAAAGCTAATGTATCTTAAACCATTTTGTCTGCCTCGTCACATCTCTGTTCCTGCTCTCCTGGCCAAGATTCCGGTAAGGTAATGGGAAAAGAGTCAGCGTTTATTGACTCAGGTGCAGAGTTCAGAAAAAAACTTCTCTTTCTATGTCCATCAGGGTGCTTTCATGTTTGAAAAGAACTCTACCAGGGAGAGCAGAACTAGCCCACCTGTTCAGTTTCATTTTTCTCTCTGTGAAGATTCTGTCTTATGCTGTGTCTCTCACAGGCTCTGGTCCAAAGTTTATACTCATGATACAATAAAACCATTGCCATCTTCTAAATTCTGACTCTCCTACTATCTTGTCTAGTAAAATACTATTGAAACTATGGGATAAAAACCTAAAACTATAAAATGGCCCCCTTCACTCTATTATTTTACAATGCAGTTGCTATGACATACTGTGTTGACCAAAAAGTCCATTTAGTTTTTTCTGTAAAATAAAAGACACATTTTTCATTTTCACCAATAACTTTATTGATTTGAATATTTTCAGTATGTCGGCTATCTCCCATGTGGTAAAACACTGATTGTTCTCGATTAATGTCTAATTTTGATTAACTTCAGGTAGATGCCTAACCGTGGAGCATCATCCAGAGAGAAATCTCCAATACAAAATGTCGCAAACCACTTTTGACACATTCAATCGGTCAGAGCACCTTCTCTATAAACTGCATAAATTTCTCTCTTTTTTTTGGCATTTCAGTTGCATTTTTACTTTTCTTGAAATAATAAAGCATAATGTGCTAAAAAGATTGCATATTTTCTTCCATCTTCAATTTTAAGATGGTTCTACAAAAATTCACCAGTTTTATTAAGCTGTTTTTAAATGAATGATGATATGACAGCTGTCACAAAACAACTTAACAAAATTGTTTCAATTGAAAAAGACAACTATATGCTACTAGAGCCATCTTACAGAAAAATCAAATGAACTTTTTGGCCAACCCAATGGTCTTATTTAGATACTATACCCCAGTATAAATTTCCAAAAGGTGTCTTCATTAAGAAGAAAATGACGTTGTTTTTCACACTGATTACAGTAAAAAATGCTTTCAAAGAATGTAAGTTAAACAAGTTGTCAAGAACTAGTGTGAAGCCTTCAAATCTTTTAAAAAGCTTTCATATAAATATAAATTCTTTACAGTAAATTCCAACTGAAGAGTAACTTTATATTCATTAAAATAATGTGAAAAATTTAAAATTTATTATCTATAGTGAATAATATCTCTGTTCTTGGTGTCTGTGATGATATTTAGCTATTTGAATATTTTATTTTAAAAAAGTTATTTACCTGTTGTATATAAACCAAGTAATTTAATTAGACAGCATTATTCCAGACAGAAAACTTGTGAAATATCTATTTGTATTTAGCATCTGTACATTAACATACAGAAGGACCTACAGTTAACTGTAACAGGTAGCACTTATTGCTTATTTAGTGTGTGGCAGATCTTTTCCTAGGTGCCTTACATGTGTTATTTTGTTTATTTTTACACCAACCTTATGAAGTAGGTGCTGTTATTGTTTTGTCCATTCTATAGATTAGTATATTGAAATGAAAAGGTTTGAATAAACAATAAAAGTTCTTATGGACAGCAAGTGGCCATACTGATAGACCCAGTCTCTGGCCACAGCCTATGCTTCAATCCACTCTAATATGTCTTTATTTTACATGCAGCCTTGCTAAGGAGTAACATATACTCATTAACATTGGTTGACTCTTCAGAATGATCTAAGAAACACCTCAGTAGATGAGGCTAATGGTTCCAGAACTCTTGGTTTTTCATATCAGTGTAATATATGCAACTTTTTTTAACAATGGAGAGCATGAGCTTCTTAATTCTTTATTTTGCTTTGAGGGAGTATTTTTTAAAATACCCATTCACTATCACTCCAGTTGCATAAAAGAGAAAATATTAGTGTAAAATATTGGAAAGATATAATATCAGAGTAGATTACCTTTACTGAAAATTTACTACAGTTTTTTTATTTCTTTCTTCCATAGATTAGAAAAAAATGACATCACAATTTAGCATTAATCCATAGACCTACTTTCAAAAACTTCTGATGTTACATAGTTTACATTGTCTTTTGCTCTCCTCCTCCTTAGTATTTATTCTTCTTCCACTTTCTCTCCCTCTCCCTCCTTTCCTTCCTCCCCCTTTTTCTTCCCCTCCCACTCTCCTCTTTCTCTTACACTCCTTCTCCTTCCATTTTCGTCCCTTCCTCTTTTCCTTTCTTCCTTCCTCCTTCCCTCCCTCCCTCCCTTCCTTCCTTCCTTCCTTCCTTCCTTCCTTCCTTCCTTCCTTCCTTCCTTCCTTCCTTTTTTCTCCTGCTCTTCTTCCTTCTCTCCCTATTCCCACTCTTCCTCTACCTCTTCTTTCTCTTTCTTCTTTGCTTGCCCACCAGTAATGACTATCAAGAATATGGTCAAAGAGAGGTCAATAGGAAAAAATAAAGGATCAAGGCCAGGCCAGTGTACATGCTCAGTAACCATTCTGTGGATACTTAAAAATTAATAACTGCAGATAGTATTGGCCCAAGTATTCTTTCTCACTACAAAATCGATGAATCAATTGTTCTGCCATTTCTGTGATGTATTTTTTACTCCCTCTGTTTTATCTTCTTAAGTGTAGGATCTCTTCCTGCCTTTCCCAAATTCATTCCAATCTCCAAAGAACTTTAGTGAAATCTGTTGCTTCATCACAATGTCCCCAACTGTAGCAGACTCTGTTACTGCCTCTATTTCCCTTCTGCTCTGATCCACCTTACCCTCATGTAGGGTAAGACAGACATATTTCACACCATTTCCCAAAGCTTGCTAATGAGGCTGAGTTCCAGTTGTCCCCAATGGCAATTTCTTTTATAACCTAAGCTTTGTCAGTTTATTTCTCCCATGACTCAGTTTTTTCCTGGAATTCCCTTCCTAATAAACCACTTGATCTTAAATTGTTATCTCAGAATATGCTTTCAGGGAAACTAAACTAAAACACTATTTTAATTGATATCAGAGTGACATTGGTCATTACTAAAATCACATGCTTAGAAAATAAGTGCCATAGCAAAAGAACTTTGTAAAGTAAAACAAAGAAACTGCCTTCCTAGAGGAACTGAACAGAAGTCCACAAAAAAACAAGCTGGGACTTCATCCTGGTCTTCTGATAACTACCTACTAAACACTGCTCTTTGCTGAGTAGCTTGCCATTGCCTTTTGATGTTTTATTTCAGTCATAACACACATGCACACTAACTGTTTGAGAACATTGAACGTAGACCCTGTTTTGGCTCATGTGAAACACTTCAGCTGTACTAAGACAGTCCCATATAGTCAACAAGCATTTTAGAAAATCTGGTATCCATGAATATGAATGAATCCTTAAAACCTTTCTAATTCTGTGCAGAGTGATTCATGAAGGGCCTTTCATGAGCTTTGATTCACTGCCCTTTAAGGATGGATTTTCATGATGGATAGAAGCCATTTTTATCTACAATACCAATTATTCTGCTATAAATGAGCAAAGTAGATGTCCCAACTCTGGACATACTTGGTAATGCAGGGGCTTAAATTGTGATGCCCCTGTTAACATTCAATCTTGCTTTGTGAACAGCACGTCAAGATCTTTTGCCTGCGTGAAGCTGGATCCATCCATCAAAATTTTACCTGGGTTGCTAAGCTTGAAAAGGCTTTACAACACCTCATTTTCTTTAGTTTTTTTTAACTATATAAAATAAATCTAAGATAGTTCAACCAGAATAACAGAACACCCAAAAAAGAGGAAGAAAAAAAGACAAATTTCTTTTTTCTTGGCCGGTGTCATTCAGTTTGGATTTTGCCAGGTAATTTCCAATACCTAACCTATTTTATTTATCTGTAAAGACTCACACCCTATTCAAAATAAACACATTTCTGCCATTTTTCCAGTTTATTGACTACTAAGCAATTCATTAACTACTTCTCTAGTTTCTATTAAAACAGAAGATTACCACACCAACAGTGAGTCTCGGTTAATAAGGATATATGAAAACAAGTGATGCAACAAAGGGTGCAGGCCAAGGAATAGGACACTAACACAGCTCTTACTAAAAACCCAAATTCTGCAGTTTGAGACAAAAGGAATGAACTGGAGTCTAACTCAGATGTGTTTTTACTCCTGAAAACTTGGTTTGACACCTAATCGTAATCCTTATGCTTCCTCTTTTGAATACTTTTTTTTAATGAAAAGTCACAGATTATGATGGTAAACTACAAAGGAAGAATTTAAGAATATATCACTGAAAATGGGGTAGAGAAAAGAATTCTTTCAACATTGCTTCAAATCTTAGTGAACCAATTCCCACAATTGTTCTAAATTCAAATTAGTCACTTATGACAAATAAGCAATTCTTTGGCACAAGTTTTGTTCTCTTTTATAAAATTCCATCTAACATTTGAGATTGTGATTAGCTAAATAGAGTCTCTGACTTAAGGTGAAATTATCATCTGTTAGCCTTGACATTAGAGCAGTTGGAAGATGGAGGCTTCGTGTTCTGCAGTTGTTAGAGTAGGAACACAAACCACTGAAACCTATGACTAGTTGCCAGGTAAAATCTGTTATTATAATCCCAATCTTCTGTGAAAATAAGTTAAGCACCAGGCACTTTATTCACTTTTCTAATCCTCATGACAACCAAGAAAGTTCATTACTATCACTCCATCTTAGAGACCAAGGGGTTACATACACTCCAAATCTAATAGCTAATAAATACTGGAGTTAATAAAGTCAAGTGGCATTAGTTCTAAAACTCACACTCTATGTGCTACTAACCTATAGTGTTCTAGCTTTAATTTATAGTACACTTTAATAAGTGAAACTTATCTGGAGCCCTGATATGTAAAGCAGATTTAAAAAAAAGGAATGGCTCTGGTTAAATTAGAAGAAAGCCTGGAAACTTACTATTGAGATCCCTTCCTCATTTTCTAGCCCTCTGTGTGGCAGCCCCAAGTGCCTTATGGAAAGTCAGAGCTCTGTGGAACCCCTGTGTTAGGACTTCTCTGGCAGCACACCCCGCCCCCCACAAACATGCGCATCTGTATGCACATCAACGACGGCAAACTCAGATGCCTATAGATGTTCCCAACACAACCCTGCTGTACCTTTGAAGTAAATGGAAGTTTCTTTTTCTCCTCCTGCCAGGAGCTTTAAAGTCATAGGACTCTGTGGACCAATGTGGTTGGCTTTTATTAAATTTTAATTTCTGAATTCAAACTCCAAATTCAGGTTATTAAAGAAGAATATTTATGAAAGGCCAATATGACAGTCCAGGAAAAGAAAAAAGATCTCATTTAACAAACATCGTATAGCACCTAGAAAGGTGACACTATGTACATTTCTGCATGTCTTATACATGGTATAAATACTACATGTATTTGAACATATAGTACATATGGACACAAATATGAAGCATAAAATTAAACACCCCTCCATTTTTCTATGCATTAAATATAAAGTTAGGAAAACTATCTGTCCAGTAAGGAATTCTCCCTTGGCAATGCTGCTCAGGGCAGAATTATGTTATTTTAAATTCTTGTCTCATTAAAAGAAAAAGGAGTTTGCTTCTTCAGAGTTTCTGTGTATTTATACCAGAGCTTAACTGGCATTTTCATCATGGTGTTTATGAATCGTAATATAGTTCCACTGCAGATTCTGACATACTCATTAATTTGTTCCCAGCGGCAGTTCATTACCAACATCACAAGCAAAACACACACTCTCCCTGGGCACTGAGGGTCCACCGGAAATTAAGCAGACAGGCTGCAGAGCATCTCAGAGCAAAGTCAGCCAGCTTCATCTCCACAGATGGCTGGAGGCAGCCCAAGGAGGTGGCGGGAATGAAAGGCATCCAAGCCTTCCAAGTTTTGACCTGACACAGAGCAATGATTCCTTGAAGAGGAAAGGGATCTTGCTGTCTCCATGATGTGCCTTCTCTGATCAGCCTGTTTTTGTAGAGTTAGAGCAACAGTGTCTGATTTTTCGTTCAGAGAAGGCAAGACCTTTCCTTTCCTCCAAATGTGGTTCTCCTTTCTTTCAATGGGGAGTTTCAGGCTCTGAGTTGGACTTTGCCACAATCTCTTTTGAGAGGTGTTAAGTAAACCAACAGATTCCATAAGAATAAACACAGTTCCTTGAATTTTGTTTCCCAGAAAGCCCTGTTTTTAAAGGAACTCAGTGCTTGAACAAACTAGATTAAAACACAAAAACAAGTAGTCATTGATTCCTTATTGGTGTCAGCAGTTTCCCAGGTCACCAGGCCATGACATGCACTGCTGTGCTGAGTGTCAGATAACCGGGTCTCACCATGAGCAGAGCTGTGTGGTCTCTGGGCATTTCAGTAAATACTCTGAACTTCACTTCCCTTGTTCACACTGTATAACTGCTTATGTCTGCTCCACATACTGACAAAGCCATTAAGAAGTGTGGATGAGTCAGGAAATGAGAAATGACTTGGAGTTCACATGGGATACTGCATGGCGAAGCATGGAGACCAAAGGATTTATCTTTAAATCAGAGCCGTGACAAACTGAAGACGTCATGCTAGCCCTTGATCTTGAGCTGTTTCATCTATGAGATCAGGATAACAAGAAGATTCAGGATAAGCAGAGGACATGGGGTCCTTCTGAGACATGAATGAATTATTTGAATGAGGTTAATTTTTATTCAATTCTAGAGAAAAGTACAAATACGAGTTTTGTGAATAAGTTGGAGAAGAGCTGGAGGAGAGAGTTCTGGTGACCTAGCAGCCAGATGCAGACTCTCCATAACAAGCCTTCTCCAGGGCTCGCCCCTTCTGATGAGTAAAATTTCCAACTCTTTCTCACTAATGGGGCCTGAGGATATGGGTCAGAAGAAGAGAAATATTTGTAAAAGTAGCTCTTCCAGGGTCTCAGTGAAATTCAGTGGTGTTAAACTTGACTCCAATCTCTTGCCTTGCATGTGAATCATCAGCAAATGTGATGAGGTCCCTCCTCAGAAGGTTCCAAATGGG